>CAWUFW010000369.1:1187500-1770000 GCA_963921515.1 Calotriton arnoldi
CCTCCGAAATCTTAACATGGTCGAGAATTCCCATTGATGTTGGGCCCACAGACTTCAGATCCCACTGTAGAGCCTGCATATAGCACCAGTTAGGGAGAACACAGTTTGGCCTGGACTATTCCAATTGGAGCAGGGTCAAGACTGATTTGCATATAGCTAGGTCCAAAAGGAGGTGACATGGTGTGCAAAATGATTGATTGGAATGCGGCCTGGGCAATTACCATAGACTGAGATGAATTCAAGCATTTGATCCATCACTTTTTTGTATACTTTAGTATGTAGCATCTGCCATGCTCCACCAGCAGGACGCCGGAGCTCATCAGTCCCAGCAGCCTCCGAGTCAACCTCACTGAAATCCGGGACCAAGACTGAAAGGTCAGGATCACAGCCTGATGTCCTGGACTCTTTCCTGGGCAAAAGGTACAAAATCTAACAGTGCCTAGAATGGCTCTGATGAAGAGGAACGTCTGAGAAGTCAGGTGTGACTTTGGTGTGTTGCTAGTGAACTCCAAAGAGGACAGGAGATTTGCCATAGTCGGGAGGTGGTTGACAACTGCCTGGGGCAAGACCGCCTTCATCAGCCAGTGGTCGAGGTAGGGGAAGATTGGAAGCCCCGAGCTCCAAAGGTGTGCAGCTACCACCACCAATTTTGAAAATACTAGAGGGGAACTGGTGAGACCAAAGGAGACCACAGCAAACTGAAAATGCTTCTGTCCCACTACGAACCACAGGTAGCACTGATGGCCCTACAGGACGGATATCTGGAAATAAGCGCCCTGCAGGTCCAACACCACCATTTAAGGGTCAAGAGCAGGCAAGACCTGAGAAAGTGTTAGCATTTTGAATTTTTCCTTTCAGAGGAAGGCGTTGAGAGAGTACACGCCTAAAATCGGATGAAGACCTACATCCTTCTTGGGCACCAGAAAGGTGAAGGTGAAGGTGGGGGTGTGGAAGGGAAGGGTATAGCCCTTCAGAAAAATTTGCAGGGCACACAGGTATGAAGTTATTGCCTACCAACAGGGCAAGAATCGTAGTGGAGATCAGCCACCTGGTGGGAGGAAGGACACTAAGGGCACGCCAAAGGGTGTTACATGGTTTTTAGGGCCCTTAGGGACATTGTCGACATTGCTAAGTTAGCATGAGCTTTGCTGCCATGATGCTGCTTTTGCGCATGTTACTACATGACTTTGTTTTGCAAGACTCTTGCTTGTAGAAGCTTGCACCTCTAAGCTTTCAGGGGAGGGTTGCTGAGAGAAAAATGCCAGGTTGCACGGGGCAGGGTGGTGGAGAAGTGTAATCTGGAGGTTGACCGGGGGGCTATAGCAAGGTTTCGCCCACGCCCCCAACAAAGTATCTGTAAGAGCCTCATAAAAATGTAAAAGGGGTTCAGTGGAAATTTTACTGGCTGAAAGACTTCTGTAAGAACATTTGTCTTTACCTCCAAGGTGTGGGGAGTTGGCGGTCAAGGACTTTGGCCACCCTAAACATTACCATGGCATGAGGAGCACTCTACTCCGTGGCAAGGCTAGGGGTGAGAGGATCCCCAACTCAAGGGAGTTATCAAGGCCTCGATTATCCTGCAGGTCATCATACCAATTTTTCTTGTGAATTGGTTGGCCAATCGCATCACCCGCATAGTAGTCTTTGTCCGAATCAGTGCTTAACAGGGAATGCAGGGAGTGCATTAGTCCTTGTGGAGGCAGATCTAATAGAGGAAGTTGTTCCTCTACAGCAGCCGAGCACAGCCTCAGTTGAGGTCAAACTGATGCAGACTCTGCATCGGAGAAGAAAACTGGAGCCTCGTCTTTCAGCATAGATGTAGTCAGTGTTGAAGTACTGAGAAGCAGCGTGGATCATGGAGCCGGAGGCGAATTGCCCAGACTGGAGCCAGAGTGGGCCCCGTTGTGGGGTCAGAAGGGTCTAGCTGGCACCAAGGGTGAACCCACCGGCAATAATGCAGGTGAAGAACCTCGGCTTACTGGGGCCAGCGGGTGAGAGAGGAAGTCGGCAAGTATCCAAAAGTTGGGAGCATGGCCTAGCAAAAATCTTCGATCTGTTTAGGCATGGCGGACGGCCCTGGAAACTCTCGTAGTGCTGGCACAAGTTGTGGAACAATCTCCGAAGTCCAGCAACTTCAGGAGCGAGATAGAGCTGTATGTGCCGCTCTCACACCTTCTCATGGGAGAGTGAATGGCAGGAACGGGCCAAGTCCTGCTCAGGTATGTATATTTTCTTGGACTTACTCGAGGACTTTGATCGAGACAAAGACCAACTTCTGAAACAACTACTGTGATTTCTGGATCTTGTACATGACCAGGACCGAGCTTTCAACTTAGACTGGTCTCATCGTTGAAACTTCCTGTGCTTGGAGATGTAGTGTTTCACCTTGTGGTCTCGTATGGCCTTTGGGTACATTGATGCTCAGTCACTGCAGGCCTTCGAGTCATGGCTTGACTGCAGGCACCACAGGTAAATCTGATGAGAATTTGTCAAAGACATTTGTTTGCGACAGTCATTACAGGGCTTAAAACCTGTTATGGTAGGTGCCTTGTCCCTTGCATGACGAGAAAGACATTTTTGATCATTGTAAGGGTCTCAAAGAGATGAGAGCTCTGGATCAGCATCTCTTGGCCCCGAAAGGAAGGAACTGATGTCAGCGTGCTGGATTGGTGCCTATATAGGCTACTCACATTTCCAGAGAGGAACGGTGTCAGTGCAGAGCCACATGGCACCACATACCGGCAAGCAGAGGTACTGCTGAAAAGTTTCCGGATCCAGTAATACATCTGGGGTCTATTCAAAAGGTGAATAATCTGCACCTAGAAGTGTCTATCAGAAAGCAATTTGTGGCTAGGTCTATCCATGCCCCAGCCTAAGGAATTCTTCTGCACCATCTCAGATGGGATTAGACAAGTGATGTTTAGAAGGACACCGGCCTCTAATGAGGACATTTTCCTTATGGACTCAATTGACATGATGGCTCCCTCTAGGACTTCCTACGTGCTCTTTTCCCCCACCCTCCTCTTTCCATAGCACTAGAAGTAACTCCACATTGATGTGAACTCTCAAAATAATCATAAGGCCATATTTTTCTTTACTCCATTATTAATCGGAAAAATTTTCAGCTTTTGCCACATCCTTTAAATTTTGAAACTGGATTACAATTTTTAAAAATAAAAACCTTTTTATTGAACATGCTCATCACAAACAGCCGAGTGGACAATACATGGAGGATTACATTTTATAAGCACATTTTATTCCACCTTTGATGTTAGTGCTGCAAAGATTAGTATTTCAGATTGCATACACCAGCTAACCACCAGTTTACAGCTAATCAAGATCAGTGATAAACAGGAGCTTTGGGAGTGGGAAGATTTACATACCCCATATTCCACGAGTGGAGGAAAAATAGAAATTATCTGGTCAAACTAGAGGGAGATCTTTTATAAAGCAGAACACTAAATACTCATTTGAAAATACTAAAGTCTCCCCAAACTTGCTTCCACGACGTATCAGTTACACAACAACTGCGAAATGTGCCAGCACATTAATATGCTTAGGACGTTTGATGTGACATACCTGGTTGTGAAAGGCTTGGGTTAAAGGCATACCCTCTGAATCTGGTAGCGGCTTGATCAATTCCTGGAGGACACCGATAAGCTCACTGAAGGAAAGCTTGCTGATAACAGCGGTCATTGGTCGATGGAGAACTGGAAGGGACTAAATTTACAAATAAATAAATAAAATGCAATAAGCTATGCTGCTTCCCAGCATGAAATGTGATTGAATAAACAGCATTTCCCGAGTTTTGTTTTTGGAACATCGACAAGTCATCAAATTATTGCTGTCACACTAAAACCAATGTGATATTGACAATTTTACTATAATATATATATCAGAGTCTGGAGTGGTGCAAGGCCATGTAATAGAAGCTTTATCAAGTATTTATTACTTGCATGAACCACTTGGTATCGCCCAGTACTGGAGACTTCCACAGTGGAATTAGTTTGATAGCGGTCATTACCATTATAGACACTACAGAGATTTCAAGAACAATCTTACTATCATAAATTGGAAAATACAAGCAATATATATATATATATATATATACACACACACACACATACACACACATATATACACACACACACACACACACACACACACATATACACACACACACATATATACACACATACACACATACACACATACACACATACACACATACACACATACACACATACACACATACACACACATATATATATACATATATATATACACACACACACAGGGATCTAAGTTCACTGAACCAATACATTTCTTTCAGAAAGCATAAGGAGGAAAGACGAGAGTTAATCTTGCAGACCCGCTTCCTCTGTCAAGTATTCTCCTTGTAGGCTATCCATACCCATTTCATAACATACTTGGTGGTAATGATAGAAATGTAATTAGGTTGTAGGACAGGTTAAATTCTGGAGAGCATCAATGTACTGTCCACTTTTTGAAGGAAAGGGTACATAAAACAAATCTGGTTTGAGAATATTTTCTTGAGAGATTTCTCCAACATTACCATGACTCCCATTCTGGTTACGATTAGAGATACTGTTCTGATAATGTTGCCTTGGAATAAATAAATATACAAAAGCTCAGAGTACCTTTCCACTCCCAAAAAGTGATCAGACAGATTGCCTTTGCGTCTACTGCCACCAAGCGGATTTAAAAGCAGATGCAAGTTCAGACTTAATAATCAGGGTACGTTTGTAAACTACCGAGTCAAAGTAGATTCACAAAACAATGTTCTATCTCATTCTTTTCAACCTGGCAAGTTAATGCTGTAACGAGTATTAGAAAGGTAAACTGCTGACAAGGAGAACATTTATGCCAAGATACACAATATATAAGTTTTTAGGATGCTCAAATAGTAACATCTAGAATCAAAATCTGTCATTTATATGCAAGACTTTTGAATGGAATTAAGCTAGTGAAAAATTAAAATGTAAGAGTCACATCAATTGTTTGAGTCATAAAGTAAACTTTTCACAAATTATACAATCCGGGTTGAGAATACAAAAATACCCAAATATACACTATATAAATTGTACTACACGTTCCAGGATTCCATTTGTCAATGTATAGAAACCCCCCTCTCCAGAAGATCAATATAAAATGTCCAGTTGTCACGAGGAATACATTCAGTGTTAATGGTGAAATCAAAAGATGGAATAGAGAGGTGGGCTTAGCGTCGATGTTTTGGTCTCAAGTGGTATCAATCCGCAAGACCATCCTCAGGACCAGTAGGATTTAAGCAGAGATACAAAAATGAACCCAACAAAGTTAGAATAAAAAAAATAAAACAAGAATGCTACATAAAAGAAAAATGCCTGTCTAAAGCGTGATACACCTATTGTGATCATAGAATACATCACCAAATAAATATAAAGCGCATAATTCAGTGAGCAACGCCAAGAGAAAGGCACGACCAGAGAACAAAATATTTCACAGAAATCAAACGAATAAAAAATACCAAACCAGGGGTCCAAACATCCGTAAACAATATAAAACAATGCTAAATCAGTGTATGAAGACAGATTAGTAACTCGCATTCGAAGAATTAATTCACTGCTGATTCAAACAAATGTAAATCGTAGTAAAAAAAAAAAAAAAAACAATATCCAATGTTAACAGATCTTGTTTAGCCTTACACATGGAGCATAAAGAATTTGAGAATGTGGAATAAGATCACCTCAAATGAATCAATCAAGGACACTTCACTAATGAATAGTACTAAAATAAACAAAATGCAGCGTGATCTTTCCAAATGGATTCTCTAGAACTTGAAAACCAAAGTTAGAAAACCCGCTGTCAAGAAAAACTGACTTTAACAGAAGACTTCAGACAGTAACTGGTTGTACATTTAGGGAGTTGTTCGTAAACGGAGGTGCCCTGTTCGCCTCTCTGATTTATCTAAAGGCAACCTGAATGCGGGCTATACACATCTGGTGCCTATCGCATCAGAGTGAAAAAGATGAACTGCTAGACTGCAGTAAAACAAATAAATGGCGGCCACCTTGGATTCCCGTAAGAACGCAACCTAGACGCAAGCTAGTCATAGCTGGTGCCTGTTTCGTCAGAGCAAAAATATGTAACCACTAGACCGCAGTAAAACAAATCAATAGCAGTAATATTTTATTCCAATAAAGCGCATTGTTTATTTGTAACGCACAAGTAGGCAGAAAGCAATTGTCTAATTTAGAATGACCTATGAAACAAGGCACACAACAAGAACTCAAGTATCCGGCAGTGCGCACATCTATCCTACTCCAGTCTACCTAGTCAGCATGCCTCAATAGCCAAATGAAAACTTTGTCAATGGAAGTTGCTAAGTTGATGTAAAGCGAACAAATGGGAGAACTATCAATTTCAGGGATTCCAACCCCCAATGAAGAGACTGTGCTGATTGAAAGAGTTGATTTCGGGTGCAAACAATTAAGTAGGCATACTGCATATTAAGTGCATTGCCTGTAACCAAGTATAGGCCAACACTTAAAATTGATGAGGAGAAAACAACCGCCTTAAGGCCTTAGAATGAGTTTCCCCAAACATTACAGTACTCTTGTAATTTTGAATTGCTGCCGTTAGGAAGGATTTCTGTCAACAATTATATACTTGGACATGCAAGATTGACAAGTATTGTGCATTAGAAGTGTTGGTCCCCTGGGAAACCTTCGACAGAATGGATACGCACCCAATCCCATTACTAGTGAATGCAAATAGAATTTCAAACTACATACACATGTTCAGCAACTTTTGGGGGTGGGGGTCACATCACTACTCTCCAAAGCTCAACAATATTTTAAACCACTAGACACCTACCATTTTTCCTCTAGGTCTCACGTGTCTGCCCTGCACCAAAACATAGTATGCGTTTTGTTGGCAGTGTAGAGTTTGAAACAAAGAAAAAAGTAATTGTTAGAAATTGGGTTACTGGTTGACTGGAGAGAGAGCCAGGTGAAGCAGCAACCACAATCCTAGCCTGGGTTTGGCACAAGCAACCCCCAAATTAACTTGTGCTCAGCACCCTGTTAGCTTGGGGAAGAGCAGTCACGCTCAACTTGGAGGCAATGTGTACATTATTTGTGCAACACTTCAAACAGTAAAACAGTAAGAAACACCACTCAAAGACCTCACACAAGGTTAGAAAAATGGAGCTCAATTTAATAAATACAAAACCAAAACGACAAATCAAAATCAGTAGAAAGTTATCAGTAGAATGTTATGAATTTTTAAAAATAAGCTGCTATATAAAGCCTAAAAGCATAAAGCGTCAACCAATATCTGGTCATGCTGGATCGGGTCAAAGTCAAAAGTTCAGGCTGACTGCAATGGAGTGCGGATCAGATACAGAACCAGATTAGCCCCACTGAAGGTTTACCTTCTCAAGTTTTGTGCTAGGAGTCCCATTCGTGTTGGAGGGGGTCACTGGGAGCAAATAGAGTCGCTGGGGTAAGTCGGTATGGTGCAAAGAGCAGGCTGGGTGGGCTGGAGCTGTGTGTTGGCGGTCCCCTGCGGGCTGTCAATGCTGCTGTGCAAATAGACTGACTGGAGGCGGATCACGCTGATTTTCGACGCTAGCAGCTCAGTTCTGGTGAGACCGGCCCATTTGAGCTTGGGAAGAGCCCAAAAGCTTGATTTTAAGAGCTCAAGAGCCACACCAAGGGTCCAGAAATTGAGAAGCACCACTTGGTGGTCAGGAACCCGCTGAAGACTTGTCTAGGAGCCACTGGGGTGCCTTTCATTTCCTTGAAGATCAGATCAGGAGGCCAGCAGACTAGCCCTTTGAACCACTCTGGGTCCTGGGTTCAAGATGGTACAGGTCCAGTACTTTTTACCCAGGCAAGAGGACAGCAGTTCAGCACAGCAAGGCAGCAGTTCCTTTAGAGCAGCAGTCCAGCAGAGTGGCAGTCCTTGTAGCAGCAAGGCAGTCCCTCCTAACACCGAATTCACAGGTCCAGAAGTGCACTGAAGAGTTGGCGTCTGAGGTCCTCCTTTTATACACAGTTGTGCCTTTAAATTGGGGAGAAGCTTCTAGAGGCATGCCTTTGAAGTGCACAGATGCCCTGCCTTCCTGGACCTACCTCCAGACTCCGTACAGGGGGGTATGCAGCTCTTTGCGTGGAGGCAGGACACAACCTATTCAGGTGTAAGTGAGGCGGAGCCCAGCTCCTCCCTCCCATCCTGCCAGTGATGGTCCATCCAGTCACACCTTAGCTCCCTTTGTGTGTGGCTGCCTAGAAGGAATACTCAAAGCCCAACTTGTCACCCACATAGTCATGTGACCCAGATGCAGGCTGCAGGCACCAAACGGCTAAGGCAAGAAAATGTAAACTTTAAGAAAGTGGCATTTTCGGAGTTTGTAATTTAAAAATCAGACTTCATCATAAGTTAGGATTTAAAATTAGGATTCCAGAGACACCAAACGTACCAATTAACTCTTCTCTTTTGGAAATTACACTTATAAAATGTAATTAGGCAAATCCAATGTCATCCTATGTGAGAAATAGGCCTTGCAGTAACGAAAAACAAATTTAAGAGGTTTTTCACTACCAGGGCATGTAATACTTAAAAGTAAATGTCCAATTTTTTTAAATACACTGCACCCTACCCTTAGGGATGTCCAGGACCTACATTAGGGGGGACGTATATTTATTAAAAAAAGAAGGTGTGGGCCTGGCGAAAGGTTTATTTTGCCAGGTTGACATTGCATATCAAAACTGCACACAGGCTATGCAATGGCAGGCCTGAGCCATGTTTAAAGGGCTACTGACATGGTTGGCACAATCAGTGCTGCAGGACCACTAGTAGCATTTAATTTTCAGGCCCTGGGCACGTAAAGTGCATTTTACTGGGGACTTAAAAGTAAATTAAATATGCCAATTGGGTATAAGCCAATGTGGCCATCTTTTGAGCAGACAACACATGCGCTTTAGTACTGGTTATCAGTGGTAAAGTGTGCAGAGTCCAGAGGCCAGCAAAAACAAGAGGTCTGAACGCTAAAAGTTAGGTGGAAACCACCCCAAGGAAGCCAGGTCCAACTGCAATGCATTAACAATAACCCATTTTTATTTTCACTAATATAGAGAGCAGTGTCAAAATCCTAGACAAACCATTCGCCTACTTCAAGGACAGATGCCAGTAGATGGATGGTTTACATGTTAATTGAAAAGTACCAGGAGCACAAGTTGAGGGGTTGTATCAATTTTAATCAAAAGAAGCTGAAGGGTTTAGACAGGGTCCAAATGAAGAAAGGCATACATGACATTCTATAGGACATTGTAGAGAAAGATGAAGTATGTAGGGTGACAAGTCAATGGTAGGACGTCAGGAGTCACCACTATGCCTTGTTGTAGTGTCATGACTTTCCCAATTTATTCACGAAGAGCACTTAAACTTATCACATCTGGAACAGTGAATCGTCTACAAGCTCCTCACACATGCTCTCCACGATGAAGGACCAGCATATCTGAACCACTGCCTTGCATTCCACGTGCCCTCCAGACAAATCTGTTCCGCCCAGCTCGCCCTGGTGTCTGTCCCCAGAATCCGCAAGAGCAGAACAGGAAGAACCTTCTCCTAACTCTCCTCCAAGACCTGGAACATCCTGCCCCTCCACCTCAGGCAATCCGCGTCGCTGACCCAATTCAAGAAGGACCTCAAGACCTGGATTTTTGAATGATCCTACCCCTAGAGGGATCAGCAGCCCCCCCACCCCGCACCTTGAGAGACTCACTGGGAATTAGCCATGTTTTATAATCCCCTGATTGATTGGTAACTGGAGCACTGTAGTCTCCTGCTAGTATCACTTCTTTAAGGCTTCCTCCAAATTGAAATAGACCACTTACTAAATTAACATCAGCAAGATAAAAACTGACAAACATCAGAACTTGGATTGGACTATTAATGAAGTTTGGTACACAAACAAGTTAAAATGGCAAATATCCATCACGCAATTCTAGAACGTGATGGATTCTAGAACATGCAGGTAGGCTGGTCTGTATTGTAAAACAAGGTTAAGCACCTCTTTCATTTCAGTGAAAAAAGTAGTCCTGGAAGCAACCACTGCAACGATAAGTATATCAAAAGGTTACTCCTGCATTTTGTTGCTTTAAATGCCCTACTGCTAGCAAATTAAATAAAACTAAAGACTGAAATCCCTCGCAGTCAGTATGAACTAGCAGTGCTACAAAACACCAAATTGGCAGAAAGCCACTTCTATGCAAATTGTTTTGCTTCTGCGGATATGAACACATCATACTATTCTTTAAACTGCCCTTCATTATCTCATATCACAGAAATTGGATTGAGTAGACACTGCACAATTTTGCAATTTGATGAAAAGTTGTAAAATTGAGACTTTGGTAAAAACCCACAATTTTTTCAAAAGTCTTTGCAACATCTTAAACCTTTAGTTCAATCCTCCTTTTATTGAGACTGTGCAGCCGCACTGGGCCAATAAAAGGAGGCTGAGTAGGAGAGAAGTTTATTTTCTTCCTGATGCATGCCGCTTTGGAGATGCAGCGCCCGCCAAGAGCAAAAGAGTGCAGGAGACCGGGACTAATGTAGGTAGGGTAATGTCCTGGCCCCTTCTCGCCCACACCTGTGGCACTTACCTTCTTTCCTGCTCCCGACCAGGTGCAGTCTTCCTAAATGGACCCTCCCGCCACAGCCTCTGGCCCCTTACCCTAGTTTCCATCAGCCACCAGTTCTCTTTCTCAACATTCTCCACACCTGGTGGCGCCCATCATGCACAATTAGCGTGGAATACATTATACTGGAAGGAGCTGTTACTTTAGCCCACTCCACACTTATGCCACCTTAATTTAAGATTGAAGGAAGGTAGAAGGGCATAAAGTTAAGAGCTTGTTCCAGCACCATATATTTGATGATAGGAAGTGGACATGTGGTGACAGGTAGTGCACTTTTTGATTTGATTTTGATGTTGAGAGAGATTTGTAAAGCGCCTGGCTGCCCGAAGGCTTCCCCGCGCTGACGAAGAGAGCTGTGGTGAAAGACTGAGCCCACTAGTGTTTTAGTGAGAATAGCCAGGTCTTCAGCTTTTTCCTAAATATCAGTTCGCTTTGCTGCCCTCTTAGGTCCAGAGGTAGCTCATTCCACAGTTTTGGGATAAGATGTGAGAAGGCTCTGCCTCCCCATCTAGCTTTTTTAACTCTGGTGGTACTGAGGAGGTGAGTGGGAGGACCTTAAAAGCCTGATGGGGGTATATGCAGAGATCAGGTGTTTGAGTTTTTCAGGACCTTTATTATTTACTGCCCTGTGGGCGATGCAGAGTGATTTGAATTTTACTCTCGCCACGATTGGTAGCCAGTGTAGTGATTTCAGGGATTCTCTAGCGGACGTATGTCTGCGGAGTCTGAACAGGAGCCTAGCCGCCGCGTTCTGCACCGTCTGGAGTCTCTTAATCACATACTTTGGTGAGCCCAAGTAAAGAGAGTTCCCATAGTCCAGACGGGAGATAATCCGGGACTGCAGGACGGATTTCCTAAGCTGCTCCGGGATGAGTTCCAGTATCTTCCTGAGCATTCTGAGAAGTCCGAAGCAGGTGCCAGACAAATTGTTTGCCTGTTGGTTCATTGAGAGTGAGCTATCAAGCCAGATGCCTAAGTTTTTTTTATCACCGGTTTGGTAACCGGTGGATCTCCCATACAGGGAGGCCAGTTGTTAAGTGGCCTGGGAATTGCCCTGTTGCCTAGAATCAGGAGTTCTGTCTTTTCGCCGTTCAATTTTAGGTAACTGTTTGACATCCAGTGGGCCAGTTTATTAAGGCATGGACCCAAAGGAGAGTTGGCTTATTTGTGGTCTTGGGGCAGAGAGACGATCAGCTGGGTGTCAGCATACGATACACCCAGGATGCCGAACTCCTGCATGATGGAGGCCAACTGTCTAACATATATATTGAATAAGGTAGGGCTGAGGGAGGAACCCTGTGGCACTCCAAATTGTTTAGGCAGGCTGTCCGAGAGGCAGTCCTGGTCCATCACTTGGAGCGACCGGTCGTCCATGAAGGAGCAAAGCCACTCCAAGGCTTTGTCCCGGATACCTATTTCCTTCAGTCTGTTTTTCAGAATGGTGTGATTGACTGTATCAAAAGCCGCACTAAGATCGAGCAATAGAATAGCGGCTGACCCTCCGTTGTCTAGTATGGCTTTCAGTTCCTCGGTGACTACCAGGAGTGCAGCTTCAGTGCTATGGAAGGCGCGGAAACCCATTTGCGTGGGGTGGAGAAGCTTGTTCTCCTCCAGATAGTGGACTAAGGCCTGATTAACGTGCCTTCCAGGAGTTTGCCAAAGAGGGGGAGAAGTGATATGGGTCGAAGATTGCTCAGTATGTCCAAGAAGGATTTTTTTAAGATGGGTTTCATTATAGCATGCTTCCAGGCTCGGGGAACTGACCCTAGTTCGAGTGACTTATTCAGGATCTTCACTAGGGGGGGAAGAATTACTCTGTCACCTTGAGAATAGCGTGCGGAGTTGCAGAGTCTAATGGGGAGCCTGATTTGATGGATTTGAGCAGCTTGAGGGCAGCTTCCTCCTCCAACCCAGGAAATTGTGTAAGGCTGGGGGCTGAAGCTGCACCATGGGCCATGTGGTGCTCTCCTAAGGCCGGCTGAGTTGCCTTCTGAACGAGACCATAGATGTCAGTGACCTTATGAAAGAAGGACGCTATTTGATTGCATCTTTCTACTGTGGCCCTAGGAGCCCTGTTAGTTTCTAGGTGGGTAGTCAAGTTTTTGACTACTCTGAATATTTCCTTTGGGGAGTTGAGTGCCTGGTTGATTTTCTTCTCGTAGTATTTTGCTTGTGCCAATTTTAGTTCTTTGTGGTAGCCTCTGATCGAGGTTTTATAATTGATTTTTTTGTCAAGGTTGAACTCCTTTCTCCAGTCCCTTTCTAATCTCTTGCAGTGCTTCTTCAGTGATAGCAAATGCTCATTGAACCATGGAGCTTTCCTGGTTTGGTGTTTTAGATTGGGCATTTTTTTTTTTTTAAATGGGGCACAGGTCTCGAGAGACTGGCTAATCCAGTTTTCCCATTGCTTGAAGTCCTCTTCTGGACTGCCGTCCATGTTGGGCAGTGTGAGATTCAAGGTGTTTGACCAGAAATCCGGGTCAATCTGTGACCACCTCCTAGTTAAAATAGACTGGGACCTTGCCTTTAGTCTGACAGGTTTGGATAGCCCAAACCGGATAAGACAGTGGTCGGACCAGGGGACTGGAATGACATCTGAAACCGTGACTAAGGGTCATTTGAGAAAATAAGGTCCAATGTATGTTGAAGGGCCTCCAGATCATCTTGTAGTCTCTTGGAGGAGGGGGCATCCAGAGCTTCAAAGTGAAGATTGAAGTCCCCTAACAGAGTGATGGAGTTTTTTGCTAGGGACAGGCTAGCTAGAGTATCAGGCAATGCTTCCAGGAACGTAGAGCACTTTAAAGTTTAAATCTGCAAGCTCCGACACTAAACATTTCTCTTCTTAGCTTTCTCAATGCTGTGCAGTCTCTTGCTGGCACAATGTCTGGGCCACTGTATTTTTGCAAGAGGCATGTTTAAAGCTGGTCGCAAAAATACCACAAATATTGCTTTTTAGATTCATTAATTTCAAGGATGCAAAATTTGGAATACAGACTGCAATAGTCGGGGGGGGGGGAGGGGAGTTCCTGGGGAATGAGTCAGTGCCTCAGGATAGATGCACGTTTGATCAAGGCATATAAGTAAGAACCACACTTTTGGTTAAGAGTACCTCCTCGTTAGCCCAAACAGCAACCCAAAACCGCTTGTTTTGATTCCTGCTAAAAGAGTGAAAGACTGAGAGAAACTCCAAATGCCAAACTAAAGTAGTTTTTGTACAACAAGCAAATCCATTAGAAGCAACTGCTTTCGCATAGTAAATCTTAAACAATATTAATCGGTTCCCTCGCCTGTGACCCTCTACAAAATGACACCTACAAGCCATAAGGACATCTTCTCCTGAGCTGCCCAGGTTAATTATGAACCACATTTTAAAACAAGCCTGTATAATGGATTTAATCTCTTAATTTCTTTGCATACAATATACAAAAACTTTTCCTTCATGGTGTTTCGACCCTGATACAGAAGATCAGATTTCGAATGTTCATTCCGAAATGCCACACATCCAAGACCCAGTCATTCTCAAACTTAGCCCTTGCATTAGTTGTCATTCATTTAACAGCTAAACCGGTAGAGTCAGACTATTGGATACAATTTATCTATTCACAACTTGCATAGTGAGCCATTTCAATTAAATCCTCCATAAGAAAATGCCCAATTACTATTCAGATTTCATTGATTTTGTCACATGGCCCATGGGGACATTGTCATCTTCTCTAAGTTAGCATGAGCACGCTGCAGATTGTCTGCTGCTTTGCACCCATTACTAAACAAGTTTATTTTGCAAATGCCTCTTTTGCCGTTTTCACTATCGCTGTGTTGGAACTCTGCATGTTCCTGGGATTTAGTCTGAACATTGTGAGCAAGGTCGATCAACAATGTCCCTTGTTATTCTGTTCTTGTCAGGCCCTAACACCTAGACAAAACATACTGATGCAGCTGTTTGGGAATGCGTACTTTGGTCTTCTTGGAATACACAAATAGGTAGCACACACTTGGAGAGGGACTGTGAGGAGGACCGGGACATTACCCCGCCCGTGGCCCATACTAAACCCCCTAGGGTACCGGGAATGCCTTTCGCTAGCCCGGGTACAGCCCGGAAAGAGTTAATCTCATACGGCTCCTCTCGCATGCAGGACAAAGAACGCCCTCTTCAACACAACGGCCAATGGCAGGAAGCCTCGTGGGCTCAAGGGGCAGAGACTCCGGCTGAAAACCCAGAAGACGCCGAGGAGAGAAAAACCGGAAGGAGAGCGCAAGGAAGGTGCGTGGAGTATTGAGGAGAAGACGGGAAGTCTTACCGAGCCAGGACGAGAAGCAGACGAGGATTCCCAGCAGGACGAGGAGAGAGGCGACGCCGAGCGGGAGGAGTGGTCCGAAGAGTGGAGGACACCCCCGGAGGACGCCTCAACGCCGCCGCAGCTCAGGAGAGTTGCGGCCACAGCGGTACGTGAAACGGGGCAGGGGACATTGCAACCTGGGAAGGGGGAGGCGAGTCTAAGGGACTCAGGGGACAAGGGGTAGTGTGGTGGTCACGGTTTTCTCCCAATATTTCACCGACTCCTTCACCCCCCCCCCCATATTATAGTTCCACTCCCGCGCACACCCTGAAGACTTGTACAGCACTTGCACCAGCCCGTTAGAAACCCTCTGCTACACGGTTGATACTCTCGCCTATCCGTGGGGGCTTGTCAGACATTAACCAACTCCTGACATAAGGAGTCTGGTGTAAAGAAGGACCTGAATAAAAAAAGGTCATTCCTTTGTTTCGTTTGTGGTATTTCCCCCCCCCCCCCCCCCCTAAGTTTCACCAGTTTCCCGGCCTTTTTCATCCCTTCACTTCCTCAGTGGTTTCCTTGACCTAAGGTGGTGGACCGCGAGTTACCTCACGTTATCCTTCCCTTACGGGACAGCTACATTGACTGTCTTCTCTCCTTTTGTTTCCGCTTGCACCCTGGGGTTGTGCCACCGTCGCCCTGTGAGGAGGAGAGGATCCACCACCAGCATAACGGAAGCAGACGACTTCCGAACCCCATCCTACCTGACTTCTATTTTCTGTCCTTGTGTTTTTGTTAATAAATGAAGCCATCATTCAGCCACACAAGACCTCCTCGCTTTACTTTCTGCCCATCCCTCTCACATCTGGTGTCAGAAGTGGGATCCGGGAAAATGGAGGCAGTCGTAAGAAAGATGGCAGAAAGCCAAGAGAAGTTGGAACGGTGCATGGAGAAGTTTTTGTCCGAAGCCGAAGAGGATCGTGAGAAGATGCACAAGTCCCTTGCGGAACAGAGCCAGACCCAAGAGGCCGTCATAGGGAAGCTGGCCGACACCCTCAGCCAACAGAGGGGTACAATGGGGTTCCCCTCGGTAGTCCTACAGAAGTATGTGGGAGGAGAAGACCCCGACTTTTTCTTTTCGAACTTTGAACGCATGGCCAGGGCCACAGGTTGGGGCCAAGACAAATGGGGGCAATACTTGGGCCCTCTGTTATCCGGGGATCTCCAAGCGGCCTACCAGGCTGTTAACCCCTTGGGTCTTACCCCTTACAACGACGTCAAAAGAAGCATACTAGAGAGAATGGTCATAGACGAGGAGACTTTCCGCCTACGTCTGCGACAAATCAAGGAAGGTCCTCAGGAAACTCCCTGTGCCTTAGCCTATAGAGTACGGGACATGGCTGATAGGTGGTTGAAGCCACAGCAATCAACCAAAGATTATTATGGAGAAGGTTTATCTAGAACAATACCTGTCGTCCCTGTACCCGAACATACAAAAGTGGGTGAGACAACACACGGGCCTGACTCTGGACCGAGCCATTGAGATTGCCAGTGCTTTTCACAGGGCCCAAGAACCCCAAAGGGGACGGGAGGACATGCACTGGAAACATCCAGGAACCCCTATGAAACCTAGCAAACCGCTCCACCCCTCACGCAAGCCGGAAACAGTTACCCTTCTACCAGGGCCATCCATACCACAGCCACGGGTCCCTACCCAACAGGGACCACATTGCTACAATTGTGGAACCGTAGGTCACATAGCCCGTTTTTGTCCCCAGAGGGAGGAACCTATGGAGGTGGGGGCTGGTGCGCAACTACTATTGTAGTTCCTCTGGCGCATGCCTTCCCTACCATAGAGCAGTACAGGTTAATGGGGAGGAAAGACAGGCTTTGATCGACACTGGCGGTTTACAAAGCGTAATCCAACCACAAGCAATCCCGGGAGGGGATCCACAACCTACAGGATACGTCACCATACAGTGCGTACACGGGGACAGTCATCAGTATCCCACCACAGAGCTTGAGATCCAACACGACCCGTCCTTGAAAGCAGAGTCATTGAGAGTAGGGCTTATTCCCCGTTTACCCGAACCTCTAGTGTTAGGAAACGATTACCCCCATATGCCTAAAATGATACAAGAGTCCTGGGCAGAAGGGGAGGAATGGAGGAAGTCAGCACCCTTTTCACAGGAGACAGAACCAGAACTAACCCCGGGGAAATACCGGAAGAGCGGCAAGCAAAAAAAGAGAAAAAAGGAATTGGACAAGGGTCGCTCTAACCCAAAGTAAGGAGACCCCGGTGTGGCAATACGAACGGGGGTTTCAGGAGACCCAGTGGGATGACCCAGCTTTACGTGAGGCCTGGAACAAGGCCACAAGCGAAGAGGATCCTGAGCAAGTAGGTCCCCAGTTTGTCAGAAAAAACCTGCTCTACCGTAAGGGTGGGAGGGGATTACCAACCCAATTATTGGTGCCCCAACCTTATAGGGAGAAAGTCTTATTCTTAGCCCACAGTCACTTATTGGGAGGGCACTTTGGGGAGGATAAAACGGAAAAGACAATATTGGAAAGGTTCTATTGGCCTGGCATATTTTCCCAGGTCCGAAAATACTGCAGAGAATGTGCCATATGCCAAAGAAACAGTAGGTCCCTGCCACCACGAGCACCCTTGCGTCCCTTGCCTATCATACAGGAACCCTTTTCCAGGGTTGGTATGGACATCATAGGCCCCTTGCTACCCTCTCGTAGTGGATGTCGATTCGTGTTCGTGTTGGTTGACTATGCCACCTGCTTTCCAGAAGCGGTGGCCTTGCGCCAACCTAACGCCTCCCAAATAGCCAAAGCCATGATCACCATCTTTGAGAGTAGGCTTTCCCAGGGAACTGGTCACGGATCAGGGAACCCCTTTCATGTCTCGCCTCATGAGGCAGGTATGCCTCTCCCTGAACATCAAACAGATTCGCACTTCGGCGTACCACCCCCAAACAGATGGGTTGGTGGAACGCTATAACGCCACCCTCAAGACAACACTGAAAAAACTTTTGGACCTTGAAACGCGGAAGTGGGAAGACATGCTCCGTCTGGCTCTCTTTGCGATTCGTTGCAAAGTCCAAAGGAGCACTGGGAATTCACCCTTCGAGTTGCTTTACGGCAGGCAGCCTCGCACGTTGCTCGACATGTTGAAGGAAGAGTGGGAGGAGCCAGAAGGGGCGAAACCTCTCCCCGAGTACATACTCAATCTGAAAACCCATCTGGGTCAGATCCGCAGCATTGTCCAATCCCACCTCGAACAAGCCCAAATAGCACAGAAGACACAATATGATAAAAAAGCCAAAACCCGCTCATTTGACATTGACGACTATGTTCTTTTGATGATGCCCACTTCCGACCATAAGTTGTTGGGGCAATGGCAGGGCCCTTATCGTGTTGTGGAAAAGGTTACCCCCAGTGACCTATCGCCTGGAATTGGATCCCCAAAAAAGGACAAAGACCCAGATATATCATGTCAACCTGCTTAAGAAGTTGGAGGGGGCCGTTCCGGGACAGGTAGGGCTTACAAAGAGTCCTGAACCTTTGTTTGTGCAAAGCATAGACCGGGACCTCCCAGAAACCAACAAAAGAGCTAGAGACCCAGCTACGATCCCTACAGGAGGTGTTCTCCCTGCATCCAGGCAGAACCCATTTGATGGAACATGCCATTGTGACCCCTCCACGTACGAAAGTGAAACTACGCCCCTATCGCGTTCCAGAGTCCCGTAGACAGGCGATAGAGGGCGAAGTACAACAAATGCTAAAAATGGGCATCATCGAACCCTCTAATAGTGAATGGAATTCACCAATCGTTCTGGTGCCCAAACCGGATGGGTCCATCTGGTTTTGCATTGACTTTCGGGAAGTGAATAAGATCTCTTGTTTCGATTCCTATCCACTCCCGAGAGTCGATGAGCTGGTGGAGCGTCTGGGTACTGCCAGATACATCAGCACCCTTGATTTGTGCAAGGGATATTGGCAGGTGCCCCTGAGGCTTGGAGACCGGGAGAAAACGGCTTTTGCGACTCCCAGCAGTCGCTACCATTTTACCGTTCTCCCCTTCGGTCTCCATGGGGCTCCTGCCATATTCCAACGCCTGATGAACACGGTTTTAAAACCTTGTTCTGAGTTTTCAGCAGCTTACCTAGACGACATCGTTATCCACAGCTCCACCTGGGCCGAACACCTCACCCATTTGAAAAAAGTAATTCAAGCCTTGAAAGAAGCAGGTCTAACCATAAACCCAACTAAGAGTAAACTCGCTGCCCAGTCCGTGAAGTATCTAGGTTACCTTTTGGGAGAAGGGTACATAAAACCACAGACCAAGAAAGTAGCAGCCATCTCCAACATCCCATTTCCCAAGACCAAAAAAGAGTTAAGGGCGTTTCTTGGGGTATTATCGTCGATTCATTTCTAACTTTTCCCAAATAGCCTCCCCCTTGACTGATCTGTTACAAAAGAATGTGTCGACAGAAAAAGAGCTGAGACAACCCACTCCCCCTCTCCTCCAAGCTTTCCAATGGCTAAAACAAGCCCTGACGTGCCACCCAGTGTTACTGAGCCCCAATTACTCCCAACCGTTCATCTTACAAACAGATGCGTCCGACACCGGCTTAGGAGCGGTGTTGTCTCAAGTTGACTCCCAGGGGCAGGAGAGGCCCATCCTCTATATAAGCCGAAAGCTATTTCCTCGGGAGAAAAACTACGCGGTTATTGAAAAGGAGGCTCTCGCCATCAAATGGGCGGTTGATTCCCTTCGATACTACCTTGAGGGGAGGGAATTCACCCTTTTCACTGACCATGCCCCATTAGAGTGGTTATCCAGAAATAAGGGGCATAACGACAGGATACTGAGGTGGTTCCTTGCATTACAACCCTATTGGTTCCACACCAAACACAGGAAGGGTAGAGATCAAGCCAACGCTGACTATTTATCCCGGTATCCTCTTGACTTTGTTCTTGCTGGCAAGAATGTTAGGGAAGGGGGATGCGAGGAGGACCGGGACATTACCCCGCCCATGGCCCATACTAAACCCCCTAGGGTACCGGGAATGCCTTTCGCTAGCCCGGGTACAGCCCGGAAAGAGCTAATCTCATACGGCTCCTCACATGCAGGACAAAGAACACCCTCTTCAACACAACGGCCAATGGCAGGAAGCCTCGTGGGCTCAAGGGGCGGAGACTCCGGCTGAAAACCCGGAAGACGCCGAGGAGAGAAAAACCGGAAGGAGAGCACCGGAGGAAGGAGCGTGGAGTATTGAGGAGAAGACGGGAAGTCTTACCGAGCCAGGACGAGAAGCAGATGAGGATTCCCAGCAGGACGAGGAGAGAGGCGACGCCGAGCGGGAGGAGTGGTCCGAAGAGTGGTGGACACCCCCGGAGGACGCCTCAACGCCGCCGCAGCTCAGGAGAGTTGCGGCCACAGCGGTACGTGAAACGGGGCAGGGGACATTGCAACCTGGGAAGGGGGAGGTGAGTCTCAGGGACTCGGGGGACACGGGGTAGTGTGGTGGTCACGGTTTTCTCCCAATATTTCACTGACTCCTTCACACCCCCCCCCATATTATAGTTCCACTCCCGCGCACACCCTGAAGACTTGTACAGCACTTGCACCAGCCCGTTAGAAACCCTCTGCTACACGGTTGATACTCTCGCCTATCCGTGGGGGCTTGTCAGACATTAACCAACTCCTGACATAATAAGGAGTCCGGTGTAAAGAAGGACCTGAATAAAAAAAGGTCATTCCTTTCTGTTTCGTTTGTGGTATTTCCCCCCCCCCTAAGTTTCACCCGTTTCCCTGCCTTTTTCATCCCTTCACTCCCTCAGTGGTTTCCTTGACCTAAGGTGGTGGACCGCGAGTTACCTCACGTTATCCTTCCCTTACGGGACAGCTACATTGACTGTCTTCTCTCCTTTTGTTTCCGCTTGCACCCCGGGGTTGTGCCACCGTCGCCCTGTGAGGAGGAGAGGATCCACCACCAGCATAACGGAAGCAGACGACGTCCGAACCCCATCCTACCAGACTCTTCTGTTGGATTATTTTCTGTCCTTGGGTTTTTGTTAATAAATGAAGCCATCATTCAGCCACACATAAGACCTCCTCGCTTTACTTTCCGCCCATCCCTCTCACAGGGACCTTTCCAGGGAGAAGAGCAAGACAGCATCTATGATGTAGATCTACCATCTATAGACTGAGGTACGGAGTCTGCAGATAACACCCAGAGATGATCTAATATATAATCTTTTGCTTCTGTCCAAGGGGAGGGAGGTTAGGCTACACTGTCTTTTTATAATGACAGCTCCTATCATGATTTACAGACTAACTGCTATGCTTACCATATTTGTGTTATGCATTTTCCTGCTTATTGTGGCACGTATATTGCATATTAGAGCACGTTAGTTAAAATAAATATTTTGAACTTTTTCGTGTCTGTCACATCTTATTGTGGACAAGTACAAGAGTGCGAGCAAAAGGGTGTCTTGCAACCACAATCCCTGAGAGTCGGAAGGGTTGTGTTCTGGGGTGTCTAATCATTTCTCTGAGTGAGTAGAAGAGCAAGTGAGACACTATTGCTAGTCGGTCCTGGGCTCGTGGGTACTAAGGTGGTAGGATGACTCAGTCCCTATGCACTACGGTCCAATGATCCTACGCAGAGTTCTGTGTTTGCGCAGAATCCCTGCAACAACTTAATTTGAGGCTATTTACATTTGATTTTGTCACTGGTTGCAAATGATGGTACTGCAAGGCTGGATTTAATACAATGAATAGTTATAGCCCATGGGCTGACAGACTATGAATTTCTGTTAGAACGTACAAGATTCTAACTTCGCATCATGATCAAACTTCATTTGATTAAAAATATTGTGTTATTATTTCTGAAAAAGACACGTAGTGAGATTATCTGTGGGATTTGAACATACGGATATTGTCTCTTAAATGTATACACAAGGATGAATCCGTTTACACAAATACATCTTCAAAAATCTCAATGTAAGCACAATAATATCAGGATTATTCTAAAGATTGAAGATGAATCTGTTACCAACCCATTTTACCAGCGACAGGGGACAAACAGGACTCAAATCTGTTAGGAATGTCAGTCACTGCAACAAATCTAGAATTATTCTTCATTGAAAGACAATTAGATTTCCATCTAGATACTTTTAGTTGGTTATAAATTTTGCAATAAATTCCACAAAATTGCGGTCAATGATGGACTATTCTAGAAAATTGCATTTATAGCGGTCCAGGAAGGCTGCAAATTATATATACATGATCCAATGTTATTTTACAGCTGGCCCTTTGGAACTCCAACACCACACTGCACTCTGATGAGAACGATAGGGTTGGAGTCTGTATTTAATCTGCTATAGTAATAAACTTTTCTTTTCACTTAGATTATTATTGTGGTGGCGGGTGGTTAACCAAAAAAAGTTTAAAAATATTATCTTTAATATAGTCCCTTACATTGATTGTTAGATATGAAGCCTTTGGCCAAATAGTGGTTAAACATTTGCAGTTATGGGGCAAATATTAGTGCAATGGTCATGGAGTCACACAAAGTATAAATGGCCCCTTGTAAAGGTGATGGCTCCACTTTTGCAACCTAACGTATCTGATATGGATTCTGTATTTTTTATGAAGACAGACAGGATAACTAGTCAAGGGTTCCAGTCAAAACCATGTAAATTTTTCAGTTAGGGATGGTCCGGAGTCTACAGTCCTACTCAAGTAAAACTGGAAACTAATGTTTGGATTTAAGGGGCAGATAACCTTTGGATTTATTAACTATCCCATCCAATTAGAATAATGTAGATTTTCAGTTTGATGGAAGTAATAAGTTAGCATCTTAAGAGCTATATTTAAATCATACATAACTTACATTATCTGCCTCCTTTACACAGCTCAAATACCGACATAAAATATATTTCTGTAAACAAATATTAAGTATTTGGTGAATGAAGTGAATTAAACGTCTTTTCTAATTGCAAGGCATGGAAAAAAAAAAAAAATTTTTAGGCAAGTTATATTTTCCCGCCTTTATTTTATGTATATATAAATAACCTAGTAGCGGCCCCCACTAGGTAGTTGTTAGGTCTGCTTTTCCATTGAAATAGCGTTTTTTGGTTTGCTAATAACTTAGGCCCCTTTTGACAAATCTTCACAAAACTTTCCAATAAAAAAAAAGTTTATCCAACTCAGCTGCTTCCTGGAAAATGTCGGGGTGATCCGTCAAGCGGGGACTGAGGAAAAAAAAGGGGGGTCCCAAAACGCAAACTCCCCATGCATTTTCCACAGACTTTAAGACAGGCTACAGCAAAAACTGCTGAACGGAATTACACCAAATTCGGCAGGAAGCTAGATCTTTGTCTGCAGATGGTGCGTTTGTGTAATTTGGTGTAAATCTGTTCACTAGTTTGAGAAATTAAGGATAAAATATAATTTTATATCTGGATAGTTTGGTACGCGAGAGGCTTGAGAGACTTAAATGAGCGCCAATTTAAAAAAATGAGTGGTCTGATTGGACCATGTAGCTTTATTTCCCTTGGGCCAGTAGCGAGGGCTCTGACTAGCTGCCAGCAACAGCTAGGGATTCCATGACCCCCTCCCCCTACCCACCCAGCCCCATGGGGGCGGGGAAGGGGGAATGGCAGCCGGGCCGATTTACTTTGTTTATGCCCCGGGGAGCCCAGGGCCAAAGATACTTTATATGGGGAGGGGGCAGCCCGGCTCCCTCCATGAGCCATTAATGGCCCCGTAGGACCTCATCCCACCCGGGGCCGGTTCAGTATCTATGTCCCGGGGAGCCCACCCCCAGAACATAGCAGTTTCCCAGGCCATACCAGCATGGGCAGGGAAACCTGTGTTTGCTCTCGCTTGGCGGGAGCATTTTTGAATATCCCGTCAAGCGGGAGCAAACACCAAGCCCGCTTACAGCAGTCAGGAGCTTTGAAAATGCTCCCCACCCGTTGGGAGTGGGCTTTTGATCAGTTTCCTGCCTGCACTGAAGCGGGCAGGAAAACAGGTCAAAATATTGTTCCCACCTGGAGGGAGCATCATTAGGAGCTGCTCCCTGTGGGTGGGAGCAATGCAGGCTCCTGCTGTATGCAGTGAGCCAGCTGTGGCCGTGCGGGCCATGGGGGGTCCCCTGCGGCCACCGAGTCTATGGTGGATGCCCTCGGTGGGCACCAAGACACCTAGGTTTTAGAAATGCGGGCCCTGGAGAATGGGGTTCCCGGGTCCAAAAATAGCTCATGGAGGGGGCTACGTGGTCCTCACTACCCTTTATTTTTAGAAAGGACCCCTGGGGGATGGGTCTCCAGGGTCTTACAAGTTTCAGGGAGACAGGCTGTGCGCCCCCTCCCCTTTTAACATATGTATGGGCCTGATGTAAAGGGTCCCCCGGGCCTAAAGAGGCTTGGGGAAGGGCCCTTCCCCAAGCCTCTTTAGGCCCTGGGGACCCCTTCATCCCTGCGCAGCGGGGATTGGCCATAGGGCCTGGCCCTGGGGGCCCCGGCCACCCTCCACTGAAGAAAAAAAAAGGGGGCCCCGGGGCCCCTAGGGCCAGACCCTATGGGCAACCCCCGCTGTGCATGGATGAAGGCTATGGGCACTGTGGGGTTGGCTGCCTCGGGGGGGGAAGGTTTGTATTTATAATAGCGCTCGCTACTCCTGATGGGGTGTTGACGCACGCTACTTCGGAAACCCATAAAGGATTAGTGGTGAATTAGTATGGTGAAATATGAAAGTAATTTGAGTGGTGGATATTAGTCAGTTATTTGGAGTTAGAAGGATAGCGGAGGGATAGAAGGGAAGAAAGGTTTGCATTCATATAGCACCTGTTACCCCTGATGGGTGTGTTGAAGTGCTTTTCTGGCGAGTAGCACGCTACTCCGGAACCCATAAAGGATTAGTGTTGAAAATTAGTATAGTGAAAAATGAAGTAATTTGAGTGGTGGATATGTTATTCAGTTATTTGGATAGAGAAGGGTAGGTGGCGGGATAGAAGTGGGAAAGAGGTTTGTATTTATATAGCGCTTGCTACACCTGATGGGGTTTTGAAGCGCTTTTTTGGCGAGTAGCACGCTACTCTGGAACCCATAAGGATTAGTGTTGAATTAGTATGGTGAAACATGAAATTAATTTGAGTGGTGGATAGGTTAGTCAGTTATTTGGATTGAGAAGGGTTGGGGAGGGGTAGAAAAGGGAAAAAGGTTTGCATTTATATAGCGCTTGTAACCCTGATGGGGTGTTGAAACGCTTTATTGGCGAGTAGCACGCTACTCTGGAACCCATAAAGGATTAGTGGTGAATTAGTATAGTGGAATATGGAATTTGAGAAGTGAACATGTTAGTCTGTTATTTTGATTGAAAAGGATAGTGGAGGGATAGAAGAATGAAGGATTTTTTTTTTCTTTTTAATTTCTTTCTTTAGGTTATTGCAGTAGGAGGAGGCTTTTGGATGAGTAAAAAGGGTTTTTGGAGGGGAAGAGTCAGAGGGAAGAGTTTAGAAAGGTTTGTTTTGCGGGATCGGTATAGTAAAAGATGTCAGATGATGCAAGGAGGGGTAGAGTAGGAGAGAGTCTAGACAGGGTTATTTTTGGGATCATAGTAGTGGTATGGGGTTTGGGATAAATGAGAGAGTGGATGTAGAGGATATATTGATAGATGTATAGGGTGAGATAGGGTAGTGAATTGGAAAGAGTAGTAGAAAAGTTTGAGATGAGTCAGAAAGTTGGGCTAGAAGATATATTGAGAGAAGTATAGGCTGAGAAATCGGGTAGTGCATTGGAAATGCCAAATTAGAAGAAAGTGTAAATATATAGATCCATAAGTACATTGAAAGTATATAGATGCATAAAGGAGGTAAGTATATGTAGATTAAAGATATTGATAGAGGTACAGGATGAGAAATAGGGTAGTGCATTGGATATGCTTTTTCAGGAGAAAAGTAACAGTTCCAAGTACATGGAGGTACATGGATGCAAGTACATGTAAACCAAAGATGATTTTTTTTTTTTTTTTTAACATAATTATTCTACATGTTTATACAAAGTAATACAGAAAGATAGGTACATATCTATAGTGAAATAAATGCTTATATACAGAGGGATATGCTGTAAATTTCTGTTTGCGTATGGTGCTCATGAGGGGAAGAGCCAATTCTGGAGTAGTTTTCTGACGATAAGGTGGTTGTCGGTGGATCTTATGTTGGGGGTTAAAGAGTTCCATAGTTTGGCTGCTTGAACAGAGAAATATGTGCCACCCATGGTTTTTTTCTTGTATCTTGGGATTTTGAGGCGAGATGCCCCTTTAGAGCGGAGGTTCCTTTGTTGAATGTGTTTGGTGATTTTATTCCTGATGAAGAGCGGTCCCATTCCATGTATTGCTTTGTGGGTGATACAAAGTAGATTGAACGTGGATCTTCTGGCAACCGGTAACCAATGCAGGGCTTTCAAGGCAGGTGAGATGTGGTCTCGCGGTTTGATATGCAAGAGTAGTCTGGCAGCCGAGTTCTGAATCCATTGTAGTCTTTTCATGGTCGTTGAAGGTGATCCATGGTAGAGGCTATTGGCGTAATCGAGTTTGGACAGAACAATGGAGATGGTAGCTTGGACTTTGTGTGGAAATCCCAAATGAGGGAAAATTTGTTGTGCGCAGCGTGAGGTTGGATGCATGTGGGGGGTTTAGCTGCAGGTCCTGGCTGGAGTATTAAATATTACTTTATCTTAAAAATAAAATAGAAATTCACTGGAAAAAAAACCATAGGTTAAAGTAACTTTCTAGTCAGGTAAACATGTAAGTGAAAAACATTTTGAACAAAAAAAAACCCACAGGAATTCAAGTTGTTAGTTTGCACCCCCCCCATACACTGCTTATGACCTCACATATTATATCACTCATGACATGTCCTATGACATCATTTATGACATCACTGATGACATCTAAAATTACTTAATTGATTACATCACTCATGACATCATCCAATGAATGTGCTAGTTTGCTTTATAGTTTACATAGTGGCGGGTAAGTACCATATTACGCTTCCATCTTATTTTGTACAGTATGTGTCCATAGCAAGTATTGTAAGCCGCCTCAATTTATTAGACAAACCACTGAAAGGCCTCAAGACGTGGCTTTGGTGCAGCACATAGGCCGCTCATAACTGTAGCCTACCAGTGGCCCTGAGATCCCAGCAGGAGCTGCTGCGAGATTGGAAGAGGCTGGACCCATCCACATGACCTGGAAAAGGACCTGTGGTTGTAAGCCGGTAGAAAGCACTACGGTGATGTGGCCGGCTTAATGGCACTCAACGCTGAAAAGGCAGACTCTGGAATGGCCAGATTTAATGGTGTTAATCTGTAAAATAGGACTTGGCACAGAATTCCAAAGCTGGTTAGTTCCGATAGTGAGAATGGCATCCTGTTGGGCGACTTTCCCCTAAGCTAAGGGAGGAGACACTGCCCCCTCTGCTATTTGCACTGGCGGAGTCACTTGCGGGTTGGGTGTGCTGTGACAGGTTAGTGCGTGGACTTCAGTAGGAGCACGACTGAGAGGACAATATATCCCTGCACACTGTTCTCCTTTACCTTTCTGACCCAGAATGGTCTGTTCCCAGAATCCTGGAAATGGAAAAACTCTTCGGTCGTTACACTGGGGTGTGTATTAACTGGCATAAGTCAGTGGTCTTTCCCCTAAAGTCATGGGAGCCATCGGGGAAAAGCCACAACACCCTGCGATGGGCAGGAGGGTTTCATTACCTGGGGATCCAGATCACAAGGGACCTGAATGCCTTCATAAATACTAACTTGAGGAGTAGAAGGCGGACATGAAACATCGCCATATTTCCCTAAGAACTCACATGGCAACTAAAGGGGGGAGGGGACCCACCCACCATGCCAGACGGTAGGGGTTGGGGTATTGCTCTTCAGACTGATGATAAACACACTCCCAATTAAAACAAACAAGCATGAGCGGGGTGGGGGCGACGCGAGTGGTGCGCGCGCGCCACAGAGAGCGATCTGTTTCCAATTATCGTGCCTGCGTCTGGGCACGATAATGGGAAACAGATGTCGGCCCTGCGCGCGTAACCGCAGGAAAAAGGCCATGACGCACGAGCGTCTGGTCAGCTTTCCAAACCCCCTTACTAAAAGTCTCGCAAGTAGCGCATGCGCTGCTCTAGGCTCGACCTAAAAAGCAATGGTCAGTCCGGCTAGTCCCGATGCTTTGTCTCCAAGCATGCGCTGGATGACCTGTACTAAGTCTATTGTGAAGGGCACATTTAAGTATTGCTGGTGTGAATCCTCCAGCCACAGTAGCTGTATGGAGTGAAAGTAGGCTTGTAATAAAGCTAGATCACCCGGCATAGTAGAGCAATAGAGGTCAGTGTGAAAATGGTCATAGTGTGTGTGATACCATCTATGTCAGAGAGAGTGTTTTGCTGATCAAAGTTATGTGATCACTGGCCCAGGGCTTACAAAGGAGCCCGCCAGTGTTTTGTCCGCCCAATCTCTCTCTCTCAATCCTTGCGGTCGCCTCCTTACCCAGGTAGTGCGTCTCCCAGCAGCCTGCTCTCCAAACTCCGGAAGCTTGCTATTTTATTAAAGCAAATGTCTGCGCGTCTCCTGACTGGAAGTAGCGCCGCTCGTGTGCACGCATGTCTTGTTCCGGATGGGTGCGATGCACACGTATCGCTTGGGCACCCCAGCTTGTTTGGAGAAGACTACCTTAAAGGCCTCCCAAAGTGTCATGGGGAGGAGACAGAGTGCTAGTTACTAGTAAAGTAATTGTGTACGGCCGCAAGGGTTTGGGAAGCAGCCTTTACTCTGAAGTCTTAACATTGCAATACATTTACCACGCATTTTTTTTTTACAACGGTAGACTGTTGGCACGCAAGTCATTACAACGGAAGACTATACCCCGCATTTCAGCACTGATACATTTCACACGCGAATAATGGCTGCAATAATAGAAATGACTGCAATTCATCCGTAGGTGGCAGTGTTGTAATAACTATAAAGTATTCAGAACAGAATGCACTGGGACACGGGGTGGTTAAGTAGGGTTTTTACAAGTAAATAACGAAAAATACTGGGACTGGATGCAGTGGGTTTAGGACCAATGGGTGGGTAAATGTAAATACTCAGAAATGTATAGTAACTTAATACTCTGGAATCAATAAAAAAAAAACTAATTGGGTTTAGTGGTAGAGAGTGGGTATGTGTGTTACAACAATTATATTTAAAACTTAACTGCTGTTACCATTAATATCCACTACAGCGAGTGTACAAAAAGTCCTTTATGACTTTCAATTCATATTCCAGGACAGTGTTGCCAGATTGGGCTATTTCCCGCACAAACAGGCGACATTTTTCCCATTTGTGTGGGGAAAACCCTGGCGGGTAGCTATTTTTTGGGCTGGTATTTGCCCATTGTGCGCAAATTTGTGGCTGGGGCCGCACTGATGACACTCGCGCCTATCACTCTGTGGCGCACAGGCAAGGGTCAGCGGGGATTGGCGGGCGAATGAGAGCAAAGCACACTGGATGGCTTAGGCAGCAAGTTTGGCAGGGCCGTCAATTATTGGTAGCGTGACGGCCCTGCTTCATCCTGCTGGCCCGCCCCCAGCGTGACTTCTGGACCAATGTGGTCATGAGGGGCAGGCCAGTTAGTTTTTAGGTCAAGCCTGGCAGCGCATGCGCTGCTCTGCGAGGCATGCTGTATTCAGTTAGGGATTTGAAGCTCTGCCCACTCTCAGCCCATATTTTTCATTGGCTTGTGTCGTCCTTTGTAAATGCTGGCTTCGGATTCCTTAATCACCTTGTTAGTCCCTTCTTAGTATAGTTTTGTTTTCATTTGAAACCTCCCATGAGGACAGGCCCTTTTACTTCTGTTGCTACACAGTATGTTTTATTTCAACTGTAAGCACCATTTTCTTTTTTTCAATGGGTTTTGCCCTACTGCAGGCACGACATGCTTTCCTTGCATTCAGAGCGCCATGCGCGCTTTCACTTTCCAAGCAGCCGGGACAATGGCTGCCGCTTCTTTGCAATGCCATAGGTCTCACATTTAGGAGAGTTTGCGCTTAAACTCATGCAAATGCAAGACCTATTGCATTGCAAATTGTTTTTTTTATTATCAAAGCCCCAATGCCGCACTTTCACGTGCATGAAGGGCGTGCCCCTTTTAGAAGAGCCGTGTCTAAGGAATGGTGCGTGGCCGCTATTAAAGTGAAACCGCGGCATGGGGGCTTATACAAAAAAAAAAAGAAAGTATTTGTTTGACAAACGGATGCTTTTTTTGTAAAAGCCCCCATGCCATGGTTTCACTTTAATAGCGGCCGAGCACCTTTTGTTACACAGCTTTTTTAAAGAAAGGGGCGCGGCCTTCATGCACATGAAAGTGCACATGGGGGCTCCGACAACAAAAACATTTGCAATGCTATAGGTCTCGCATTTGCGAGAGTTTAAGCTATTGATAATGCCAAAAGCTCAAACTCTCCTAAACGCGAGACCTATTGCATTGCAAATGCTTGTTTGTTGATGTGATTGGCCCTGCCCGGCCGTGGTGTGGTTAGGGCAGGGCAGGGCGGCACCTTCACTTCTTGCCGCTCGCGCAAAGTTGGTGGACGGACTCTGAGTGCTGAGGATTTCGCGAGAGGAGGAGTCAGGACTGCCAAGGCAAGGGCTAGTTGGCTGACCCTGCAGTCTGCTTCTGTTGCACGTGAGAGTCCCTAGATGTCCAGCAGGTTCACTAAATAGGTAATATTAGTGGTTAGATGTATCCACTTCTCCTGCTCTGCCGCTGGCAGCAGAACCCCCTTTCCTTTTTCCTCTTCTTCCCCCTCTTTCTCTCTCCTCACTTGCTGAAAACTGACTTGAGTAAAGGTCTTACCCTCCGTTTCCTCTACTTTCCTTCATTCGTTCCCCTGTGAAATGGATCCAAAAAAAAGAAAGAAACACTTTTGCTGGAAATGTCGTCTTTTCCTGACATTTTTCTGTTGCAAAGTGCAGCCAGGACGAAAAAAAACAAAACAAAAAAAAAGGTTAAAAATACGAAAAATAAATAACTAAATAAAGCATGACAGAGCAGGCGCAAACTGGCCTGATTGATTTTATTCACACCCAAACATATTAGCGCCACTTTCAGAGACTGCCAGCGAAGCGCAACTTTCGTTCTCGTCTTTCTATGAACAGCATTTCTTTCCCCAGGTGGAGAAGTGCACCATTCCTGGAGGTACTGCAGTACCTGCTTGATGACAGGAGTGGAAAACGTTCACTGTAATACTTATCATCTGCATTCCTCATTTTAGTTTATAAAATGTGTGCCGTGGACTCTGTGTTCAGGGATGTGGTATTTTTAAACCATACTGCTCACGTTTTGTAAGGACATAAGCAATGGACATTAAAAATTAAAAAAGGGTCCCTTCCGGGCCCTGTAGTTATGTCCTTACTTTTCATGCAAAAACACTGATTTCTGAATTATGAGCGTTAACCCGTTGCATGCGTCCGTCGGCCTTCGGCCGTCGCGAGCACTACCTCTGTAGTGCTGCGAACGTCCGTTGGCCGACGCGGCCCCGCCCACTCCGCTAAACCGCCGCACCGCGGCGGAATTGCAGCCGCGGTTAAGCGGTTAAATCCTTAAGGCAACCATGTTGTTCCTGCTTACATTTCACATGCTTTACTTAATCTTGCATTCCCTATAAGTGTTTGCATTTTCGAAGATATTACTTTTCTTTTTTTTAAGGCAGCATATTACTCTTATGGGGCAGCATGGTGTTCAGTGGGGGAGAGGATGTGGCACTATGGCCAGAGCTGCTGAATTTGGAACTGGGGAATCAGATTCAGCCTTCATGACCAGTCCTCTCCCAAGGGAGCACATTCCCATGCTAGACATTAGAAGGCCCTGCTAGACCTTAGAAGCCCTGGTGTCTTAGCACCAGAAGGTGGACCCTGGCGGTGGCAAGAGTGGGTTAACCTTGAAGGCCTGTCCACCACAATCCATACTGAAGTTCACCTCCAGTCTTGAGGGCAGGCCTACGAAGCAGGTCACCCTAGAGCAACAGTGACTCAGTCACTGAGGTCACAGAACCCCGAGGCAAGTCCGCCTCACCCATTGATACCTCCATTGGCCTGGTTTCAGCAGGAGTAGTGCAACTCAAAAGGGATCGGCAATGCAGGATTTGCACGCACACCAAACTAAGGGGCATATTTACAAGGGAATGGCGAAGCGTGGCATTAAGCAAACATTGCTAAAGCCACGCACCGCCATTCTGAATGCGCCGTATTTACAATAAGGCCCATCCCTGCATTTTCCCAGGCACTGGCGCTAAATTCAGCTGCCTAGCACCAACATATGCACCATAGTGCAAGGGTGCCTGCGTTGAGAGAATGATTGTGTGCAGGAAGGTGTCCCTTCCTGCACATAAACAATCAAGAATGGCGAATTGTAACTCAGTGTGTTGCATTGTGCAGCACACATAGAAGTTGCGAATAGTCATTTTTTAAATGATTGTTTATGTGTAGGAAGGGACACTTTTCTGCACATGAACAACCATTCATGGCAATTTGGTGTTTATATGTGTTCTGCACAATGCAACACACAAACAGCAAAAACGAGGAAAAATTAAGCATCTCTCCTTATTTCGCCATGTTAAGGTCAAGTTTTCCCTGGTCTTAATTTTGGCGCTGCTTCCTACTTACGCCACCCTTGTAAATAGGGGGCAGCGCCAAAATCAATGGGTGTTGCGGTGGAACAAAGGCCACCCTGACAGACACTTCTTGTTAAGGTCAGGCAGGCAGGATCTGGACATGAGCTAAATGCGCAGACTCCCGGCTGCCAGAGCTGAACTTCGACAGGCTGAGGATTTCACAGCCCTGTGGGCATGACCTCCTCAGTCTGGCAAAAGTGCCTCAAGGCCCTCCCCCTCGTGATGAAGGGGAGCGCGACCGATTGCCTCGGACCTGGCCGCTTCAGTTTTAAGCCCTGAAGTGCCCAGGGCAGATTGTCAATCAGTGGCACCTAGTCACAGAGTGGGGTTGGGTCAGCAGTCTCACTGACCCCATCCCACTCTGTGACGAGGTTAGGACTGCTGCTTTCCAATCACCCAATGAGGTAAGGCAGCAGTCCCAACCCTCCTGGGACCTCCCAGGCGTCCCTCTCAAAGAGCTGCAGTTAAGGTAAGTTTTATGCGTTTTTTTTGTTTCATGTGTGTATGTGTTAATGTATGTGTATCTAGCTAGCGCTACATAAAACTCTCAAATAAATTAAATTTGTGTTGTGAATGGGTGCATGTGTGAATGCACAGGTGTAAGTGAGGTGTATGTGTGCATGTGTGGCCACCGCCCCCTCCCTGGTACAATTACCAGCCGCCAGTGCTTTCAACACAGGAGATCCTTTTGTTATTTGCAGCTAATGTCACAATCCTAATATAGCACAGTGACATATGACCCAACATCAAGGAACTGCATGCAAACTGAAAGGCATTACTTTAGAACCTTGTTTTTATCCTCAATCTTTTGTAATTCTAAGGTTGTTAAAAAAGAGTTACTTTGGATAATAAAGACTTATTAGCACACAACTGCATAGCGTTTTAATCCTGAATGTGCGTTTCTGCAGACCTAGTGCTCTTCATATATAATGCCTACCAGTGTGCAGGATAGGACTCCTACATTGTAGCCCTCATTGTGCACATGCATAGTAGTGCTTTAATTTACAAGTGGCATTTATTTAACCATCGCTTTATGCGCTCTCCTAAGAGGCCAAGGATTGGATGTGCATTTAATCTGAGCACCTTAATGACCCAGTGGCAGGCACTGTGAGAAAGCAGTACTGCCTTCAGCCTCGGGACTCTCAATCGTGCCCATCATAAAAGTCTACTTACAATCTGAACTCACCCAGACCTAAAGGAAACTCATTTCACAATTTGTACTATAAAAGCATGTTTTGTGAAAATGAAACTAGAGAAACATCTGGATAAAGGAAATACTCAGGGAAGACAGCATGAAGTAAAAAAACATGAAATGTAAGCATGGACTGCTTTTCTGGCATGGATTACCTTAGGGTGTATACAGTAATTGCTGAGAATTTAAAGTTAAGAGCATGAATAATTAAAGCCCTGGCTGGGCGATCAGTGTAAAGGAGTCTCATGAGAGGGCCCAGGCCAATGGTGGTATGGGAGTGAGACAGTGCTAACGAAGGTGAATGGAGTGGGATGGAACACGAACAGTATGACAGTATCAGTAGAGTTGAGGGAGTGTCAGTGTTGAGGTTGTCGCCAAAAGTTCTGGGAAATTGGGTCATTTTCCTTTCTGCTCCAACAGCGTTGCGCTCATCTGTACCCCAACAAACCCATCTGCTGCTTGCCAAGACTAGGAGCTTTAGTCGAGCACTTGCTGTAACACAATGGAAACAACAATCTCCTCTATACCTTTTTGTGCCAGAGTAAGTGGTCACGGTGAAGGACTTTGGAACGGAGGGCAGGGAATCGGTCAGAGTAGGCGACTGTCTTTTCTGGTATCTCCTTACATTTTAACTGGAAAAGTGTGGAACTCTTACTGTAGCGACCCTACAGTTTCACACTGTTGCGTCACATTTACATACACTTGTTTTGCACGAAAACTGCATTTCAGATTTGCCAGCTACGATTTTATTTTTGCTGTTGTCCCTTACTGCCATTGTAAAGGAGTTTTTTGTTGTTAAATATCTTCATACAAAGTGGACGACAGTGCGGGGGGGGGGAAGGTTACAGACATTTTGTTAGGTTTCATTTGTATTGCTTTTCATTTTTTTCCTGTTTCCACATGAAAATAGTCAGTCAAAATGGTGTTTGTTGATGCTGAGGAAGTCTCTGGGGTACAGAGCTCTGCTCTATATGTGTTATTTGACAAATAAAATTTGTTTAAAAAAATATATATATCTTCATACAAGTACATAGAATGTAAGCTGTGCCAAACAAGTTGTGTTGCAATTACTTTAATACAAGGGGATGTTTCTTAATACATAGATCATTGTGTGGTGTTAATTCTGCAAAACGTTTTCAGTAATCTTTTTAGGAGCCACATTGTTGAAATAGCATTCAAATCCCTATTCATAGACAAAGTGGCTTATAATCTGCTTTTGTATAGGTAATTCATGAATCCCATGTTCGGGTTTGGTTCTGTGATGACAGAACTACAAGATGAAAAGTCAAAGTGGGGACTGGTCTTGAAAATGAGTAGTTAATACAGGTGCCCAGTTAGCCCCCTCCCACTACCTGTAAATTGAATAGAATTTAGATTCATCCTTAAAATGTTTCTGAAGACTACATTTGCAAAATTTGAGAATTTAGACTTTGGCCTGGTTTTTGGGCTGACACTGGTCTGCGTTGGGCTACATTTGGACTTATACTTTAGCATCTTTGGGCTTGGGATGGTTTTCAAAATCTGGCAACACTGTTCCAGAATGTACACAGTTGAACGTCTTTTTACAAAAGATAGAGCACATCGGAGCAGAACAGACGATCGGCAGAAAGAGTGCTGCGTATAAGTAAGTTTAATTTATGATGTTGGTATGCATGGTAAATGTCTGCGTGCTAATTGTTTGCGTGGCTGACAATTTTTTAATGTGACAAAATGTAAATACGTGGAAATGGTATGCGTAGTAAAACTTGCACAGTAAAAACATGAGTGCTAAAACAGCTTTGTAATGTCATACAACTCACGGATTTAGTCTCTAAAAACAGGATCCCTTAGTGTATTTCGAGGGAATCTCCAAGTAAAGGCCCTAGAGTGGGCAGAGGTGTGGGAGATCCCCAGTATCACCGGGGTATGGTCAGACAAGCCTCAGGAGATGCTCTAGACTGGTGGTCCAGAGCGCTGCAGTCTTGGGCATCAACCAGTAGTCAATTCTTGACCACGAATTGTGCATCTAAATAATACAGATACATTCAGCATCGTGCGGTTGGGTCAGTAGCCAAACATCTACCAGGTGATTGACCTGCATGATAGTGTGGAGCCATGCAGAGACTCTAGGGTGCAGGCGTCTGTTAGTGTTGGATCTGTCCACCTGAGGAGCAAAGACAACATTAAAATCACCTCCCCAGAGTACTGTCCTTATCCCCACTCCCGCTATCAGATGCCACATCTCTATGAAGAGAGACATATGGAGCTTAAAGTGACTGGGTTGCAATATAGGGTCCCGTGAAGCATCACAAATCTACCTTCTCGGTCACATATTGCTTTGTGCGTTTGCCACAGTGTCTCCCTACAGATGATAACAATGCCGCAGACATCGCTGGATTAGACAGCAGTATGCGCCTCCGCTATCCAACTCGCTCCGAGCCGTGAGCGAGTGGAATCTGTCAGGTGGAGATCTTGGAGGAAGCAAATATCAATTCAGTACCTGTTTAAATAGACATGCACTTGTCTTGCAGCAATCACTGAGGCTCTGTATATTACAGGTCGGGCACCTAGTTATCGCAACAGGCAGTGAAAAAGTTGTGCTTTCAGTATAGTGTGGCACTCTTAACATACCTAGAAGAAATGATGCGTGTGCATCTGTAGTGCTCAGTGAACCTATTCTGTGCCAAACCAACCCACAAGTACTCCCCAAGTCCCACCCCTCCCACCCATTTCAACATACCCAACATGTTGAAATCCCATAAGCCCACCTCACCCGATCCCATATACCCATACTCAAACATAACAGGAGTCTCCCCTGGAAGTCACCAGTGGCCAAGCTTACTGCCCAGCGTTGGAGAGCTGGGTGGCTGAAGGAAAAAAATTAAGCTTTCCAGACAGCTGTAAGTCTGGCACTGTTTAAAAGCATTAGGAATATCGGAATGTTGTTGTAAAAGTGGCAAACAACGTTATATTAAGCAAGGAGCTTTATTTCTGTAAGCACAAAGTACCCTCGACCGCTTCAGGCAGGAAATTCGGCCACCAACTGTCAAACTCTAGAACTAGGTCGCTCCTGTGTTTCAGAGTAGAATCCACGGGTCACAAAGACAATATTACAGTTGTATTGGTTTGGAGCGCCCAATGGGACTGCGTGTTACAAGTTTGTGGCGTACATCATGCATGCAAGCAGTCCAGTCTCCGTGCAGTTCAAACTAAAGAGAACCTGTCAAGAGTTATGGTGGAGGAACGAGCAGTTCTTGAATTGGTCTGAAGCCGAAGCTGCGAATCAATGTTCACTCATTAGTACCAAGTTGTCTATCAGATTCAGATTGAGGGTGACGGCGGAGGTCACCTGTCGGGTAGTCTCCAATGTACGCAAGAACTTCATCACTACATTGGGGTCTGTCAAGAAATGTTTCTTGCCGTTATTGCTCACCCGCAGCTTGGCAGGGTAAATTAAAGAGTAGGTGGCACCAGCATTCTGTAGATGAGATTCGCCAGCAGGAACTCCTGGGGGGCGGATTGAACAGCCAGGGTGAAATCTGGGTAGAAGGTGATGGCGTTGCCCTCACATCAAGATTGGCCAGAGAATGGCAATTCCTTCAATGTTATCCCTGTCCCCATAGTTTAATAAGCGGGTCACAATATGCCTCTGACCCAGAGAGCTGTGCATGCACTCGACGATAAAGATGGGGGAGAGAGCTTCCCCGAACAGGGAACTGAGCATGGTCTCCACATAGGTTTCCATTTTGTCCATGGCGGTAGACTCTGGCACCCCCAAAATGCAGAGATCGTGACAAAACGCACTTCCAAGTTTTCATTCTTATTGTTATGATCTCCAGCACCTTCTCCATCCGTACAAGATGCTAGTTAGCCATTGACTGGGTGTCATTTATACCCGAAGCTGGAGCTACAAGGTGCTCAATGCGGCTGTCCTGCTCATCTACCCTTTTGCTCGTGTGATCCATCCTGGTTGTGAGAATATCACGTTTTTAAATCAATGGTGCGAAGGCAGTCTCTAACCTCCTTAAGTATTGTTCGGAGGTCCTGATCAGGCCCTTCATCAAGCAACACCAACACCCCACCTCCCCTACACCCGCGCTCAGGTTCCGCTGTTCTAGTTTGGAGTCTAGAGCCAAATGATAACTTGGGCTGTATAGCATCCCGGTTGCCCATGGTGCTATAATCGGGGTCACCAGATACCCGTAAGGTGTGCTGCAATGTCAGGAGAGGTCTCACTGGGAATGGAGCCAGGGTTCATCCCTTGTCTGCGTCGACCAGGCAGTGCCAAAAGGGCACAATCGTACAAAGGGCAGTTTGTGCAGCCTAGGTATGCGGGTAGAGGGGTGCTAGCTTCACGCGGATGTGCTAACAGTTTATAGTATCTCACAGTCTAGGCTCAGGGGTGTCGATAACCGGCGAGGTGGAAGGAGGGCAAATCAACCCTCACATCCTTCGCTGTAGCACCATGCAACCACCAGAGCAGAGACCCTGCATCTTAGTGGTGTCAGGTCTTCAGGTCCCCTCTGCCCTGCACCATGCGGTCAATGCAGGTGCTGACCCAGCAGCATACAGCAGATCCACATTCTGCCCAAATAGTACAAACTTCCTGCCGGTACCTCCAGAGCCGGTAATGGCCCACAAGCAGCGCCTCCACAGATCTCCGCAGCCGTGTCCAGGACCGGTGAAAGCAGCCTAGACAGCCCACGTCCTCAATCTGCTACTCTTCCAGCCGCTCACCCCGTGCCGCAAGCCTCATCGCTGCCCAGGTCGATTAGGTCTCAGCTCCTTTTATTCTCAATCTGGTAGTGCACACAGCCCGGGGCCCTGAAAAGGCACACAGCCCAGCGGCAGCATCAGTGCAGGACACCGCCACGCACAGCCTCCAGACGTTCCGACTCCTAGGCCTGCACGGCCTCCAAATGTTCCAACTCCTAGGCCTGCATGCAGCCACAGGCAGGCCCAAACGTCTGCTCAGCTGCCGCCCAAACGTCTGCTCAGCTGCCGCCCATACGCAGCCCTCGATAGGGACTGCGGGCCCTATCGCTTTCTTCCACCGCATGGAGTGCAGGCAGTCAACTTTGTGTGGCCCGCTGTGACATGCAGGCGAAGATTCAGGTTGGATTAATTCCTCAGCAGGCAGCACCTCGTTAAGCAATGCCCACCTTGCTGCCGGGCTCTGACGCCCCAATGGTATTAAAAACTTTGCTTCCATCACACATCTAAATTACTGAAAAAGACCTTCAATTTTGCAACCCTAACTGCTGAATGTTTACAATCAAGTTACAGGTATTTACATTTTGTTATTGGTTACAAAAATGTCCTACAACCTTTTTCTCACACACACTGTACTCCAGCAAGATTGTCACATAATTGACTTTACTTTTCTTTCTAGTACTGCAAAGCGAGAGGAGCTTGTAAACTCAAATCCCCATGTTAGAAAAATAAGCAGCAATTTGTCAGAAAAGATAACCTAACTATTTGCCTCTGTCTTTGAAGTATAGCAAATGGGACCAGATTAATACAGAATTTAAAGGCACCTTTATGTATTGCTTGGACTTTCACAACCCGCCAAAAACTGGCTCGCAACCTACCAGTGTTTTGCGATGCATACTTTGGGAAACACTGACTTGGAGGCAAAGTGTAAAGTATTTATGCAGCACACAAACAGTAATAAAGTGTAAAAAGAACACGAAAAATTCCAAACTAATTAGAGTAAAATCTAAAATCAAATGATACCAGAACCACCAAAATCCAATCAGTAGAACTGGAGATATGCAATTTCAAAGATTTAGTAGATATAACACCTAAAAGTACAAATCGCCACTCACTGTCATCTGTTTGTGCTGGACCAGGAAAGTTAAGTTCAGGCTGACTGCGATGGAGTGCAGGCCAGATACAGAGACCAGGTTAGTCCCGTAGAAAAAAAAAAAAAAGTTACCTTCTCGAAGACCGGCGCAGAGACTCTAGTTCACAGTGGCCGCAAGGATCAGAGAGCGCGTTGTGGATGGTCATCTCTGTAGCACAAAGATCTGGTTGGGCGTCGCAGACAGCTGTTGCTGGAGCTTCGCGTTGGCAGTCATCACAGGCTGGGGTTACTAAGGAGTTGAGTGCTGATCTTGCATTAGTGGTCATTGCTGGCGGTCACTGTAGTGCAAAGAGTCTGGTTCACAGGAGTTTTGTGCTGACCACAGATGGTTACGGAAGAGTCTTGGCATGAACAGACCCATTCAAGGTCGTGAAGAGTCCAAACTGTCAGGATTTCTTCTTTTCTTGAAGAGGAGTGCACTCTGATGCTAGTCAAGGGTCAACGGCCTGGGGAGGCACCTCTTGAGAAACAGACTCACTCTAACAGAGCTCACGCCGGTCCAGTTGCAGGTCAAGAGCAGCAGGTCAGCTGGGCAGTTGCGGGGAGGTCTCTGGAGCTTATTGGGTCTCTGTAGCTCAAAACAAGAGGTCAGCCAACTGACTCTTGGAGTGTGACTCGGGTAGCCTGGGATGAAAGGAGAAGGCATAGTCTTCCTTCTCAGAGAGCAGGACAGGCCTCAAAGCAGCAGGATGCCCTTTGGGGGGGGGGGACAATGAAGGCCTCAATTAGCAGGGCAGTTGTCTGATGAACAAGGCAGTCCTTTCTCTTGTGAGGTCTTCAAGTCCAGGAGTGTACTGAAGAGTGACTCTGGAGGTTCAATATTTATACCTGGTGCCAGCCTTTGAAGTGGGGGTTTCCCTGTATCTCCCCCTCTCACAATCTGATCCTGGAAAGTTATTCCATTCCCCTTATCAAGGTTAAAAGAAGCCTAGGGTGGCAAACGACTAGTGTCTGTTTCCTTTGTGTATGCTGGAGGCAAGCCCTTTAGAAATGTAAGAGGCTTTGTACAGCTCGGTCCCAACCATCCTGCCAGGACGGCCCATCCTGTCCACATTGAATCCCCTTTGTCTCACTGTCTGGCAGGAATACACAAACTCCAAAGCAGAGCCATTCACAGTCATGGGACTTAGGACACTGGCAGATGGCACAAATGGTTAGGACAATAAAATATCAACTTTCTAAAAGTGGCATTTTCAGAAATGAGACTTTTTGAAAATCAATTTTAATGATTTTTGAGTGAACAAAAATCATTACAGCACAAGTAAGCATTAGCAAATTGGCACATTGGCAAATTGATATTGTTATGCGCAAACATACAGGACACTCCATTCTTAACGCATTGTCATACAATCCGAGTCTGAGAAGAGACAGAAAACCCCTTTATCACAGTTGGGTTAACCACTTGCCCCAGACTTTTGAGTGTTTGGCTGGACATCCCCTAGCCTCGAACAAAGGCTTCTCTTGCGCTGCACACCAGTCTACGCCCCTGCGCCATTTAGATATAGTTGGAACAGGCAGTTTCCATGCCGCTGCAATACCCAGTTTGGCTACCATGGTGGCGGTACCGATGAAGAGCGGGTCCGCCCTGGACCCGTCTAGGCCGTCCATGACTCCCAAGAGGAGGTTCAGGGGGTTGTGTGGCATTTCCAAACCCAGGACACCCGTGAGTTCAGATTCCAGTGCCTTCCAATATGGGGTGAGGTGGGGGCAGGTCCAGACCATGTGATAAAAGTCAGCCGGTCCTTGCCTACAGCGCGTGCAGGATGGCGAGGGTCGCAGACCTGCCTTGTAGAGGCGATCTGGGGTTAGGTATGCACTATGTAGGTAGTATAGCTGAATTAGGCGAAGCTTAGCTGGTAATGGTTTAGGGGGGCATTAACGCATCATGCCAGTCCTCATCTTCAAGGTGTTATGGACACATCCAAACGTGAAGTTTCTTTAAGTAACACAAAAGAGGAGTACCATTACTCACATACAAAAGTTTCCAACACTTTGGGTTTCTTAATAATTCTTCCTGACCTGCTAGTTTTTAGTTCTTTACTATTACCACATACCTCTGAACCAGCCACAGTTTCACCATTTCCTACTCCACTACAATCCACACACAAACCTGATCCAACGCTTTTTTCAACCCTCTCAAACTGTGGAATTCTTTTCCTTTATCCTCACTCAACCTCCAACCACCAAAAGCGTTTCAGCTTCTTCTCACCAATGTCCTTAACCTGTGGTTCTTCAGTACGCAACTCATGCCTAACAATGGCTAAATGACTCATATGGTGAATGCCAACATCGAGTTCCACTGTGTTTTTCATTACTTTAACTATTTTCTTTGGCTCACTAAAGCGGCTCTCCTTTAATGGTTTTCCGACCTGATTTGACTTTCACCCACTGACCTGCCTTCAAATCTACTTCCTTCACTTTGTTTCTTGCATCAAAACACACTTTGTTCTTTAACTCGAAGATTTTATACAATCCTTAACGTTCTCCACAACTAAATCAACCATCCTACTTCTTTTCATCCAACCTGGATTCAACTTGTAATGAGGCAATCTACCCCTTATGAGACAAAAACGACTTTGACCCACTGTATCATGCGGTGTAATTCTGTATGTCCAAACCATCCTTTTCAAGTCAACCTTCCAATCACTTCTCCCTTTGATGGCAAGTTGGATAACTCCTTTAATCATTCTATTCATTCTCTCAACAGCATTCCCTCTTGGATGATACAGGGCTATAAATATCTTTTCAACTCCTGCCTGTCTCATGAAAGTTAACATTTCTTCCAATTTAAATTGGACACCATTATCTGTTAACATAACAGCTGGAAATCTCCCTCAGGAAAATTCCCTCAAGAAAATCAATGACATTAGCTGTATTCACCTTATCCACAACATCCAATTCAATCCACTGGGTGAATAAATCCATCAACACAATGACATGCCAGCTCTTCCCATCTTTCCCTGTTATAGGTCCCATAATGTCCATGGCAACTTCTTCCCGTGGTAGGTTTGGGCAGCTTAAAGAGGACAAAGGAGGGTTGAGGGTTTTAAGAGACTTAGCACATTCACATTCCACGCAACTTCTCACAAACCTTTCAACCTCTATGTCCATCCTTGGCCACCAATATAGCATTTTAGTATTTTGTTTGGTTCTAGAAATTCCTGCATGTCCCTCGTGTCCTAAGCTAACCAGTTTGCTCCTAACAAAATTTGGAGGAATAATCCTTTCCCCCTGAAAATAAAATTACCACAAAGGCTTAATTCGTTTCTAACCTCCCAAAAGGCTTTCAGTTCATCACTACAATCCTTTCTTTGCATTCTTTCCCAACCCTTCGTGATTTTATTTTTGACATCTAGCAAAACCTCGTCCTTGAGGTCCGCTTTCATCCATTCTTCCTTTCTTATACACGATGAACTATTCACATCCAAAACACAAGCCACAGAATATTCACTCCAGAGGTCCTGTTCAACCTCTTTAAGCGAAAGCGGCATCCTGCTGAGGAAATCTGCAGTAACATTTTTGACCCCAGGAAAATACTGCACATCATACACAAAATCAAGTAACCTCATCGAGAGACAAGCAATTCTGGCTGAAGCTCTTGATAAACCCTATGTTGTCAAAAGTTGTGTCAGGGGTTTATGGTCTAAACGCAAAGTGAACTTTCTGCCCCAAATAAACTTTCGGAAGGGTTCCATTGCCTATACACAGGCCAATGTCTCCCTCTCTATCACCGAATACTTTTCTTCTGGAGGGGAGCGAGACGCAAAGGCAATGATCACTTCCTTACCTTGTGCAGACTTTTGTGAAAATACACTACCTAAATCTGAACCACTGGCATCAGTGGTGATAAAGGTGTCAGCAGATGGGTTGAAACCTTGTAAAATAGGGGCATTGATAATGGCTTTTTTAATTCCAACAAAACTTGACAAACTCTTCATTCCATTCAAAATGAGCCCTCATCTTATGCGTTGTGTGAAAAGTTTTCCACAAATTTTGGCTAATCCCAGGAAGGAACGTAATTCTTCCTTATTCCTTGGTGCAGGAGCCTTCACAATAGCCTCCACTAACTTTTCTTTAGGGCCAATACCTGCTTCAGAAATTTCGTGGCCAAGGAATGTTACTTTTTTTTCTGCAAATTATAAATTATGAAATCTACAGCCAAACCAGCGTCTCTTAAAATACCTAGAACCTTCCTTAAAGTTTCATCATGATGAGCCCTGTTTTTACCCATCACCAGGATGTCATCTTGAAAGAAAACCTCAGGAATGGGACTAAACAATTGGGACATTAGTCTTTGAAACACCGCAGCCACCAAACCAAATGGCATGCGTTTGAATTGAAAGCATCTAAAGGGTGTACAAAATGTGGTGAGATGTCTACTTTCCGGCTCCAGCATTACTTGGTGGTATGCCGCAGTTAAATCCAATGTAGAGAACCATTTGGCATTAACATCTTATCGATTCTTGGTAAGGGAAATTGGTCAATAATAATATTGCCATTGAGCCAGCGCAAGTCCACACAAACGGACCTTTCCATTGGGTTTTCATACGACAACCAATGGAGAAATCCATTCCGAAGTCTCCACTGGCTCAATAATATTCAAATCCAACAATTTCTCCAACTTTTTTTTTTTTTTTTACTTCATCCCTTACTATGAATGGTATATTGCGAGCTTTATGTATTTTTGGAATAGCCCCTTTTTTAAGTCTTATTTTATGTAAAAAAAAACTTTGATCTTCCCCATCTTACCGTCAAAAACAGATGGAAATTCCTGTGAAGCCCACTCTTTGGTACTTTCCCCATCACATGCCACTAGCACTTGTTCCTTGCTGTTGGGATGTTGAATAATATTTAGATTTTTTCGATCTTTCCAACCCAAAACCGAAGGACCCTCTTTTGCAACGTATAATTTACATAAAGCATGCCTATTCTTAAATCTAAACATTAGAGCTCTAAGCCCAATTATGTCTATCCTTTCTCCTGTGTAACTTTCTGGAGTAATGTCTAGTGGTTCCAATAAACCACCAATTTTATTAACAAAATCTTTTTTCCAAACCGTCTCATCCACAATGGTGTATGGTGAGCCAGAATCCGCTGCCATCTCTAGATTAACACCTCCAATTGTCATCCAGCAAAGGGGTTTAGAAGAAACTTTTTTGGATATGTTTAAAACAACTTTGTTGCGTGTAAAACTCCTCATTTGAACCATCCTCGCTCTCATTGGATGAGGATTCCTCATCACTTTCTCTTACACACGCAACTTTGAGATACAGAAAATCGTTTTTTTTTGTTTTCCTTTACACACTTTGGCAAAATGCCCAAAAACCCCACACTCTAAACACTTGGAAGATTTGGTTGGACATCTTTCAAATCTCGCAGAATGTGAAGAGCTTCCACATCTATAGCATGCATAACTTGTGCTTCTTCCCTGTTCAACAAAATCTCTTTTTCTTTTCTTTCTTTGGGTCTTTATGCCAGTCATTGTTCACTTTATTTTTGTATTTACTATCCGAAATTTTCCCTACAACTTCAGTGGTATTCTTCTCTTGAGACTATGTGGCTCTGGCACACCTATCCGACAGTTCCGCCTTTTTTACCATGGTTATTATCTGAGTATTTTCTCCTTCCACCCACAGCTTGTCCTGGATTGCTTTATTTTTAGTGTACATGACTATTTGATCTCGCACAAATTTATCAGGTAGATTTCCAAACCTACATCTACTAGCCAGATGTTTTAAAGTGGTTACATAATCTTCAATACTTTCACTTTTCGCTTGCTTCCTCTGAAAGAAAGTGTGCCTTGTGACAGCAATAGACACCACAGGCGTGAAATGATCATCAAGGTCCATTATCGCACTCTTGAAAACATCTACATTCCCAGTTGCTCTTTCTGGTTTTAGTAACTGATTATAAATGCGTAATTCTTCTGGTCCTAGACAATACATAAGGACGCTGAAAATGTTCCACCAACTTTCTCTAAATTAGCAATGTAATTTAAAAAATAGTCTTTCCACTGGTTCCACTGAACTGCAGGTTCACCTGGTGCTGCAAGAAATTCTTTTGGAGAAGATAACTCCATAGGAGGAGTGATCCCTTGAATGATTTTTCTTTTTTCAGAAGACATGACAAATTATTGTACACAAACTTGTTGTTACAAGTATCACAAAAGTAATAAACAAACTTTAAGCTGCATGCATCCTTGTATATGTACCTTTAAATCCTTGTATGGGTCGAATACGTTGTACACCAGTGGCTTCCTTCGTGTTGCTTTCCTCTGGTCAATTTCTTTTTTTTTATTTCCAAAATGGCGGCACGTAACGTGACCCCTTGGATCCTGAGGTCACGCTTAAGTCGCGTACTGTGACGCGCTTCCTTGTGCAGCAGAGCGGAGCGTTCTAAGGTGACACGCTACCCTCTGCTTGCGCGTCGGTGAATCGTGCTGCATGCGCTTCAGCGCATGTGCAATGGAAGTGACACGCTTAAAACTGAGCGCGAGGCAAGACAGATTTGGAAGATGCCTTTACCGGTAAAAGGATGCGAGAGAAAAATATTTCCGTGCAACTTTGCCGACACTTACTTTGAGTTGTCAGGTGTTTCCAGCGGTGCTTAGTATTTCACGAGTAGCTGCAGAAGCCTTCCATTAGAATCTGTAATGTCTTTTTGTCTTGACTGGAGAATCCGCCGTCAAATCTTCAGGTTGAGGTTTTGGATTCTTTCCCCAGTCGTCTCCAAAATTGTGTAGTGTTATGGACACACAAACGTGAAGTTTCTTTAAGTACGCTTTATTTCCAAGGTACAAAAGGATGCATACAACTGCTTCTCTGAACTCCAGGTCCCAACTGACACCAGGAGTTCTTACCACAAATGCTAGGCAACATGGAATCTCAAGCACGAGAGAGCACTCACGTATTGAGATTCCATGTTAAAGGAAACTTACCATAATACTACAGGGACCCATCCATCCCTCCCAGCGGTGCCTGAGCGAGTCTAGCGTTGTTGGGCCATTGTTGGTTAAGGAGCGATATATCTGCGACACCCCTCCCCAGGTTCCCCATCATGATTTGTGCTTCCACTGGACTGAACTCTGGAAGCATAGTGCCAGTCGATAGGTGTGTACTGAGGATGTGTCGCAACTGTAGAGATATGTAAAATTGTGAGGGGTGGAGTGTGTAGCGGTCTTGGAATGATCGTATATGGTCCCCCGTCCACACGTCACCCAATTGTGATATGCCGATAAGGTCCCATCCCCTAAGTCCCTCCAAGGCTCCTACCTCCCCGAGCCACACGCCCTGCCAAAGAGGTGTTTGTTGGGCAAGTCAGAATTGAGTCTTAAAATGTGACCTTACCATCAAAGAGGATTTTAAATTACAATTCATTTGAGTCCATACATGATCTCTATCTGCTCCCAATCAAATGTCAGCACTCATTAAATGTGATAAGGTAACCAAATGTTATCCAATGATCGAGATGGGCCTTGCAGCAGTGAAAAACAAATGTGTTTTTCACTACCAATGCACGAAAACCTTACACCCACATGTCCTACTTTTTAAATACAATGCACCCTGCCCTATGAGCATTTAGGGGGCCTACTTTAGGGGTGACATGCATCAAAAAGAAAGGTTTATGCCTGGCAAAAGGTTAATTTTGTCTGGTTGAAACCGTAGATTACAAATGCACAATAGGTTGCTGTGGCAGGCCTGAGAAAGGTTTTAAAATTCTACTTTTGTGGGTGGCACAATGAGTGCTGCAGGCCCCCTAGTAGCATTCAACTTACATGCCCTGGGAGCAGGTACTTACCAGTAAATTAAGTGTGCCAATCAGATGCAAGTCAATTTTACCATGTTTTAGGGGGAGAGCACAAGCACTGGTTAGCAGTGGTAAAGTGCACAGAGTTCGAATGCCAACAAAAATGAATTCAGAAAACAGGAGGGGTGAAGGCGCAATATTTGGGGGTGACCCTGCAGAGAGGGCCAGGTCTAACAGGGGGTATCTCAGGGACCTATATGGGCAAACGAGAGTCTTGGGCCGCCCCCCTCCCCACCCTGTCTAAGGTTTGGAGGAAGCCAACCAAAGTCCTAGATTAGGAAATACACATTCAAAACACCACTGTGCGACTCTAGTAACCTGGTAGAAGTATTGGAATTACAGGGGTTCCGGAAAGTAGATCTGCTGAAAATCTCCAAGAGCGGAGATATATGGGGCCTTAGAGCACACTATCCTTTGCGGATCTCAAAATACAGTATGAATGTCCCACTACACAGCAATCCAAATGTGTAACTCAAGCATGCTCTGAGCATCAAATTCATCTTGATCAAATAGTGGCTGAATCTCCTGCTAGAATGTAGAATCCTGGCTTCCCCTGTACAGAAACACGTAGTTTCTCAAATATACAAAACACTAATTGATAATAGTAGAAAGCCATTGATTGCCCTGAAGGAAAGGTGGGAAACTGACCTGGGCACAGTGGTAGAGGAGGACTGGTCAGAATAGTGGCAATTTCCATGAGTGGCCGCCATTGGGGCAGGCTTCGACAAATACAACTCAAGAACCTACATAGGGCATATTTCACGAGAAGTAGACTATAAAAGATTGGCCAAACTAGTATACACAGATGCCACATTACTGCCCAACAATGCTCTCCGAAATATATACTATGGGATTGCCCGCACCTTTGTCCTCAAGGGTCTTGGAGACAGATAGAAATTACAACACATGTGGTGCTCTTCCGCAATATAGCTATGATGGTGGTGAAAAGGGGACAGGGGTACAGCCCAGTTATGGGGTAGCGAGTTTCCTCCAAAGCGAATGAAGTGGATTCAAAATATAGATGCATGCTGAAGAAACTGTATATAAAGCTAGAGCATGCCCCCGGAAATTCAACACGATATGGGACCAATGACATGAATATGGAGATTAGATCGGACATATTTCAGGGATCCTAATATACCTAGAGAAGGAGGAGTAGGGAACACAGGGGAAGTGGGAGGGGGTGTTGGATGCGAAACCTGTAGTTGGGAAATATTTATGGAAAATACAAGAAGAGCTCTGAGCATTTACTGTATGCTGGTCATAATTGCTATACTCCTGTTAAAACCTGGTGTGTTCCAGGATGTTTAATTGTTCACCTATTTCACTCAAATTTAAAATATAATAAATATGAGAGACTGAGTGAATGGTTCCAACTTCAGAAAGCCTGCGCAGTTAAAGATGCTGTGAGGAGCCCAGGGAGAACTGTAGAGATAAGAAGTAGGAGTGTGCCATGGAGGTTGGTGAGGCGTGATGGCTACTGACGACAGGTTAGGCAACAACTTAATTTGCCCACAGCAGTATTAGGATGGGGTAGGTGCTGTGTGGCGATACAAAAGGGGATGATGGACGGAACGTTTGAGCCAATCAAACACTCACCCCCAGTCAACTGATCTGGGTTTAATCCATCATCATTCTTTAGCTCACTCCACCACCCCAGTTCAGACATGGCCATATGCAAATCAGTCTGACCCTGTGCCTCATGGGAACAGTCCAGCCCGAACTGCCAAGCCATGTCTTCCCTGGACCGGAAACAAGCATCCTAGGACCGGTTTCTGGCATTCCAGCCGTCAGCCAGGCTTGCTTGAATCCAGTGGCAAAGTGAGCAAGGGACCCACGTCTGGGCATACCCCCGCCAACTTAGGGCGAACAAAGCGATACAAAAGGGGATGATGGACGGAACGTTTGAGCCAATCAAACACTCACCCCCAGTCAACTGATCTGGGTTTAATCCATCATCATTCTTTAGCTCACTCCACCACCCCAGTTCAGACATGGCCATATGCAAATCAGTCTGACCCTGTGCCTCATGGGAACAGTCCAGCCCGAACTGCCAAGCCATGTCTCCCCTGGACCGGAAACAAGCATCCTAGGACCGGTTTCTGGCATTCCAGCCGTCATCAGCCAGGCTTGCTTGAATCCAGTGGCAAAGTGAGCAAGGGACCCACGTCTGGGCATACCCCCGCCAACTTAGGGCGAACAAAGCGATACAAAAGGGGATGATGGACGGAACGTTTGAGCCAATCAATCACTCACCCCCAGTCAACTGATCTGGGTTTAATCCATCATCATTCTTTAGCTCACTCCACCACCCCAGTTCAGACATGGCCATATGCAAATCAGTCTGACCCTGTGCCTCATGGGAACAGTCCAGCCCGAACTGCCAAGCCATGTCTTCCCTGGACCGGAAACAAGCATCCTAGGACCGGTTTCTGGCATTCCAGCCGTCATCAGCCAGGCTTGCTTGAATCCAGTGGCAAAGTGAGCAAGGGACCCACGTCTGGGCATACCCCCGCCAACTTAGGGCGAACAAAGCGATACAAAAGGGGATGATGGACGGAACGTTTGAGCCAATCAATCACTCACCCCCAGTCAACTGATCTGGGTTTAATCCATCATCATTCTTTAGCTCACTCCACCACCCCAGTTCAGACATGGCCATATGCAAATCAGTCTGACCCTGTGCCTCATGGGAACAGTCCAGCCCGAACTGCCAAGCCATGTCTTCCCTGGACCGGAAACAAGCATCCTAGGACCGGTTTCTGGCATTCCAGCCGTCATCAGCCAGGCTTGCTTGAATCCAGTGGCAAAGTGAGCAAGGGACCCACGTCTGGGCATACCCCCGCCAACTTAGGGCGAACAAAGCGATACAAAAGGGGATGATGGACGGAACGTTTGAGCCAATCAAACACTCACCCCCAGTCAACTGATCTGGGTTTAATCCATCATCATTCTTTAGCTCACTCCACCACCCCAGTTCAGACATGGCCATATGCAAATCAGTCTGACCCTGTGCCTCATGGGAACAGTCCAGCCCGAACTGCCAAGGTGCTGTGTGGGACTGGCCCCTGTATGATCAAATAGTGGATAGGAAAGTGATGCAGAGCACCTGAGACAGCGTTGCCCTGGGGCCATCACAAGGAAATGCTGCTCCTTTCTCTCCCACGGAAGAAGTGACCCAACTGACTCAAACAATGACTGAAGGGGAGTCATACCAGGAATGCTGCAGTGATGTAAAGCAGAGGTAAATGTGGGCCTGGGGCAGACCTTTTGGCTGTAAAAGAAGCACCAACATGGACATTAGGGCCCATGGTATGATTTGAGGTGGCTAACGAGGACTTGGTGCCACCTAATGTGATGGAGTCACCTGGAAGCTTGAACAGTGAACCAGTTGGCCTGAAAAGATTGGTACCAATTCCACCCGACACACTGATGTGCAGTATTCGACTTAGGGTTTGACAGGACCATCTGTGGTTGGCCGAGACTGTGCGGCCCCTAGAAGGTGCTCCTCTCCTCATGTGGCTGCTTGTGATATGCTTAAATGATTAGAGGCGCTCTGCTGTTGTCTTACCATGACTGAAATTCTCTGTCTGAAGACCGTGCTGTACCAGTGTTGAGATGTCGGAGCATGATCACATGCTAAACAAAAGAGAAAGCCCAATATTGTAACTGGTACTAGGGAATGTCCCCCACAGGGGGCTACCCTCTTGCCCCATTAACAGATGACATTCAAGAACCCACGCCAATGAAAACTGTTGTATAAACTGGTACATACTGCATGTCCGGGCAGCAAGTCTGTAATAGCACTGGGGCCTTACTGGCAGCTGTAATCTTGGGCTTGTGGCCAGATGCGCATATACACTGCGAGAAAAAAAAAAACATAGCTAAAAGTGAAATTGAGACACTCCATGGGGAAAGCTGCCTCGACTGAAATGATTCTGAAATCCAACAGAGACATCAGATCCCAGAAGTATGTTTGGAGCGGTCACTGATCTGTCAAAATCTCTGCAATTCTGAGGAGTCCATGAATTGAAGGAGTGAATAGTGAAACTTAAGGATACTGAACAAGACTTGTAGAAAAAGTCACAATTGTCGGGAAATACAATCTAGAAAGAAGAATTAAAGATACAGTATCCATGGTTAGAGAAGCAATCTGAGGGGGCACAAAGAAAGAACTCTGAACTATTGCTTGTAACAAGTGCTTGACAATTACCTGCGACAGGAGCTCTGACCCCAACAACGTAACCACTTAAAGCTTAGATTTTCAACTACAAAGACAACCAACAACATCTAAAAGGCATTCAGAAAGAAGTTGAAACCATTGAAACAGTTGGTCTTTCCCAACAGCAGAAATTATTTGAATCTGGGAAGAAAAATACTCTGTTTGCTTGTTACCGGAGGATGTCTATTTCAGATCCATCGTACAAAGGGTATTAGCTTTTTGTTTTCTTAAACAAGTATCAGAAACTGCATGGGACTTAGCTGAATGGCAATGACGTGCACCACGTTGGTCAGGAAAACAGTTTGTCAGAATCCACAACAGCAATGAATGCAACACCAAAGGAGAGGACACTAGAGTGGCAGACTGGGTTCTTGTGTAGTTTCCCAGTAACGATGAATCAAACTGGCCAAAACTATGGCCAATACCAATTAAAGTAAATAACACAATTTGCTGAATAGGTCAACCAGACACATCACACCCAAGCACACCCAAGCACAATATATAGTGATTCCTGGTCTTTAAGCTAGCAGATATGTAACATTCTATTGCTGCTCTCAAATGGAGACACATGCTCCATGCCCTTCAGAAGATTACCTTTGGCCTGACTTCTAAATTGTCAATTGTTTTCATAAGCAACCAATGACGAGAGTGCAAATGAATGTGATACAGCTGAACCCCTTTACTAGGGGGTTCTTCCATCTGCTCTATCTGGGTAAGATCTTGGAAAACAAGGCCATCATCCTACATCCCTGGCAAACTGGTTATAGAGCCACCCAGAGCATGAAGTTGGTGGTTACATCAGTACTTGGTGACTTGTGAAGGCAGGCTCATCAAGGTGATGTTGGCGCCCGATTTAGACCTTTCTGTTTCAACACCATCAACCATGCATTGTTGTTGCACAGATGAAGATATCCCAGATAAGGATCTTGAAGCTGGGAGATATGCTTGATGGAGGACATACAATCCTATGTGCGCCTTATTCTAAAGTAGGAGTTGCACTGCAGTCAATTTTGAAAATCTCTAATATAGTACATTTAAAACAATCATTGGGGCATTGCCAGGGTTTATTCTTCAGATGTTAAGCTAACATGGATACGTTATCCAGTGCCAAAGTCTCTAGACCTATAAAACTGTAGGAATTACCAACACTGACCACTTCTGAAAGCTACGGGCATTACAGTAAACGGATATGGAAAAACCAACAGAAAAGTGGAGGGACACAAAAATGGTACCAGGGAAGAAACTTGTGCCAAGCTGTGATTAATCAAGACTAAATCTATCTAACATACCATACCAAGAAGAAGTTCAGGAGAAATAAAGTAGGCTCCTTGCCATGCTGCCCCAGAACCATTTTGATAAGGGAAAATACTGATTGCAGTGTGGGGCTGTGGGGTTATCTAGAATACCTAGATGAATGTTGTAGACAATAGGTGTCAGGAGTGGTGGATTAGCAATTATTATTATCAGCATTTATAAAGCGCAACTAACACCCTACGGGTACCCTGGCGCTGTGATGCAGGTGCCTAACTAAGTGTAAATATCCGTGGAAAGCACTTTACTAAAAGAGTAATTAGCATGATGTAGATAGGCCAGCTTGAGGGTAAAGCCAGGTTTTTACCCTTTTCCTGAATTGCAGGAGATCATCTATTTGCCTAATATCAGGCGGAAGTCTGTTCCAGATGCGAGAAGCTGCCGTACTAAAGGCCCTGCCTCCTGATTTAGTTTTCCTGATTCTAGGCACCTTCACCAGGTTGGCCGAGGAGGAACGGAGCATCCGGGAGGGGACATACCATACAAATTTGTCCTGCAGTGATTTGGGACCGCAGCCATGCAAGGCTTTGAACACAATGCACAAAGCCTTAAAAAGTATCCTCTGCGAGATTGGAAGCCAGTGCAGCTCTGAGAGTGCCTGAGAGGCGGAAGAGCGGCGTGATCTCATCAATGCCAGCTTGGCCGCCATGGTCTGTATTCGCTGTAATCTCTCAATCAGATACTTCGGTGATTCCAGCAGCAGAGCATTACAATAGTCCAGCCTACTGAGGATGGTACCTCTAATTATCAATGTTCTAGCCTGTATTGAGAACAGTGGAAACATTTTTCGGAGTGCTCTAATCAAAGTAAAGCAGCACCCGACTGTTTTATTAACATGCTTTTCAAGTGTCAACTTATTATCAAACACGACTCCCAGATTACGTACTGAATTGCTAGGAGCCAATGGAGTGGTAGTAGAGGTAGGCCAAAAGTCAGACGGAAGTATAGGGGGAATTCTACCTGCGGCACAGTGTAGGATTTCGGTCTTATCAGAATTAAATTGAAGAGAATTCTCCCTAAGCCAGAGTGCTGTGTCCTGCAGACAGGCATGGAAGTCTTCTAGGGGTACGGATTGCTCACCCTCAAGGGACAAGATAAGCTGGGTGTCATCCGCGTAATTTACTAAATTAATATTATGAGCCCTTATAACAGCAAGTAAAGGGCTCATATAAATATTAAATAATATAGGACTGATCGCCGACCCTTGTGGGACACCATGCAAGGTATTGGAAAACTTGGAGCGAAAAGGAGGGAGGGCCAATGCCTGTTGTCTATTAGATAGATATGATTGGAACCACTTTAAGGCAGTGCCCACAACCCCCACCTCTTGGAGCCTGGACAGAAGAATCCCATGGTTTACCGTATCGAATGCGGCAGACAGGTCAAGAAGAATCAGTATAGCTGACTGTCCCCTGTCTGCACGCATACGTAGATCGTCCATAACGGTCACCAAGGCAGTCTCCGTACCATGGCCGGGGCGGAAGCCGAATTGCACCTTGTCCAAGATGTTGTTTGTTTCTGGAAAGTGCTTTGCTAACTACTCGTTCCAAGATTTTGACTGGGTAGGGTAGAAGAGAAATTGGTCTATAGCTTTTCGGACACGCCGGATCAAGTGATACTTTTTTCAGGAGGGGCGTTACCATCGCCTGTTTCCAGCACGTTGGCACAGAACCACTAACCAGTGATTGATTGCAAATTTGCCGTAGTGCCGGGAAGAGTTCAGGGGCCAGCTCCTTCCAGATTTTATGTGGTAGCGGATCCAAAGGGGAGCCTGATGATACCCCCATGGCCATTTTATAGAATTCTTCCACCGAAAGTATATTAAAATGATCTATGGAGTGAAAGTTGTCCACCCATATCTGTTTTGCAGGCATAGATTCCTTAGGCGTATTATCCGATTTGAGTCCATAAATAATATTACTAATCTTATCCTCGAAGAAGGTAGCCAGGCTATCACATAATTCCTGGCTAGGCACAATCTCATTCTTTGAGCAATCTGGATTGATCAGATTGTCTACTATCCTGAAGACACTACGAGTACTATTTTGTGCCTTCCGAATGGAGTCTGCAAAAAACTGTTTTTGCTACAAGAATTTTTTTTTTAATACTCCGCTATTGCCATTTTCCAGGAGGTTTTTTCCTCATCTGCGTATTCCCTACGCCAGCTGAGTTGAGCGTTAAGGTCCTACTCCTTTGTTTGGTGCAAGTTTGCCAAAGATGAGACTACATTTGGAGAGGTGCTGGCAACTGGGCTTCAGGGTCTGGAACAATGCAGGTTGACAGTCTGGGGATGCCCTGAAACATGTAAAAATCTGGGATCCCTGGATAGGACATTTTAGTACTGAAATTTAGGGATAACCAAGGACCATTTATGCTGCCAAGGCATACCACTAACTGTATTCCAATGTTAATGCACAAGCAGTTTCAGAAGCCACCTCTGCTATAGGACAATATGTAGATTACTGAAAAGGTATTATTCCTGCTGTGCCAACTTCACTGACCCTATTGTAATTTCTGGTCAAGCTGATAAAATGGTTCCCATAAAAAAAAATATATATAAGAAATCGATCCCTGTAGCTCTGATTAAAAAAATATTGAAGTGAATTACGCCAGCAGTTGATAAAGGGCTTTCGCCAGTGGATTGGGTTAACAATGGTCAGCTTTGGCCAATACTGTTGATTTAAAAGTAACCTGTCTATTTGATCTAGGTTTGCTTATTATTCACTGCGGGATGGTTGTTTTAAACCATGCAAAGATAAGTTCACATATGGGCTTCCTTTCCCCATCTGTCATCAATAGTACATGTTCGGACCTCAAAATTCTTTCACTTAAGAACCACCCAGGGATTCATTAGCAGCCACTTGGGCCTTCTGTAACTCACCAACAGACTTAGGGCCACTTTAACTAGTAATTCGAGTGGAAGCAATGCACAAAGACGTACATCTTTCCATGAAGTCTGTCACTTCTCTCCAGATGTGTGCCAGTCCAATTCAGGTTGATGCCTTTGACCTGTGACGAAATGATCAAAAACGTGTGTAGCCTGACCTGCTAAACCCCAGTGATTCAAACTCCAATTAGGTTTCATCCTCGTACTGCCGTTTGTGTGGTAGAACAATAACATATTATACTGTTTTATGTATAATGCCTTTAACCCATTGCTGTAATTTCAAACTACTGACCCTGGTTTATATAAAAATTTAAATTTCTCAACACAGCCGATGTGCTTTTATACACGAAGTTCATTACACAGTCTCTTGACTCAGATATTGTTCTGTAACTAGGCTTATGCATCACGAACCCATCAAGCACTTTACAAAGGCAACTACAACTGAACGGAAATATTACCCATTCTATGGCACTCTACACGATGCCTCCCGGAGCCATGATGCAGTGAAGGTAGGACTATTGCAATAACATTTATACAAGACTAAAATCTTGTGCCATAGAAAGCTCAAATAAATTCTAAATCTAAACTGAAAGTAGCCATATTCAAAAAGGAAACCAGCACACACCAGTTTTGGCAAGACTCCAATAGTTACCAAGACAAAAGTCACTTCATGGGGTTGTGAATAACAGTCTTCCTTTCTGGGGCAGGGACCAGTTTCACAGACATGCAAATTATCTTAAGCCACCACAGCCAGATTCACTGGATCACTGTGGCCCCAGAAGAAAACAAGCATTGGCATAGCCAATAGGTCTGGCCTTTGTGACCTCATAAGTGTTTAGCCAGAGCTATTGGCTTTGCTAAGGTTTTTAAGCTGTTTGTAGAGCAGTGTGTCTGCTGTGTAGCATGTTGAAACGTTACAATAAAATAGTTTTCTAAGCATTTTTCTTAACTTCTATGTAACCAAGAAGACATTATGTACAACTGAACGACTATTAAAAAATTAACAAAAAACGTCTTCTAGTTTTTTGTCATTGAAATGCTGGCAACTTCTTCCTGCTTGTTCTAATGCTGGTTTGTTATATATATTTTTGCTAGCATGGGGTGGGGCATAAACAATGGGAGGGTGGATGTTGGGAAATAGTACCTGAATTACAACAAGCAGCAGACGGATATTAGCGGCAAATCAATAGATGTCACATTACGAGGGCATAAAGTAGCGCAGAGGATTACGATGCCTGCTGCAAAGAACATGTCCTTGTGTGTCTAGAGGTTTTCTGGGAACAACAAAAATGTAAAGGTAACTTTGGCGATTAATGCTCCTGCTGGAGAGAGATGGGAGTTTTATCTAGTGCAGGGGCGGCTCCTCCGCGTCGCCCCACTGCTCTGAGAGCAGAAGAAAAGGAAAATGATACAACTTTGGTATTTTCTTTTTCTTTGCTACAGGGCTGGGTTAGGGCGGAGCGGGATTGGGGTCGGAGCCTGGGAGGAGTGGTGAGTGCACACTCACAAAGTGTGCATGACTGATTGCCAAGCTGTCTTTGTCCGGCCAAAGCGTCATGCACGCTTGGCATGTTCCCCGCCAGGCTGCATACACAGCCTGGTGGGGAATATGCCCAGGCCCCCAGTCTCCATCTGAGCGCCAAACCACGGCGCTCAGACCAATCACAACGCAGCAGGGTTGATTGGATTAGGAGAGCCCGGGTTCTTCCTGTTTCCGGACTTGCCAGGAAGGGAAGGAACGACAGACAGCTGCCTCGGAAAAAGGTAAGTGGATTTTTTTAGTTGCTTTTTATATTTTTCAACACTCCCACCCCCGCCAACCGCGTTCCATGCCAGCCTCCACTGATCTAGTGGCTGTTTCCACTCACAGTAATGGTAAGGCAAAATAATTGTAAACTCCAAATAAACAAAACTTTACTCAAGTGTGAAAAAATTGTCAGTTTTTTTTATAGAAACTAACTCAAAATATAAGATGCGGAGAAGCGTACTGCAAAACAAACACGGCGTCTGCCACAGAAAACATCACCCAAGGGAAAAAAAACAACACTTGTGCACATTGAAATTAAAAAAATTGCAGAATGTAAACACTGCGTCTGTAAGGTCCAATTCAAAAAATAAACACGGAGTGTCACCAAAAAGTGATGCCTCCTTTAACAAGCCATCACCGAAACTGCAGCTGTAAGGTTTAATTATTTATGTAAAAGACAAAACACAGCTGTACGGTCCTTTCCTTTCAGAAATAAATACATTCTCACGCTGCATGGAATGTTATGCCTCTAGTGAGCTGGGGCTGAGGTGAAGGGGGAGGCAGCAGTTTTGTCCGTGTTACATGACGAGCTCTGCTGTGAAAAACAAGCCTGCAGAGCGTCCGAGGTAGTACCCCGACCCATCCTCTGGCACCAGTCAGAGTGGAGGGAGGAAACAAAGATAATATAAATGAATGTATCCACTGAAACAAGGAGCAGGAGGGTTGGGGATGACTAGTCACGCTGCAAATATGGAGGGGGTTTTGCAGCGGCACGTTTGTGTGTAAAAAGCCTTATAAAATAAAGTCCTAAACCAAGAGCTGGAGACGGAAAGCATACGAAATAGGCCATTGGTTTCTAAAGTGTGAAAGTATCCACACGTCTTGAGTAAAACCTGTGCCTTCAAAAACAAGCATTGGCATAGCCAATAGGTCTCGCCTTTGGGGCCTTATAAGTGTTTAGCCAGAGCTATTGACTTTGCCAATGTGTTTAAGATGTGCTGTAGAGAAGTGTGGCTGCTGTGCAGCATGCTGAAAAGTTGTAATAAAAAAGTGCCAGAAGCATTTTTGTTACCTTATATATGACCAAAAAGGCATTATGTCCAACAGAACGACCATATTAAAAAATGTATGTACAATAAAAAATTCTAATTTTTCTTTTGTTCTTGCAATGCTGGCAACTTGTTTTTGCCTATTCCAATGGTTGTTTGTTAAAGTTTTTTTTTGAGGGGGCATAAACAATTTGAGGTTGAAGGTTGTGAACTAGTAACTGTATTATAACACTAGCAGCGGCCAGACGCTAGGGGAGAATCAACAGATGGCAGATTCCGAGAGCAGGCTGAGGTGGTGTTGAGTGATGTTGAGGTGGTAGTGGTGGTGGTGGTGACTGGTGACGAGACAATGCTGAGGTGATGCTGAATGATACTTCGGTCTTTGAGTGATGATGATCTGGTGGTGTACTAGTGCAAAGGCGATGCTGAGTGATACTGTTGTGGTTGTGCTGAGTGATACTGTTGTGGTTGTGCCGAGTGATACTGTTGTGGTTGTGCCGAGTGATACTGTTGTGGTTGTGCCGAGTGATACTGTTGTGGTTGTGCCGAGTGATACTGTTGTGGTTGTGCCGAGTGATACTGTTGTGGTTGTGCCGAGTGAAACTGTTGTGGTGGTGCCGAGTGATACTGTTGTGGTTGTGCCGAGTGATACTGTTGTGGTTGTGCCGAGTGATACTGTTATGGTTGTGCCGAGTGAAACTGTTGTGGTGGTGCCGAGTGAAACTGTTGTGGTGGTGCCGAGTGATACTGTTGTGGTGGTGCCGAGTGATACTGTTGTGGTGGTGCCGAGTGATACTGTTGTGGTGGTGCCGAGTGATACTGTTGTGGTGGTGCCGGGTGGTGGTGCCGAGTGGTGGTGCCGAGTGATACTGTTGTGGTGGTGCTGGGTGGTGGTGCCGGGTGGTGGTGCCGAGTGATACTGTTGTGGTGGTGCTGGGTGGTGGTGCCGAGTGGTGGTGCCGAGTGATACTGTTGTGGTGGTGCCGAGTGGTGGTGCCGAGTGATACTGTTGTGGTGGTGCCGGGTGGTGGTGCCGAGTGGTGGTGCCGAGTGATACTGTTGTGGTGGTGCCGGGTGGTGGTGCCGAGTGGTGGTGCCGAGTGATACTGTTGTGGTGGTGCCGAGTGGTGGTGCCGAGTGATACTGTTGTGGTGGTGCCGAGTGGTGGTGGTGCCGAGTGGTGGTGGTGCCGAGTGGTGGTGGTGCCGAGTGGTGGTGGTGCCGAGTGGTGGTGGTGCCGAGTGGTGGTGGTGCCGAGTGGTGGTGGTGCCGAGTGGTGGTGGTGCCGAGTGGTGGTGGTGCCGAGTGGTGGTGGTGCCGAGTGGTGGTGGTGCCGAGTGGTGGTGGTGCCGAGTGGTGGTGGTGCCGAGTGGTGGTGGTGCCGAGTGGTGGTGGTGGTGGTGGTGCCGGGTGGTGGTGGTGCCGAGTGGTGGTGGTGGTGGTGCCGGGTGGTGGTGGTGCCGAGTGGTGGTGGTGCCGGGTGGTGGTGGTGCCGAGTGGTGGTGGTGGTGGTGCCGGGTGGTGGTGGTGCCGAGTGGTGGTGGTGGTGGTGGTGGTGGTGCCGAGTGGTGGTGGTGGTGGTGGTGGTGGTGCCGAGTGGTGGTGGTGGTGGTGGTGCCGAGTGGTGGTGGTGCCGGTGGTGGTGGTGGTGGTGGTGCCGAGTGGTGGTGGTGGTGGTGCCGAGTGGTGGTGGTGGTGGTGGTGGTGGTGGTGGTGGTGCCGAGTGGTGGTGGTGGTGGTGGTGCCGAGTGGTGGTGGTGGTGGTGCCGAGTGGTGGTGGTGGTGGTGCCGAGTGGTGGTGGTGGTGGTGGTGCCGAGTGGTGGTGGTGCCGAGTGGTGGTGGTGCCGAGTGGTGGTGGTGCCGAGTGGTGGTGCCGAGTGGTGGTGCCGAGTGGTGGTGCCGAGTGGTGGTGCCGAGTGGTGGTGCCGAGTGGTGGTGCCGAGTGGTGGTGCCGAGTGGTGGTGCCGAGTGGTGGTGGTGCCGAGTGGTGGTGGTGCCGAGTGGTGGTGGTGCCGAGTGGTGGTGGTGCCGAGTGGTGGTGGTGCCGAGTGGTGGTGGTGCCGAGTGGTGGTGGTGCCGAGTGGTGGTGGTGGTGCCGAGTGGTGGTGGTGGTGCCGAGTGGTGGTGGTGCCGAGTGGTGGTGGTGGTGCCGAGTGGTGGTGGTGCCGAGTGGTGGTGGTGGTGCCGAGTGGTGGTGGTGCCGAGTGGTGGTGGTGGTGCGAGTGGTGGTGCCTGGTGGTGGTGGTGGTGGTGCCGAGTGGTGGTGCCTGGTGGTGGTGGTGGTGGTGCCGAGTGGTGGTGGTGCCGGTGGTGCCGGTGGTGCCGAGTGGTGGTGGTGGTGGTGCCGAGTGGTGGTGGTGCCGGTGGTGCCGGTGGTGCCGAGTGGTGGTGGTGGTGGTGGTGCCGAGTGGTGGTGGTGCCGAGTGGTGGTGGTGCCGAGTGGTGGTGGTGCCGAGTGGTGGTGGTGCCGAGTGGTGGTGGTGCCGAGTGGTGGTGGTGGTGCCGAGTGGTGGTGGTGCCGAGTGGTGGTGGTGCCGAGTGGTGGTGGTGCCGAGTGGTGGTGGTGGTGCCGAGTGGTGGTGGTGCCGAGTGGTGGTGGTGCCGAGTGGTGGTGGTGCCGAGTGGTGGTGGTGCCGAGTGGTGGTGGTGGTGGTGCCGAGTGGTGGTGGTGGTGGTGCCGAGTGGTGGTGGTGCCGGGTGGTGGTGGTGCCGGGTGGTGGTGGTGCCGGGTGGTGGTGGTGCCGGGTGGTGGTGGTGCCGGGTGGTGGTGGTGCCGAGTGGTGGTGGTGCCGAGTGGTGGTGGTGCCGAGTGGTGGTGGTGCCGAGTGGTGGTGGTGCCGAGTGGTGGTGCCGAGTGGTGGTGGTGCCGAGTGGTGGTGGTGCCGAGTGGTGGTGGTGCCGAGTGGTGGTGGTGCCGAGTGGTGGTGGTGCCGAGTGGTGGTGGTGCCGAGTGGTGGTGGTGCCGAGTGGTGGTGGTGCCGAGTGGTGGTGGTGCCGAGTGGTGGTGGTGGTGCCGAGTGGTGGTGGTGCCGAGTGGTGGTGGTGGTGGTGCCGAGTGGTGGTGCCTGGTGGTGGTGGTGGTGGTGCCGAGTGGTGGTGGTGCTGAGTGGTGGTGGTGCCGGTGGTGCCGGTGGTGCCGAGTGGTGGTGGTGGTGGTGCCGAGTGGTGGTGGTGCCGGTGGTGCCGAGTGGTGGTGGTGGTGGTGGTGCCGAGTGGTGGTGGTGGTGGTGCCGAGTGGTGGTGGTGGTGGTGCCGAGTGGTGGTGGTGGTGGTGGTGGTGCCGGGTGGTGGTGCCGAGTGGTGGTGGTGGTGGTGCCTGGTGGTGGTGCCGAGTGGTGGTGGTGCCTGGTGGTGGTGCCTGGTGGTGGTGGTGGTGGTGGTGCCGGGTGGTGGTGCCGAGTGGTGGTGGTGCCGAGTGGTGGTGGTGCCGAGTGGTGGTGGTGCCGAGTGGTGGTGGTGCCGAGTGGTGGTGGTGGTGGTGCCGAGTGGTGGTGGTGCCGAGTGGTGGTGGTGGTGGTGCCGAGTGGTGGTGGTGCCGAGTGGTGGTGCCTGGTGGTGGTGGTGGTGGTGCCGAGTGGTGGTGGTGGTGCCGAGTGGTGGTGGTGGTGCCGAGTGGTGGTGGTGCCGGTGGTGCCGAGTGGTGGTGGTGCCGGTGGTGCCGAGTGGTGGTGGTGGTGGTGGTGGTGGTGGTGCCGAGTGGTGGTGGTGCCGGTGGTGGTGGTGGTGCAGAGTGGTGGTGGTGGTGGTGCCGAGTGGTGGTGGTGGTGGTGCCGAGTGGTGGTGGTGGTGGTGCCGGGTGGTGGTGCCTGGTGGTGGTGCCTGGTGGTGGTGGTGCCTGGTGGTGGTGCCTGGTGGTGGTGGTGCCTGGTGGTGGTGCCTGGTGGTGGTGGTGCCGGGTGGTGGTGCCGGGTGGTGGTGCCGGGTGGTGGTGCCGGTGGTGGTGGTGCCGAGTGGTGGTGGTGGTGGTGGCGCCGAGTGGTGGTGGTGGTGGTGGTGCCGGGTGGTGGTGCCGAGTGGTGGTGGTGCCGGGTGGTGGTGCCGAGTGGTGGTGGTGGTGGTGCCGAGTGGTGGTGGTGGTGGTGGTGCCGGGTGGTGGTGCCGAGTGGTGGTGGTGCCGAGTGGTGGTGGTGCCGGGTGGTGGTGGTGCCGGGTGGTGGTGGTGCCGGGTGGTGGTGGTGCCGGGTGGTGGTGGTGCCGAGTGGTGGTGGTGCCGAGTGGTGGTGGTGCCGGGTGGTGGTGGTGCCGGGTGGTGGTGGTGCCGAGTGGTGGTGGTGCCGAGTGGTGGTGGTGCCGAGTGGTGGTGGTGCCGAGTGGTGGTGGTGCCGAGTGGTGGTGGTGCCGAGTGGTGGTGGTGCCGAGTGGTGGTGGTGCCGAGTGGTGGTGGTGCCGAGTGGTGGTGGTGCCGAGTGGTGGTGGTGCCGAGTGGTGGTGGTGCCGAGTGGTGGTGGTGCCGAGTGGTGGTGGTGCCGAGTGGTGGTGGTGCCGAGTGGTGGTGGTGCCGAGTGGTGGTGGTGCCGAGTGGTGGTGGTGCCGAGTGGTGGTGGTGCCGAGTGGTGGTGGTGCCGAGTGGTGGTGGTGCCGAGTGGTGGTGGTGCCGAGTGGTGGTGGTGCCGAGTGGTGGTGGTGCCGAGTGGTGGTGGTGCCGAGTGGTGGTGGTGCCGAGTGGTGGTGGTGCCGAGTGGTGGTGGTGCCGAGTGGTGGTGGTGCCGAGTGGTGGTGGTGCCGAGTGGTGGTGGTGCCGCCGAGTGGTGGTGGTGCCGAGTGGTGGTGGTGGTGCCGAGTGGTGGTGGTGCCGAGTGGTGGTGGTGCCGAGTGGTGGTGGTGGTGCCGAGTGGTGGTGGTGCCGAGTGGTGGTGGTGCCGAGTGGTGGTGGTGCCGAGTGGTGGTGGTGGTGGTGCCGGGTGGTGGTGGTGGTGGTGCCGAGTGGTGGTGGTGCCTGGTGGTGGTGGTGGTGGTGCCGAGTGGTGGTGGTGCCTGGTGGTGGTGGTGCCTGGTGGTGGTGGTGCCGAGTGGTGGTGGTGGTGGTGGTGCCGAGTGGTGGTGGTGCCGGTGGTGCCGAGTGGTGGTGGTGCCGGTGGTGCCGAGTGGTGGTGGTGCCGGTGGTGCCGAGTGGTGGTGGTGGTGGTGGTGGTGGTGGTGCCGAGTGGTGGTGGTGCCGGTGGTGGTGGTGGTGCCGAGTGGTGGTGGTGGTGCCGAGTGGTGGTGGTGGTGCCGGTGGTGGTGCCGAGTGGTGGTGGTGGTGGTGCCGAGTGGTGGTGGTGGTGGTGCCGAGTGGTGGTGGTGGTGGTGCCGAGTGGTGGTGGTGGTGGTGCCGGGTGGTGGTGCCGAGTGGTGGTGGTGGTGGTGCCGGGTGGTGGTGCCTGGTGGTGGTGCCGAGTGGTGGTGGTGGTGGTGCCTGGTGGTGGTGGTGCCTGGTGGTGGTGGTGCCTGGTGGTGGTGCCTGGTGGTGGTGGTGCCGGGTGGTGGTGCCGGGTGGTGGTGCCGGGTGGTGGTGCCGGGTGGTGGTGCCGGGTGGTGGTGCCGGGTGGTGGTGCCGGGTGGTGGTGGTGGTGGTGCCGAGTGGTGGTGGTGGTGGTGGTGCCGGGTGGTGGTGCCGAGTGGTGGTGGTGCCGGGTGGTGGTGCCGAGTGGTGGTGGTGGTGGTGCCGAGTGGTGGTGGTGGTGGTGCCGAGTGGTGGTGGTGGTGGTGCCGAGTGGTGGTGGTGCCGAGTGGTGGTGGTGCCGGGTGGTGGTGGTGCCGGGTGGTGGTGGTGCCGGGTGGTGGTGGTGCCGGGTGGTGGTGGTGCCGGGTGGTGGTGGTGCCGGGTGGTGGTGGTGCCGGGTGGTGGTGGTGCCGAGTGGTGGTGGTGCCGAGTGGTGGTGGTGCCGAGTGGTGGTGGTGCCGAGTGGTGGTGGTGCCGAGTGGTGGTGGTGCCGAGGTGGTGGTGAGTGGGTGCCGAGTGGTGGTGGTGCCGAGTGGTGGTGGTGCCGAGTGGTGGTGGTGCCGAGTGGTGGTGGTGCCGAGTGGTGGTGGTGCCGAGTGGTGGTGGTGCCGAGTGGTGGTGGTGCCGAGTGGTGGTGGTGCCGAGTGGTGGTGGTGCCGAGTGGTGGTGGTGCCGAGTGGTGGTGGTGCCGAGTGGTGGTGGTGCCGAGTGGTGGTGGTGCCGAGTGGTGGTGGTGCCGAGTGGTGGTGGTGCCGAGTGGTGGTGGTGGTGGTGCCGAGTGGTGGTGGTGGTGGTGCCGAGTGGTGGTGGTGGTGGTGCCGAGTGGTGGTGGTGCCGAGTGGTGGTGGTGGTGCCGAGTGGTGGTGGTGGTGCCGAGTGGTGGTGCCGAGTGGTGGTGGTGGTGCCGAGTGGTGGTGCCGAGTGGTGGTGGTGGTGCCGAGTGGTGGTGGTGGTGCCGAGTGGTGGTGGTGGTGCCGAGTGGTGGTGGTGCCGAGTGGTGGTGGTGGTGCCGAGTGGTGGTGGTGGTGCCGAGTGGTGGTGGTGGTGGTGCCGAGTGGTGGTGCCGAGTGGTGGTGCCGAGTGGTGGTGCCGAGTGGTGGTGGTGGTGGTGCCGAGTGGTGGTGGTGGTGGTGCCGAGTGGTGGTGGTGGTGGTGCCGAGTGGTGGTGGTGGTGGTGCCGAGTGGTGGTGGTGGTGGTGCCGAGTGGTGGTGGTGGTGGTGCCGAGTGGTGGTGGTGGTGCCGAGTGGTGGTGGTGGTGCCGAGTGGTGGTGGTGGTGCCGAGTGGTGGTGGTGGTGCCGAGTGGTGGTGGTGGTGCCGAGTGGTGGTGGTGGTGCCGAGTGGTGGTGGTGGTGCCGAGTGGTGGTGGTGGTGCCGAGTGGTGGTGCCGAGTGGTGGTGGTGGTGCCGAGTGGTGGTGCCGAGTGGTGGTGGTGCCGGGTGGTGGTGGTGCCTGGTGGTGGTGGTGCCTGGTGGTGGTGGTGCCTGGTGGTGGTGGTGCCTGGTGGTGGTGGTGGTGCCTGGTGGTGGTGGTGGTGGTGCCTGGTGGTGGTGGTGCCTGGTGGTGGTGGTGGTGGTGCCTGGTGGTGGTGGTGGTGGTGCCTGGTGGTGCCGGTGGTGGTGGTGGTGGTGCCGAGTGGTGGTGCCGAGTGGTGGTGGTGCCGGTGGTGCCGAGTGGTGGTGGTGGTGGTGCCGAGTGGTGGTGGTGGTGGTGCCGAGTGGTGGTGGTGGTGGTGGTGCCGAGTGGTGGTGCGGTGGTGCTGAGTGGTGGTGCGGTGGTGCTGAGTGGTGGTGCGGTGGTGCTGAGTGGTGGTGTGGTGGTGCTGAGTGGTGGTGTGGTGGTGCTGAGTGGTGGTGTGGTGGAGAGAGAGAATGAGAGTGTGGAAATAGTGAAAGACAGAAAGTGTGTAAAAAAGTGGGGGGGGATCAAGAGAGACTGAAGAACTAAATGCCGGAAAAAAATAGCCAATGTTGCCTTCACAGAGAATGAACTTTAAAAAAAAAAGTCAAAGAATGAGTAAGAATAAACTTTAAATTAAACAAAAAAAGCCAATGTGTCCTTGTCCGGCCCCTCCTGCTTGCTCAGCCGTAGAATTGAATAAACTTTAAATTAAACAAAAAAAGCCAATGTGTCCTTGTCCGGCCCCTCCTGCTTGTTCAGCCGTAGAATTCTTTGATGAAAGCCAGATGGCGCCTCGAGCAAGTGAGGTGAAAGCCACATGGCGCCTGGAGCGATGCAAGGAATGCGCGCGTTACTGTGTGCTTACTCGCATGCTCTAGGCCAGCCAAAAGTTGTGGTCGCATTTCTGCAAGCCCACTACAAAATGTCTCGCCCAGAGCCAGCGCTGAAGCGCTGGCTTTCAGGGCGAGACCTAAAAAGACAAGCGAGCTGCGAGGAGAGGGCAGAAAGAAAAAAGTAGAGCACTGAAACAAAACATGTGGCCACTAGTGAAATGATCCATGTAGCGGGGTCAGTCCCCAGGGTGGTAACAAACCAGCCACATGGTGGCACAAATGCACACTGTTCACAAATAATAGCAATGCAAACTGGAAAAGCTGACCGAGCAACCAATAAAACAAGCATTGGCATAGCCAATAGGTCTCGCCTTTGGGACCTTATAAGTGTTTAGGCAGAGGTTAAATCTGGTAGCCTCTCTGAGATATAGGGACCACATGTGACTGACTGCCCAAGACTTACTGACCTTTCAGGAGCCTGTTAAGTGAGTGACTGTAGAGGCCCCACCGGTCAGAGAAAACTCAGCCACAGAGACAGGAAAAGCACAGACACAGCAAATCCACTAAAACTGAGACAGGAAGAACACAGACACAGAGAATACACTGAAAGTAAGACAGGGAAAACAAAGACAGGGAATATACCGCCACTGAAACACTGATACTGAGACATGGAAAACACACAGGGACCACATGGACAGTGGGACATGGGGGACAGTGAGACATGGGGGACAGTGAGACTGGGTCACCGAATTCAGTGACACATGGAATAGAAATACACTGGCACTGAGACAGAGAACACGAAGGCACACGGAGATCACCGATACTAAAACAGGGAGTGCAGTGACACTGGGGCAGTAAATATAGTGACACAGGAAATAGGAAAACACTGGCACTGGAGTCCAGAATACATTGACATAAGGAAGAAACCAACACTGAGTCAGGCAATACGCGGATACAGGGAATACATTGACACTGGGACAGCAGATACACTGACACCAAGACAGGGAATACATTGACACCCAGTCAAGTTACAAATTGAATGTGAAGGACAATGTAGTGGGACATGGAATAGCAGAATAACAGTCTGTGTCTGATCCAGAACCATCAAAATATGTGCATAGTAAGAAGGCAAAGACGTCCAGGAACGAACTCCGCGCTGCACAAGACAGGAAACGGGGCCGCAATGTTGGTTGAAAAGGACAGTGTTGGCACAGTGCATCGAAGATAGCGAGCATGTTTGGATAGTGCAATTGAGGGCGGCTGTTTGTGTCAGCAATGACCGGTAGATGGCGAGATAATACTTTAGGATGCCTTTTATTTGCAATGTGTATTAAAACGCAAGTTTGAACAATGTCAGAGCCGGCCTGACCTGAGATTAATTGGCGCTGCCACAGAAGGGTTCGCCTCCGGAGCCCTTGTACAATTAGCATTAACATTTGAACAGCGACACATTGATCGGTGGCTCTGGGGCAGGCACACAGCGCTGCAATTAGAGAAGAGCTGTGGGGGAGGGGAGGGCTGAGGCTGAGCACGGAGGGCAGAGGAGAGAGCAGGGTCGAGGCCATGAAAGGAGGTCAGGAGGACAGAAGAGGGTGAGACAGGGAAGAGAGAGAAGGTCCCAGACAGCACAAGCAAACAGGGCCACGCCGAACAAGAGACTGGATGTATCCTGAGGGCACCACTCAAAGGAATTTCAGTGGAGCGCGGCAGGAAGTCCATGGACAGCCTTTACCTTGCGGGAGCGAGCAGCGCCAGGCGCGATAATTACAAACAGATGGCGCCGCTGCTCGCTCTTGCAAGGGAAACGCCAAACGTGCACGAGTGCCCATAGAGAGCAGCGCAAAAAATGCACGAGTTTTAACAAAAGTGCTGAGCGATTCCAAAAGGTCCCTCTAAGCAGCGCTTGCGCGCTGCATAGGCGAGACCTAAAAAAGTGGTAGGTGTGTTCAAACTCCACAGAACTCCATAGAGCAATTACTGCGTGCCTCGCAGAACAGCGCATGCACGCGGACTCTAGACTCACCTAAAAATTGTGTAATGTTCCTGCGTGAAACTCAATCTGAATGAGGATATTTCTATTAACTAAACTCTTTCAGAGAAGCTTCAAATTGCCTTGGGCTCTGTCAGATAAAATTATGAATTCCCTTTACAAGTGATGGGAGTAGCAAACCAGGTCTTCAACAAATTATTAAAAACACAGCGTATCGTCTGGATTCTTTGAACAAAGGAGAGTGATTGCAGAACCAGCACTCTCAGCCCCCCCGCCCCCCAAAATAAAACAATTGTAGATATCCTCACACATACATATAACATACACAAATACCTTTAGCAAAACTATTTTGGATCTCAAATGTCAAAGCTAGAATGAAAGCAAATTACGAAAATGTGACATTTTCGAATAGTCCTAGGTGTCAGGTCACAATATACGTTGAAGCACATTATTCGTTGTTGCTTTAATGCCCTAGAGTCAACTAGTCTTCCCTCAGTACCCCCACCCCCTGTAAAGTAATAAATGTTACCTCTTCTGCCAGGTCTTGTTTTATGAGAAATGTCAAGTGCTGGGCCACAGTCATGAGAATCAGCGCTGCCTGCTTGCTTTGTAAATACGGGACCAACCGGGCAATCAGTTTTTTGCCTTTGCCAACAGCCAAGGACTGGAGAAATTCATCCTCTGATTCACTGAACCAAAAAAACAAAGCAAAATTAAAAAAGAAAAAAAGAAAGTCAAACGGCGAGAATTTTATATTCAGTCCGTCATCCAAGTCCTGGCCTCTTTAATAATAAATTTGTAGACCACCTGTAGACAATCCATGAAGTTAGGACATGCTGCTAGGTCTCATTCACTGATTTACAGATACCACAAGTAAAGCAAAATAGTTATTTCACATCACTTACTCTACGCTGTTAACGCACTCCTCAACTTTCAACGCATGGTAGATCCTTTCCACCCTATGATTCTGTTTATCAAGGAACCAGGAGCGTTGGTCCTCCGGAACAAGGGCCATTTTCTTTTCTGCTTCTTCCACCTCCAGCATCATCATAAACAACTGCAAAGAACGGGAGAAACAAACACCCTTTTAGGTCAATGTTGCACTGTGCTGAACATTTCAAAAAGACTAAATAGATTTTACATTATCTTCTACTACTAAACTTTGAAAGCATGATATTGAGATTCCTTGTCCAACGTGTAGGGTTCATACTCTTCGGAATACATTACAGAAGAGCTTGCCAGAACAATCTGCATTCCGCAATATCTTACTCCAGTCACTCACCTCTGCTGTGATAAATCCTCTGCTAGTTACTGCTCTTCTACAATCTTCCGCCAATCTCAACTGAGGACTGTCCGAGTAAAGGCCATTTAATGGTTATCCTACACTTAACCAAGAAAAGCATGAGTGCGCTGCTTTTTCCTCTTTTTTTGTAAGCAATACAATTCCCAGTAGCCATGCCCCAAAGGCTTTATGGACTACATCTGCCATCACTTTTACAAACCATGCCCAGAATGTCATTCATTACCCTTGCTCAGTTCTGGTAGTAGATGTCGCCTGCAGTGCTCTACACTTGGGGCAGTCTGTTCCCTGTGTGGATATATTTTATGGCGAACCACTGAGAGCACGCAGGTTCAGTATAAGAAATAACTTGCATAAGTTTAAATCCAGCACTATGAAAGTTATCTACCTATAGCACTGGCCTTTGATCATTGTTAATCAGGGAACTCTCCATAACCGTCCCATTTCCCTCTATGCTTTGCCATCCTCACTTCTGTTCTTGTATTGATCAGAACAAGTTAGATATGAGTGTAAGTTACTTATTTTCCCCGTTCATGTTATGCAATATCACGATAATCTGAGCAGCTTTTTGGGGCATCTGGAGTCTTTGTACCCTTGGCAACGTTAGTCTGACTCACTGTAAAAAAAAAAAAAAAAACTTAATTTGCCATTTAGATACAAGTCTCCCGCAGTGTTACATCCAGCCCCTACGAATCAGCACACCATCTCCTTCCAGACTTTGCCAAATGTCGACACCCTGCAGAGGTACTTCTGGGGTAGGCGCTAGCGTTCATCTGGCTTGGTGTTTTGCTTACACTGATGCATGCCAGATGTATCTAGTAAGGTAATGCTAAGCCTATATGTGCCAGCTGAAATAGGAAGTCACTTTACCCATGTCCCAGTGTCATCTTGTCTAGAAGCCATCTATATTTAGGTTACAAAGAAAGAATGTGATACAAATTGGAGCTGGGCCACTAAATGATAGCTCCATGGCTAGAACCTTTAAAGCCCTTTTCCTCCCAGGTCAGCTGCAATGTTGGTAGTTTGACTCTGCTTAGTTTCTGTGCCCACATAAAGGATATCAGGATAGTATCCATCTCTTTGAAGTATTTTTGGTGTGGAGCTTCAAACAACCTTGAAATACACATAAGTACCTGGGAAGAAATACTTTAGGCAGAGCTGTTAGTTCCAACAATCACAGTGAGTTTTAGCTAGAAGAGCACAGACGTTTCTCAACAAGTTCATAACTTCCCCCAAGTTAACTGTGCATTCACCAGCTTGAGCATTAGTGATCAATATGCCTGGACATCTGAACGCCTCAATTTCCCATCTAAGCAGGAACAGTAGCAATTTTATTGTTCGATTTGGTGTTGAGTCTAACTTACAAAATTGATTTGCTCCAGTTCTTTTTAAGACTGTGGGACATTAGCCTTTGAACCACTGATTTAACATTTACTCCTGCACTTTCATACATTTATCTATTTTACATTAAACTGAAGGGATATCCTAGGTTACCAACAAGGAAAAGAAACCTCAATACTGGACAAGGATGTGCTGAAGTAGGAAGGCTCACAGGACTTCACAAATGGGACAAATGGGAATTAGCAAAATAGGGCACATGTGGGGATTAGATGCCATGCCCTCTTGGGAACAGCTACAAAGAGTATGAACTAGCTGACAATGAAGGATTTAGATACTTACAACTGAGGCATGCTAATGCAGTGTACATAGCGAAAAAAACAAAAACCCTGGAGGACGCATCCCAGTTGGAGGACAGGTTATTACTCAAACTCCTCACACACAAGGCATTATTCCTTTCCTCATATAGAAAAGATTATTAACAAAGTCAACCCATTGACAAATCTGAGGGACCAATGGGAGAAAGATTTAGGCAGCTTTCAAGGAGTGGAGTGAGATGGCGATTAGCTCCTCAAAAGAGGTTGCAATAAAAGCTGGATTTAGTCCCACTATAATTGCTACCGAGGGATTACCTAACCAGAATACTCCTGGGCAAGATTTGGAAAGCCCCCACAAACCTATGACTTAGGGGGTTGTGGACAAGGCAGCTACTTCCATACAATATGGGATTGTTGCACCATGCGGTCCTTCTGGAAGAAGAGGGAGGGGGTGAAAACGAGTCTTAGATTATTGCAGCAAATTTATCAGTTGACCCAAAGTTGCTTATTCTAGATAGTTGATGAGAAATCGATTTTAATAGGTATGATTGCAAGGCGAAACATTGTCAGACAGGGGAGCGCAACTGTGGCCCTGTAACTACATCAATGGAAGAAAGACCTGGACTGGTGAACGCTGGAAACAGCCACCTGAAGATCTTGCAAAGCATGCGGAGGGTGTGAAAACAGACGAATGAGACTGCGTTGGCCTGTTCTTCCATCAAGAGCTTGCTATCCAGGATGATTCAGAGGTTGCAGGCATGTTCTGTTGGGGCTGGTGGTGGGCAGAGACTCATGGGCCATTATGCGTAGTGATGGAGCAGGGTAAATGTAAAAATTTTAACCTTCTAATATTTTCGTACAATATTAATAAACATGTTCGTTTAGGTAAATAACCAACAATGTATGTTAAGGGTTAAAGGTAACACGCAATTCTGTGTACAAATTAATTGACTTATAATTGTTTACGTGTCTAATATAACATAATATTTGCGTACTAATTAAATAATAAATGCATGATTTGTGCTTTTAAATAAAATGTGTGGTTGCAAAATAAAGCGATGGTAAGTAAGGGACAGCTTTATATGTTGCTTCTGCTAGGTAATACCCAATTGGGGTACGTAGAAAGACGGGAGGGAAATGAAAGGGTTTATATTTCTTTGTTTTAATAACATTTTGTTTTTCTTTGAAAATAGTGCGCTTAGGCCTGCCGAGCAGCAATATAAAATGGCCGCGAGTTACTAGAGTGCGCATGAGCGGGAGACCATGTGATAGAGGAGAGAGGCTGTGGAAAAGGGATGATCACGTGCTGATGCCGAGAGGCTAAGATGAAAGTATGGTCAAGGCTGTTGTGACCCTTCTGAGCAGATGTGTGCCAAGATGATCAGCAAGAAGTGTGAGAAGCCTGGCTGAATCAATAGAAGGAACTGTATTACACAAAATGTAACAGAAAAAGATACAATTTGGACTGATCGAAACGGATGAGCAAGTGCATGAACTGTGGGAAACGATGCTTGCATGGACATTCCACACGGAACTGGTTAAGACCAGGAAGTTTGATTAAAATGTATATGGACCGGAGTTTTTGACCAATGAGAATGAATCGCGCCATGTAAGAAGAAACATTTTATGCTGTAAGCTAGAATTAGGGTATAAGAAGACCTACTCTTGGTGGGAGGGGTTAGAATGCTGGAGAATAGAATGCTGTTCGAATGCTGCGGGAGATGCTGCAGAAGTTAGATGCTGCGTGAGTTAGATGCTGTAGATGGGAGAAGTTGCGGTTGCTGATGCTGACGAGCTGATGCTGTTATTTTCCTTTTCCAGTTGAGTATAAAGATGCTGCTTTAGGAGAACTTTTTATTGATAGATTTTTATTAGAATTATTAGGCTTTCCCCAGAGAGATAGATTGATCTATAGAGTTCTTATTATGATAACCTCATTTTGCCGTCTAATAAAAGTGCCTTGCAATTTCAAACTATTCTTATATTGATGATAAATGCAATGATCTGAATAATAAGCTTAATCTCAATTTCCTGCATTCAAAACTTTATATAAACTTTATTATTCTTTAAACAAATGACTCAGTGATTTTCTTTAGCTCAATGATTAAAATGAAATGTTAAAGAGTTTATTGTGATTGAGCTGGTCTTAATCACCATCAACTGATTCCTACTAGTTGGTCCATCGACCAATGCGCGGAATACCTTAAAAGCAAATGAGAAATATTATGTCATTATAAAAGAGGTATCCAGTCTCCTTCCAGCGAATCGTTTTTCTCCTAGGTTCATGACGGAGGAAATCCAGGGAACAAATGAGTAAGTGAATGTATATGCGGTGTTATGGGCCCCACCGACATATGGATATTGTGTGTGTGTTAGAGAAATAATTGCACCTGGATGACCAAAGCATAATAGGAGAATTATTTTTATTGTTAGCGCTGGATCAGATTTCTTGGTAGCAGAGTTATGGTTCCTATAGATTAGTTTGGTGATTATTGATTATAGATTATTGATAAGTTCATGTCTAACACTTGTTGTTGAGTCGCGTTATGTTATATGTAAGTTTTCACGCTTCCGGGAAGTAGGAAGTGGAACACGTGTGGCAAGAGAAGTCACATGGAATTTTACACTGTCTGAGTTCATTTTTGGTAATAACAGGTTGTGTTATATTAGGGACATTTTGCGTATAAAAGGTGTGTAAGTGAAATAGTGATCGGTTTTCTTGTGAAACTCTGGCCTTAATTCTCAGGAGCAGTATAGTCTCCACATGTGTTTTATCCCCAGAGAAACGGGTTTACTGATTGCGTGAAAGAAGGGTAAGGTAGAGGGAAGTGCTACTTTATCGGCGAAACTGAAAATTCTGTGGTAGGGTAGAGGTAAGCGCTGCCTACTGGAAAATACAGAATTCTTGTGTAAATGGTCAAAGCTATCTTTTCGGTTTAGCGAATCAGACAATGGAAATGTGGTTAAAATGTTGTAACTAACAAAAATTGTTGAAAAAGAAATTGCCGATAAATTTTGTAAAGGAGGGGTCAAGAGCAAAAGTGACGTAGACAAGAGTCGCGCTGGGATTGGACAGTGCGATAGTCACATGAGAACAGGAGCAGGACTGACGTAGACAAAAGCCGCGCTGGGATTGGACAGTGCGCCATAGACAGAAATCGCTGTGATTGGAGTGTTGGTGTGAGTCGCGCTAGTATTGGTTGAAATAACACATAGGGACAGTGTTGAATTGCGGATTGTTTAAGGAGAAAAAGGTTGTGAATCATGTCGTACTATGAGTATGGAAAAGAGAAAACGTCTTGGATGTCGAAAGTTAAGAACTTCTTTAAGAAGGACAAAAAGGTAGTGACTAGAGAGGGACAAATAATTCCTCCGCCGAAATCACCAGCTTCACATATGATGCTGAAATATGGATATCATACATGCATATGGTTAGAAAATTGGACAAAATACACCAAGAACGATGGAGCATTGGCTTTTCCTGAGAATGGTTCATTTAATGTAGCTGTATTACGGAATTTGAGAGAAAAAATGGTAATGTTAGAACCCAGACCTAGACCGACACAGTTTGAAGCTTTAACGGAATGGGAAGATGAGATGTATGAGCGAGAGAGATCGAGAGGATTAAAGAATCATGAGTTTTTGCCTGGAAGGTTGTGGGGAATAAATCATGAGGACAGAGTAAAGCGTTGGAGATACGCTAACATGACAGGAGGTTTGTTTCCAGCTTTTGCGGTTGAGGAAGAAGCAAAGAGAAAGTGTACCGAGAAAAAGAAACATGTAGTGGTAGAAAAGTATGTGTATGGTGGTAGTGAAACAGATGACGAATTGCTGGAAGATATTTTAAACAGAAACTCACCTTCATACCAACAGACTTCTGCGGTGGTGACACCTAATGCACCGCCAATGGAAACTGGGAGGAATAAAAAACCCGAACGAAGAAATTAAATAAATAGGTCACAAGAAACATTTAAAACTTCACAAAATGAAGAGACAAAGTGACAATGCAACTGAATTAGCAAAAACTACAAAAGAATTGACTGAGAAAATAAGAGAATTGACAAAGAATATGGAAGCTGTAACTGTACCAGTAACAATAGGTCCAGTAATGCCAATTTTTGAGAATCAGAAAATTAATGAACATTCCTTAGTGATTCCCATGAATTCACATTTGCAAAGAAAAAGAGAAGGGATGGAACTGAATAATGAAGGAGCACACAATTTGGCTAGTACGTGTAGACCAAGCCCACCTACAAATTTGACGATAAATGAGAATGAGATTAGGAGAATGCCTATGGTGACAGAGTGCACATCAGGAACACCAGAAAGAAGCAGTGATTGGATAGAATTAAATAGTACGCCTGTAGGTCCGACTCCAGAAGAGTTAAACGAATGGATGAAAGCGCTAAAAGCAAAAGAACCAGAAGAAAAACCATTAGATGTAATTAGGTTGAAAATAGACATGGAAGAGTTGATTTTGGGAACAATTGGAACAGAAAAACTAAAAATTATCAGGATGATGAGATCATGTTTTTGTGCAAAAGTCTTACTTGGAGAGCTAGAAATTTACATGACATAGTATCAAGATTCAGAATTTCATGTGAGCATCAATCCGACCCCGTCCAGGTCAGATTACAGCATCCGCTATTTCGCAGTGTCGGTGGCCGCCATAAACAAACGAAACTGCGAACGTCTGAATCTTGATACTATGTGTTGGGAAACGTTTATCAAGACGTTGCTCTCAACCTGAATTACGTTGTTTTTGAATGACTATCTGGTCTCTTGCTGCCGTCTGGACTTTTCATGAAATTTGCATACTTACTCTGACTGCTGATTTTAAATAAATCGGATTGGTTCTAATATTACTGAAACTTATGAGTACCATTTTAAGCCTTGAAAAAGTCGCTTGACGACGAAACACGTGTTGGCTGTGCTATTTCAACATCTACGCTTTGTTATATTTCTCACCATCAACGTGTCAAGACTTTGGAATTTGTCCTTAAATTATATGTATTAAATACCTTACTGGTTGTTTGATCACCAGTTTGAATTTTCTTTGTGCTGTGCTCTGTTATCTGGAATTATATTGTATGATGTGTGGAGGAATTTGTTATTTCTCCCCATATTGAGTAGCATTGTGGATGGCACGGTGCTTAACACTGAGCACGCAAATGGACTTTTTCTGTGCCTTACTTATGCAAACTATGCGGAGGTGCTGACTGTTGCTTAACTAAAACCACTGCCATCATTTTTGCTTAATACATTTTGTATATAGGTTTGTGTATGGATTAAAGAGATAAGTGAAATGATTAAGCAGCACTTAATTGGTTGGCAGAATAGCACAGTGGACGAAGTTTTGAGATATGCTAAGTATTGCAGTGATGAAATTGAGAGTAAACAGCGTAAATTGAAAGAAAAGGCCATGTGAGCACAGGTGAAAGTTGCAGAGAAGCAAGAAGCTCAATTGAGTAATACTAGTAGCGAAACAGGACAGTTTAAATCCCGACCTAATATAGGTAAAGGAAAAGGACAAATGAGCATAGATGAGGCAAAGAAAAAGTGGCCATGCCACAACTGCGGAAAGCTAGGACATTGGAGAAACGAGTGTAAATTTCCTCCAAAACCTAATGTGGAAAATCAATCATTAAATTCACAGGTGCAGAGTGAGGTAGTTACTCAACAAGGTCAGGTGCCACAACCACCACTTCCCAAGAGTGTTAACCAACAGAAATACAGTGCAGAAACAGGATTCTACGGAGGAGAACAGGTAACAGTTGTCGCGTGCAGCTGCAATTTCTCAATATTTGTTACGACAGGATGAGGATGACACAGATGAAAGTTCCTGACGGTGCCTAGGAGAGGGGGGAAGAGTGCGTGCTTGGCGCAACTCTAGAGGTAGATCAGTCTGGTCCATTTGTGGATGGAGAAGTGAATGGTGCAAATGTAACATTCCTTGTTGACACTGGAGCTACCCGTTCTACTGTTAGGTCAGTGGAAATTCCAAACCTTCCTCTCAGGTGAACATATCCAAGTGGTTGGAGTTTCCAATCAGCAAATTAAAACGCCTCTTACTAGATTAGTAAAGGTAAGAATTGGTCCATTTAGTGAAATGCACCGATTTGTGGTGTGTGATTGTAGTCCCGTGAACCTTTTATGACGCGATTTATTGTGCAAAATGAACTGCACAATTTATTGTACCCCAGACGGAATTGCATTTCAGACCCCAGATGAGGATGTGCTGTATAAAATGACAATGGTGAATTTAGAACCAGAAGTAAATGGTTTGTTTCCTGTATATGATGCAGAGAAAACCCCAATTGAGTTGAAAAGGACAGTGAAAGAAGAAGTGTGGGACTTTACAGGAGAAGATGTAGGATTAATGAAAGGAGTAGATCCCGTAAAAATAACAGTGAAAGAAGGAACGAGTTACCCAAATACGCCCCAGTATAAATTGACTCCAGAAATAATTGAAGGAATAACGCCAGTAATAAATAAAATGATTGAACAAGGGATTCTAAAGGAAATCATGAGCAGTCCATGTAATTCGCCAATAATGGGACTGAAAAAGCCAAACGGAACATATAGAATCGTACAGGATTTAAGGAAGGTAAACAAAATTGTTGTGCCTTGTTGCTCAATAGTACCGAACCCTGCTGTGATTCTATACCAGATTCCACGTGAAGCAGAATGGTACACAGTAATTGATTTATGTCATGCATTTTTCTCTATTCCATTGCATCCAGATAGCCAGCCATTATTTGCGTATAGGTTTGGAGAGCGTATTTTGGCATGGTGCCGAATTCCTCAAGGGTACACAGAAAGTCCCTCAATCTTTAATCAGATCCTAAAGAAATCATTGGAAGATCTAAGAATGCCAGAAAAGTAAGTAATGGTTCAGTATATTGATGACCTACTGGTGGCATCAAAAACGAAAGAAGCATGTGTCAATGATACAATTGCTTTGCTAAATCATTTAGCAAAAAGAGGACATAAAGTGTCTGCATCAAAATTGCAGTTTTGTCAACAAGAAGTCCAGTATTTAGGGCATAAAATTGAGAAAGGAGTGCGAAAGGTAACGACAAAGAATAAAAATGATTCAAGGAATGAGAGCTCCAATGACACAAAGAGGTAAGAATGTTTTTGGGAATGGTTGGATATTGTCGAATGGATAAGCGGTTTTTCACTGATTGCTAAACCATTGCAGAAACTGACAAAGAAGGATGTTAAAGATCCTTTTGAAATGAATGATGAAGAAATAAAAGCATTCAGAGAGTTGAAAAAGAAATTGTGTGAGGCTCCAGCATTGGGAATGCCTGACTATGAGAAAGATTTTGAGCTGTATTGTAGTGAAAGATGGATGTGCATTTTCAGTTTTGGTGCAGAGACATGGAACTATGAAAAGACCAATTGCATATTTTTCAGCTGTATTAGACCCTGTAGCGAAAGCGTTGCCTGGATGTTTGAAAGCAGTTGCTGCTACTTGTGTGAGTCTGGAACAGAGTGAAGGCATAGTGATGGGTTATCCATTGAGAGTGTATGTTCCCCATTCTGTGGAAATTCTTTTGACAAGAACGAAAACCCAATACATGAGACACAGTCGGCTGACTAGGTATGAAAAGGTAATTTTGAGTGCAGATAATGTGAATATTGACAGATGTATGAATGTGAATCCTTCAACATCATTGCCAGATGAAGAGAATGTGATTGAAATGGATGAAGTAGATCACGATTGTCTGAATGTGCTCGAATACTGTACAAAACCAAGGTCTGACATCCGAGATGAGCCTTTGAAAGAATCAGATTATATTCGGTTTGTAGTTGGCTCATGTTTGAGAACGAGTGATGGAGTTCTAAGTGCAGCATATGCAGTTTGCACAGTAGCAACTGTATTGGAAGCATCTTGTCTGAAAGGTATACCGTCTGCCCAAGTCGCAGAATTAGTAGCTCTGATTCAAGCATGTAAGTTGGGAAGAAATGTACGGGTTACGATTGTGACAGATAGCCAGTACGGCTTTGGGGTCGTGCATGATTTGGTCACAAAGGGGTTTCTTGACGTCTGCAGGGACGCCCATCAGAAATGGAGATTTTGCGAAAAAGCTGCTTGAGGCGATACAGCTGCCTAAACAAATCGCTGTAGTAAAGTGCAATGCACATAAAAATGTGCAAGACTACATTACTGTTGGTAATAAATATGCTGACGAGATGGCACAGTACTGTGCAAAGAATGTGGTTTCTTTGAATAAATGTCGTGAAAGTGAGCATATTTCTTGTCCTTTGCTTTTTACTAACTCAATTGAAACATGGGATGAGGTGAGACAGTTACAAGAAGCTGCAGAGGATGAAGAAAAAGATACCTGGATAAAAGCAGGATGTAGAAAACATGAAGAAACTGATGTTTGGGTTTACAGGGATGAGAGACCAGTTATGCCTGATAGCATGATTTCTGACATGGCACGGATGTGAATGAATGAATGAATGAATGAAGCAGCATTTATAAAGCGCATAGCTACCCGTAGGCATCCCAGCGCTGGAGGATAACTGAAGCTTCACAGAATCATTTAGGGAAGAGCCAAGTTTTCAATAGTCTGCGGAAGACAAGATGATTAAGTTCCCCACGTAGCTGAAGAGGAAGAGAGTTCCAAAGCTTGGCAGCATTGTAAGAAAAAAGCCGACCACCGCTTCTAACTCCCTTGATTCGGGGGACGACTGCCAGGTGTTGGTCATCTGATCGTAGTCGCCTGTTGGCTCGATAGGGCTTAACCAAGGAAGAGATGATCTCTGGTCCCTTTCCTCCTATAAGTTTGTGGGTAATGCATAAGGCCTTAAAATGGACTCTCTCCCGGATGGGGAGCCAGTGGAGAGCCTTCATATCTGGTTTGGCCGACTGCCGGTTCTGAGTCCCCATGAGGATTCTTGCGGCGCAGTTCTGCACTATTTGCAGTTTGGCGAGAACTGAACTTGGGGCTCCAAGGTATACGGCATTGCCGTAGTCCAGGCGTGAAAGAATAAGTGCCTGGACCATGAGCTTTCTTGCCTGAAAGGGAAGCAAAGGGAGCACTTTACGGAGCATCCTTAAGGTGCCAAAGCAAGAGGCCACCACCTTTCTGGCCTGGACTTTAAAGCTAAGATCAGAGTCCAGCCAGACGCCCAGGCTTTTAATTTCAGACTTAGGAGCAGGTGCCACGCCCATCGATGCTGGCCACATGGTGTCTGCCTAGAAAAGAGAGGGGTTACCAAGGAGCATAAGTTCGGTTTTGTCCCCGTTCAATTTTAGATAAGAGTCTTTCATCCACCTGGCTACTTCTTCAAGGCAGATACATAGGGAGGTGGAAACCCTATCTGAATGGTTAAGTGCAACAACTAATTGGGTATCATCGGCATAAGTCACAATGTGCACCCCCCGTAGGGGAGAACAATCTCCGCTAGGGGGGACATGTAGGCGTTAAAGAGTGTGGGGCTCAGGGAAGAACCCTGAGGAACTCCACATTGGAGGGGCCAGGATCTAGAAATGGCCTCACCCTCGAACACCTGAAAAGATCTTCCCTCCAAGAAGGATTGCAACCATGTCAAGGCTACTCCGGTCACACCAAGGTTTCTGAGTCGTTGAACCAAAATGAGGTGATTGACCGTGTCAAAGGCCGCGCTGAGATCCAAAAGGATCACGGCAGAGGAGCCTCCTGCATCAAGGATCCTTCTGGATTCCTCCACGACTGCTAATAAAGCGGTTTCAGTACCTTGGCAGGGACGAAAGCCAGTCTGGGAGGGGTGAAGAAGTCCATTAGATTCAAAATAGGCCGAGAGCGCCAAGTTGATATGTTTCTCCAGTATTTTACTAGTTCCTGGGAGAAGCGAGATAGGTTGATAGTTGCACAGACAGTCTGGGTCCAGGCTAGGTTTCTTCAACAGGGACCTGACCATGGCTTTTTTCCAAGGGGGGGACCACCTCTGCGTCTATGGAGGAATTCATCAAATCCAGAATGACTGGGGCAACTGATTCTGCCACCTGATTCAGCATCTTGGGTGGAGCAGGGTCTCTGGGTGACCCGCTCTTAACAAGTGCAGAAATTGTCTGTAGTGATTCGTAATTCATTGAGGGGAAGGTTTTTAAAGAGTTTTCCTTACTCCCTGTATATGAGTCCTCTAAGTGGGAGGTAGAAAAACTATTGGGTGGAGCAAAGGATTCATATATCGTTTGAATTTTATTATAAAAATATTCTGCAAGTTTATTGCAGTGATGGTCCGTGGCTAAGGAAGTATCGGGGAGAGAAGGAACTCTTAGTAGTTTGTTTGCAATTCGGAATGTTTCACGGGGAGAGTTGGCTGCTAAAGAAATTTTTTCCTCAAAGTAAGAAGCCTGAGCTTTTTTAATTTCGAGCTTATAGATTTTGATAGCCTCCCTATATTCCTTTTTCTTGGTCAAGCCCATATTGGGAGAGATTCAATGATCAGACTTTTTAGACAAACATGGTATAATCCAAAATTCAGAGCCATAGCTGTGAGTCTTTGTCAGAGTTGTCTTATTTGTCAACAGTTAAATCCAGGAAGGAAGACAGTAGTGAGTCTAGGAAGAATAGGACGAGAAGGGGGTCCTTTCACTAGAATGCAAATGGATTTTATTGAAATGCCACCTTGCAACAGATTGAGGTATGTCTTAGTGGTCGTCTGTTTGTTTTCCCGTTGGGTGGAGGCATATCCAACAAGAAGGAATGATAGTATTACGGTAGCAAAACTTTTGCTGCGAGAATTCATTCCGAGGTATGGTTTTCCAGTCACGATTGAGACAGATAGAGGAACACATTTTCAAAATGAATTAGTTAAGCTGATTTGTGAAGCACTTAGTATTAAACAGAAACTGCATTGTGCATACAGACCAGAGGCTTCTGGAATAGTAGAGCAAGTGAATGGAACGATCAAGAACAGGTTAGGAAAAATGTGTCAAGCTACAGGACTCAAATGGCCAGATGCTTTGCCATTAGTTCTGATGACAATCAGAAGTATTCCGGAAAGGAAAACTGGACTCAGTCCACATGAAATAATCATGGGACGAGCAATGAGACAAGCACAAGTACCTGTCAACAAGCTACTGACTAACTGATGATCTAGTGCTGGATTATTGCAAAGGATTGGCTGATGTGGTGCGTTCTGTGTTTCATCAGGTTGGACCGGATGCGACCACTCTTGAAAGAAAACCAGCTCACGACTTGAATCCAGGAGATTGGGTTCGAATAAAAGTCCACCGGAGAAGAAACTGTTTGGTTCTTCGCTGGGACGAACCACGACAAGTGATCCTGGGGACGACCACCGCAGTCAAGTGTGCAGGAGTGAAACACTGGGTACATGCCAGCCACACCATCAGAGTTCCAGAACCTAAAGATCGACATGTGAGTCGGCATCTGGAAATATCTGATAACAGTTCAGCATCAGAAAGAGAAGAAGAAACAAACAGGGTACCAGAACCTGAAGATCGACCTGTAAGTCGACATCTGGAAGACCCAACTACAAGTGCAACGATAGAAGAAGAAGAGGAAATAGAAGAAATAGCTGAAGTTCCAGAATTTGAAGATCGACCTCCAAGTCGACATCTGGAAATATCTGACCAGTTCAGAATCCGATACAGAACATTCGGATTGTGAAGAAATTCTAAAAAGAAATTGGAATTTTGAAAGCATAAGAGAAGAAACTGAGCCGGACGATAGTGACAGTGAGCAACCAAGTACAAGTTGTGGTAAAATTCCTTCGGGGATAATATTAATAGATGAAGAAGGGAGAGTTTCAAACCAAAAGCTAGAAAAAACGGAAAAACCCCGAGGAGCAGTAGGGACAGATAGTCAAACACAAGAACAGGGAAATTTAGAAGCAGATAGAGAGACTGACACAAATTCGGAAGAACCTCGAGGAGGGACAGAAATAGGTGAACGAAGGAAGATAAGAAAAGAACCACAAGTAGAAGAAAATGAAATTATAGGTTTCAAAATAAGAGGAAATAACGAAAGAATTGAAACAGTCTGAAGAAAGTGGAGAAGAAAAAAATGAAAAACTAGAGACAAGGAAAAGAAATTGGAAAACCAAAAGAGGAAAAAGGAAGTGAAGCAAAAAGGCCAAGAAAAGGAGACAATTGGCCCAACGAAGTAAGAAAATTAAGATACAGAATCATAAGGTTGGATGGGAAAAGTGCTGAACAAGTGAATGAAATAAGTCAAAAAGAGCAAGAAAAACAGGGTGGAAAACACTTGCAGAAAACGAAAAGAATAAAGAAGGTAAATCAGAAATATAGATCGCCTGAATGGTTGTATCGTGCTTTGACTAGTCACAAGGAAGAATTGAACACTTACGAAAACCCAGAACAAAGAAACCTGATGGGAGAAAGTGAAGTGCAACAAACCTGAAGCAACAAACCTGAAGAAGTTTAGATAGTTTTACCGGATTTGACAAAACACTGAACTGACGAATTTACCGGATGTGACAAAGAAAGAATTCTGAGAAAGAATTAAAAGAAAGTACAGAGCAAAGACAAAACATTGGAAGAACAGAGTGGCAAGCAAGTCATTTCTGAGGTGTAGTGACAATTTCTAGAAAACAAATAAATAAGGTTATAAAACAAAATGGAGAATAATAGAGATAGAAAATGTAGATGTGAGTTTAAGTAGATGGTGCAAGATGTGCTGTTTTTGTACAAGATTATTAATAACAATATGGGTGGTTTTAGCAATCACTATTCCAATTAGTATAGCTGTAGTAGAAATGTCTAATAACACTGAGAAAGAAAAAGGAGCTAACACTCAAGAGCCAGTTATTTTAAAGAGTAGTGCAGAATTACATAAGGACAAATCAATAACAGATTTTTCAAAAAATGTTTTTACTAAATTATTATATGAGTATGTATAAACAATGGATGTAAGAGATTGCTATGTTTGTATGCAGTTGTCTGCATCTGTAGCAGAGGGTGTGACTTATCATCACCTCCCTTTGACGTATGGAATAACATGTAGTGTTTTAGCAAGTTTATTTTATAAAACAGGTAGATTAGAATATTATTACACTGACATAAATAAGATTTTTGCAAAATTTTCTGTAGTTCCCGAACTTAACAAAATAAAAGAGGGAAAGACGTTTGGTGAATATTTTTTAGAAAATAAGATTTTAACATTAGATAGTATAATTAGGTACAACCTTACCTGTGAGTTAAAGAAGGAAGAAAAGGTATTTTTAGAGATGGTTGAAGAGAGAAGAGTGAAATTTCAAAGAAAAGTGATAGAAGAGACAAAATCACCTCTTTGGGCGTTTGAGGAAGACAATCATGACAAGAAAAAGACAAATGCAGCTATGACTCTGGATTGGCCCCAACAGGGAAGGTTGTGCATTAGAAGAAATAAGACAAGATATGACAATTATTTTGTGGGTTCCAGCAATTGCCATGACAATTACCAAATTTTAGGTGGATGGGGATTCAAAGGGGGAAAAGATCCAATATTTCCTGGGATTTATTATATTTGCGGAAATAGGGCTTATTATAGGTTGCCGGACCATTGGTATGGGTCATGTTACTTAGGCCTGGTCTTTCCAAAGATTTTTCATGTAGATAGAAAAGAAAAAGGAACACACAAAATGATAAATACCTTTACACGTAGAAAAAGGGAAAGTTTTTCAGAAATAGTAGGTGATATTTTTGGTGCATTGATACCAGCAGTGGGAGTATCTTTGAATGCTTTTAGAATTAGGAAATTATCCACAGTGGTAGATCGTTTATCTACAGATACTGCTGGAGGGTTCTTGATGGTAAATACCGAGATGGTTGCCATGAAAGCTATGGTGATGCAAAATCGTCTTGCCCTTGACATTCTTTTGGCAAAAGAGGGCGGAGTCTGTGGAATGCTGACAGTCCAACATTGTTGCACTTACATTCCAGATAAGAGCGAGAATATACAGAAGTATATAACAAATATTACAAATTTGCACAAAGAACTTGTTCCACTGGAGGTTGAAAGTGCCTGGGGAAAACTTGGTAAAGGGTTTTCGTCTGTAATAAATTGGTTAACAAGAATGAGTGGATTAATAGGGAAAGTTATAATAATAGCAACCGTGATAATAATAATATTATTACTGAAGCTTGCAATAACATGTATAAAAAGAAGAAGGCAGAATAAGATAGAAAAAGAAAACATGATAAACAAGGAAAGAGAGAGAGGAATGGGTGAAATAGAGTTAGAAGAAATAAAAGAGAACATGTACAAGAAAAAGAAACAAGTTGAAAGGGATACAGTTGTGTAAACTAACAAAAGCAAACAGATAAAAGATATATGCTGTCTGAGAAAATTGTATAACTTGGGTTTTTTGTGGTGATATTAAAAATCACCAAAGGGGGGAGTTGATGGAGCAGGGTAAATGTAAAAATTTTAACCTTCTAATATTTTCGTACAATATTAATAAACTTGTTCGTTTAAGTAAATAACCAACAATGTATGTTAAGGGTTAAAGGTAACACGCAATTCTGTGTACAAATTAATTGACTTATAATTGTTTACGTGTCTAACATAACATAATATTTGCGTACTAATTAAATAATAAATGCATGATTTGTGCTTTTAAATAAAATGTGTGGTTGCAAAATAAAGCGATGGTAAGTAAGGGACAGCTTTATATGTTGCTTCTGCTAGGTAATACCTAATTGGGGTACGTAGAAAGACGGGAGGGAAATGAAAGGGTTTATATTTCTTTGTTTTAATAACATTTTGATTATCTTTGAAAATAGTGCACTTAGGCCTGCCGAGCAGCAATATAAAATGGCCGCGAGTAACTAGAGTGCGCATGAGCGGGAGACCATGTGATAGAGGAGAGAGGCTGTGGAAAAGGGATGATCACGTGCTGATGCCGAGAGGCTAAGATGAAAGTATGGTCAAGGCTGTTGTGACCCTTCTGAGCAGATGTGTGCCAAGATGATCAGCAAGAAGCGTGAGAAGCCTGACTGAATCAATAGAAGGAACTGTATTACACAAAATGTAACAGAAAAAGATACAATTTGGACTGATCGAAACGGATGAGCAAGTGCATGAACTGTGGGAAACGATGCTTGCATGGACATTCCACACGGAACTGGTTAAGACCAGGAAGTTTGATTAAAATGTATATGGACCGGAGTTTTTGACCAATGAGAATGAATCGCGCCATGTAAGAAGAAACATTTTATGCTGTAAGCTAGAATTAGGGTATAAGAAGACCTACTCTTGGTGGGAGGGGTTAGAATGCTGGAGAATAGAATGCTGTTCGAATGCTGCGGGAATGCTGCAGAAGTTAGATGCTGCGTGAGTTAGATGCTGTAGATGGGAGAAGTTGCGGTTGCTGATGCGGACGAGCTGATGCTGCTGCTGTTATTTTCCTTTTCCAGTTGAGTATAAAGATGCTGCTTTAGGAGAACTTTTTATTGATAGATTTTTATTAGAATTATTAGGCTTTCCCCAGAGAGATAGCTAGATTGATCTATAGAGTTCTTATTATGATAACCTCATTTTTCCGTCTAATAAAAGTGCCTTGCAATTTCAAACTATTCTTATATTGATGATAAATGCAATGATCTGAATAATAAGCTTAATCTCAATTTCCTGCATTCAAAACTTTCTATAAACTTTATTATTCTTTAAACAAATGACTCAGTGATTTTCTTTAGCTCAATGATTAATAATGAAATGGTAAAAGAGTTTATTGTGATTGAGCTGGTCTTAATCACCATCAACTGATTCCTACTAGTTGGTCCATCGACCAATGAGCGGAAAACCTTAAAAGCAAATGAGAAATATTATGTCATTATAAAAGAGGTATCCCGTCTCCTTCCAGCGAATAGTTTTTCTCCTAGGTTCATGACGGAGGAAATCCAGGGAACAAATGAGTAAGTGAATGTATATGCGGTGTTATGGGCCCCACCGACATATGGATATTGTGTGTGTGTTAGTGAAATAATTGCACCTGGATGACCAAAGCATAATAGGAGAATTATTTTTATTGTTAGCGCTGGATCAGTAGTTCCAGAGCGAGGCGTTGTTCCCAAAGATAAGGAATTCGGTCTTGCCCATTTTGAGTTTCAAACAGTTGTCTCATCTATTCAGTGACATCCAGCATGCTGGTGTGGAAGTTGCCTCTGGCGGTGGAAAGGTCTTCAGTCAGCGAGATGAGTTGGGTGGTGTTGGTGTGTGAGATGTTGAGTGTGTGCGCCAGGGGAGTCATGTAGGTGTTGAAGAGGGTGGGGCTGAGTGACGAACATTGGGGGACTTCATAGATCTTCTTGGGCTCTGATGTAAACGGTGAGAGATGGATCCTTCGGGTTCATCCGGAGAGGAATGAAGCTATCCGTTTGAGGGTGTGTCTCTGGATACCAATGTGGTGAGTCGGTTGATCAATGTGTGACGGGTGACTGTTGAAACCGGCTGATGGATCCAGAAGGTTGAGGGCTGCCATTTCACCATGGTAAAGGATGGCCCTCATGTCTGTGGCTGCTATGTTGCTGTGTTTGGCTCGAAATCCGGATTGGGAGAGGTCCAGGAGGGTGAGGTGCTCCAGGCGGTGGGTGAGTTGCTGGTTGATCACTTTCATGGGGATGTTAGCTGGAAATGTGAGCAAAGAGATGGGCCGGTAGTTATTGGGCTTGGTGGATCGGCGGAGGTTTTTTTTCAGGAGGTGTCTCACTTCAGTGTTTTTCGAGTCTTCGGGGAAGGAGACCGATGTGACGGAGGTGTTCAGAACCTTCCTGAGTTTGTCGCAGATGGTCTTGTTTCCAAGGATGAACACGTGGTGGGGGCAGGGGTCTCTGGGTGCTCCTGACTGCACGGAGCTCATGATGGAGATGGTGTCTTGCGTGGCGATGAGGTCCCATTGGATGCAGAGGTGTTCTGTGTTTGTGGGTGTGGGCTGGTAAATACTGTTGGCGGCAGAGGGTTGGGGTTCGACATTCCCATAGATGGCAGAGATCTTGTCGTGGAAGAAGTCTGCCAGAGTGCTGCACAATTTTTGGGAGGGTGTGATGTTAGCGTGGTGGGACTTGAGAATTCCTTCACGATGGTGAAGAGTTCCTTGCTGCGGTTGGAGCTGGCCTCAATGCAGTCTGCTAGGGCTTTCTTTTTTGTTTCTTGGAGGAGATGGTGGTACTGTTTGAGGGTTGTCTTGAAGGCGGTGCGGTCTTCTGTTTTCCTGCTGATGCACCACTTCCTTTCTAGTTGCTGGCTGATGCACTTGGCGGATTTCAATTCTTCGGTGAACCTTTGGTGCTGGCTTTATGTGTTGGCACATTCTGTGATCCATCGTGAGAGGATTTTTGCTGCTTGATTTGGATCAGGTGATGGACGTGGGAGCCGAGAGCAATCCACTGGTTTTCGGATATCCTTTTCCAGTCTCTGCGTGTGGATCTGTGGGGCATGGTGCCTGTGTTGGCGAGTCTTGAGATGGTAAAGTGGATGCTGTAATGGTCTGTCTAGGTAAGCTGCATGGCTGTATTGGACTGTCACTGGAAGTGAAGATGGGGTAGTGTGTGTCTCCTGCGATGTGGGATGGGGTCAGTGACCAGTTGCTTGAGGCCAATGTTGTTCATGCTCTCTAGGAGGTAGATTGTGTTGATGTTGTTGAGGTGAAAGTTGAGATCCCTTAGAAAGATTTAGTGCTCCGAGTCGGTTGGGGCGATTAGGTCCGGGATGGCGTCGCAGAAGAATGGTGCGTGGTCCGGGTGGTCTGTAGGCGAGGGTGCCGCTGATGGCGCTTTTTCTGTCTGCGTGTAATTGAAAGTTGAGATGTTCCATAATCAGGTTAGGGTCGTCTGGGAAGTCATGCATCGGATGGTGTCCTTGTAGATGATGGCAATTCTACCTCCGTGCTTGTTGGTTCTGTCCAGTTGTGTTATTTTGTATCCTTCGGGGTGGCGATGGGGAATGTCTGGCGAGGAGGCAGAATTCAGCCACGTGTTCTTGAAGATGGCGTCATCTGGGGTGAGGAATGAAATCGTGTCCCAAATTTCCGTGGCATGTTTGCGGAGTGATAGTGCATTGAGTAGGATGCACTGGAGGTTGTGTGCGCTGCTTTTGGTCGACATGGTGGGTGTGGTATTGTTTGCGGTGTCTCTGGTGTTGCTGTCTGCTTCAGTCCTGCAGGTGAAGTGGCAGTGTCGGCAGGAGTGTGGTTCTTTGGTGGTGCGTGGGGATGTGCAACAGCAGTGATTGTTGAGGTGTCCAGGGTTTGGAGATAGATGGCGGTGTAGCTGCGTGGGGTGGAAGGGCCAGGGTTCCTGGTGCTGGGCGCAGTCAGGTGCAGATGAGCTTGCCTTTGGCTTGCTGGCGGCGTGCCCGCACAGCAGCCTCCATAAGTAGCCCTGGGAGGTGGAAAGGGCAGGCCGGGAAGCGGGAGGGCAGGGGGCGGGAAACGGCACAGGAAAAATGGCGAGAAAACCAAAATAGAAACAGAAATTCAAAGTGGGGCCAAATATAGTGAAAACAGTAGAAAATGCTTACAAAAGCAGGCACAGTTATGGCAAACAACAATTACATGGGAGACCTGGGACCGAATAGCGGTTCGAGGCGAGGCTGTGCCTCTGTGGTATGAGGAGCAGCGGGGGGAGTGGCGTGCTAGGCCATTAAAATAAAACCATTCAAATAGCCGCCCAGGATTACATATGATTTTAAAGGCCATACAAAGTTGAGCACCAACTGCATTGCCCATTTGGGATATGGCACAGCAGGAGCAGCAGCTATGGCCCAGTAGCATTGTCTGAACAGCGAGGCCCTCACAAAATAAAAAAAAAGACAAAACATTGGTACACTCAAACCAGACAGTGAAGGAGACTATTTTCATTGTGAATGATATTGTGTTTGGGTAGAAAACGGTCACACAAAAGGTAAGCAAGGGCTGAAGTTGGTTGATCTGTTGCCCTCTGTTGTGTGGTAGGCAGAAGCAAGATATGAATGACACCACAATAGACCAATGGATGCAGAAGGGTGACTTCAAGCCCCTGTATGTAGCTAGGTCAACGTACGTATTTTTGAATGATTTTTTGAGAAACATGAACATTTGTGGCTGATGCTAGATGTAATAAACAAGCTTTGGACACTATTAGCTACGCCAATGCTCATTTGCACTGGCGCTACCATTCCTCAGGCACACTGAGCATGCATCAGAGTACATGTGTGCACCCAACAGCCATCTTGGAATGGGGAAAAAAACATTCCAAAATGACATGCAGCCAAGTTTTTTGTTTTTTTTGTTTTTAACTTTACCATGCTAAAACGGCTGACAGCTCTTGGAAGGTAAAGTAAAAAGAAAAAAATTAATGAACAAACAGCGTGTTTGGGAAAAACAAAAAAAACAATGGACGAAAAGAGGATCTGAATGAGGGCAGCATGGCCAAGACTGGGTGCCAGAATCAGTAGAGTACTATTTTTCAAGTTTCCACATCTGTGAACAACCATTGTGTGAGACCAACGCTGATGGGTGGCCTCTTTCACCAATGCCTAAAACGAGATGAGCCACTGTTGCCAATGGGTGAAAGGGGCAGTCAAAAGGCCCCTTTCTATACATGTACCTATGTGTATGTTTTAGTTGTTGCTTTTTGGTATGTGTTGTACCACAGCGATCACTCACCACACAACTAAAGTGGTGTGCAGGCGAGAACTAAACAGAACATAGTGAACAGTCTCAGCTTGGTATGGTATGAGAATGCACACTACCTTCACTAGCAGCCGGATGCAAAGACCTTGCAGAGGCACGGTCCATACCTTGAGGGCAGTGAGAGGATCCGCTTGTAGGTTCACACACTCTACAATCAACCATCCATGGAGCTCATGGAGCGTGAACAATGAGGTGATCATTAGTGCAACCATTCACATTACTCAGTGCCATGCCAAGGACTATTTCTACCTCTGGAGTACCACCAAGCACATACTTCAGCCAGTAGTAAGAAAACAAACCCTCATCCTTTCGATGCATGGGGAGACCGAAACGGATGAGCAATGGGCCCACTTATCAGCCCCTAACATTTTTAAATTTTAAACTGAATTTACAAATGTCACTATTTTTACAGGTCTTCCCTTGTCCTAGATTAAGGTTTCAAATAGTTCTACATTTTGTGAGCAACTTGAACGTCAGCAAATCTAAATCTCCTGCCACCTACTTTGCTGCATCTTACCTTCTCGATGCCTTTAAGCACCCTCAGCCTCTGGTAACCCAACGCCTTGATATCCTGGAGAAAGAGGAACAAAACATGGGATTACACAGAGCATTATGACTGTAAATTACCGTTCCCAGTAATTAATGCCAGCGGTAGCGGAACACTTCAAACGCGGTTGTGTTTTCGTTTGAGGTTCATGTAAATCATCTAAACCTTTTCATAAAGCAGCTTTGGATTTCTTCCAGACTGCAAGAGGAGACTGCCGTACATAAGGGTAGGTACCACAGGGATAGCAGCAGTGCTTAATCTGTGCAGGGGGAGGGGTAAAGAGACAATACAACAGTGACAAGGGGAGAAGGCAGGGATGCAAAAACATGAAAGTGAGAAGTGTAGGGTGCAGGAAACAGAGGCACGACGAGGAATCAAGACTGTGCTGATGTGCGTTTGGCAACGCAGACATTTAGCGACACTGTCAGAAAGAAAAAACATTGGGCCTTTTCACTTCATTTTATTCACCACTGCAGTCCCTAGGGTGCGGAAACAAGTTGGCAGAGGACTACTAATAACCGATGGTCATACTTAACTGTATTAATATTTTTCAGCAGCCAAGTTTAAAATCCACAGCTCGCTAAAAAGACTTACTCTAAGTGTAATCGCCCAAAGAAATATGCATCTTAGCCAAGTATTCTGCAATAACTTTTTTTCCCCCAAACTGCTATTGCACAAGTGGCCTCAAACTGAGGCAGAAGCAGGAAGTCTTGATCAAGGTTCACACTTTCCTGGCAGCTGCTCCCACACCATGACTTTCTTGCCGCAGCTACAGCATACGCCATCTTTTTAAGGAATAAAAATCGCAAAGGTTTCCCGAAAGGGGATCGATAAAAGGTCAGGCGGGGCATCTAGAATTCTAGAAAGGCACAGGAAATTAAAGAAAAGTACATCTTGGTCCCTTATAACGAGTGCCTGTAATCAATGGCACAAATTAAACACCAAGACAGAGGCTGTCCTTTCCTTTGTCCTGGTGAAGTAATTCCTTGGTCAATTTAGTAACTTTTAGGCAAGTGCTACATTCTGGGGTTTTTTCCCAGTATTATATGGCGCAAACTTGACCCGAATGTACTGGAGCGCTGTACATGAGCGCCATTCACATTACACAAGGACACATTCATCTTTCTGTTTTGTTTTTTCAGGCATGGGGAGATGAAGTTATTTGTCCAGTATCACCGAATACAGAGCCAACGACTAATTTGATTCCTCAGGTCAAAACTCGACAGCTCTGGCCTTAACGAGACCTCCTCTGCTGGTACAAGGTGCACCACCTTCTGACTAAATGTTATTCCATATTTGTAACTTATGCAACTCTAAAGGGAAATGGAGATCTCTTCTACAAGTGCAGATAAAGGACTCCAGTCTGTGTAAGCAAGCAATCAAGACTTCTTTGAAAAACAAAACTGCTTATGCCTACATACACTTATCATTATCTTTCCATCCATGCTTCAGTTTTACACCATCAAACAATGTATCTTCTGTATGAAAAACCAGAGAAGTTTGGGAGACAGGCCACAAAACACTGAGAAAAACTGGCTTACCTCATCCGGAACGGAGTGAGAAATGACATCTATAGCTCTACGGGGGCTGTAACACGTCGACACCGCCACTTGGCCCAATGATCCCTCAATATGCACCACTAGGAAAAAAAGAATGCAAGCGTTAGCCATTGTTGTAATGAGTCAAATTACAATGCAAGTAATTTCTACTTGCTACATTGATAAGGACTGGGGGCGAGGGGGGGGCAGGTTATTAATAATGACAGATTGATTCTAACTATACTTAAGTGCCAGTTACCAGCACAAACTGGAGTTGGGTACTTACAACGGTCTTTTACTGACACGAAGAAAGGATGAGCAAAACGGTCACACCACAAGTGCAAAACAGGAGTGCCCGTTACCAGCACTACTTCACTCCACCGAACCACGCAAAATCTGTTGACGTTTCCTCTTCATATTATCCAACGAACAGGGTCACAGAATGTGAAAGAGCACATCTCGTTTCACACGGTGACCCCACTACACCTCCATCAGATGCTGTGCCAGCATCTCATTGGCTCAACAACCACATTTTATTGTATTTTTACACATCACTGTCTTTGGCATAAGTATTATTGGTTTGAATGGGCTTCTGTTATTTACCTCCTTAAAATGCCGTCCTTTCAACCTTGATTTCTCTTGCTAGCTATTATCCTAGGTCTTGTTTACTTCGTCACCACCCGGCGGGAAGATTGCTAATTAGGAAATGTCACCCTTTACTGTCCAAGAAGATTTCTACAACCTAATCTGTAGTCTGCCCTGGTCAGTCCACTAAAAATATTTTCTGCAGTATGCAATACCATTAATCAGAAACGGTCCGAGTTTGTGGTACTACAAGATTTATCCATCCCTTTTGATATTGGTGATAACCCAACACTCATTAACTCTGTATCCTCGGAATATGTTTGGATGTCTTAACTGAGGGCCTTCCTTATTTGAGTAGTCATTTACATTCGGTTTACTTGAAGTTGTTAAATTTTTCACTATTTCTGCAATACAAGGAGTTTTCCTAGGGTGCCCTACTGGTGTCCCTGCTTTTTAGCTTGTATGCAATTCCTTCAAGGTATTTATTTTTTGGTTTTAACAAGTTTCAGCCAAATCATTACACGAGGGAAAAATCGAATCGGGTCTCAGGTGCACAACACTAAAACATCCTATGTCCACATCTGAGGAACTAACCAAACCTGAACGCCCTGAACGCCCACAAAAGTACTTTGAAGACTAGCCTCTTTCTAGCGGCTTCCTCCTCTGTTACATGGCAGGTGGGGGAAGGGATCTAGCAAGGGACAACTCTCTCTACCCCATCTACATTTTATGAAGTCAGGCTGCTAGGAGACACAGAAGCTTACCACAGGTAGCTGAGCAGAGCTACACACCAACAAGGACGACTGTGGACTATCTCCTGTATACTGACCGCAGCACTAAACACCTCTCTGGAGAACACTTTGCACTACAAAACAAATACACTCTTCTACACCTTCACCCAACTGTTCACTGTACCAAACAAAACTTAGCATCTCCTGAATTTTATTCCCAATAGTCATTTCCAAAGCAAATGTCATCTATTGCTTGTCGGATTCTGCTAAAACAATATATAAATCCACTTTTAAAAAAAAGGAATTAAAGCTGTAGACATGCAAGGTATACTTTGCAACACTGAAGATGTTTGGTCCTCCATCAATTTTGGATGGTCTAGAGAGGTTTATCGAATGGCCTTAGCTGTAGACTCATATCTGAATAGCAAGAGTTAACCAACTACATTCATGATTTTCCTGGGAGAAAAGGTCTAATTATTTAATGTACTTCTGGTGTACAAATCTAGCCACGGGGAGGGTGATGCATTGGTATCTAATCAGACTCCCATGTTTGCTTTTCATGAACCAGAAAAAGGCAAGGCGAGATGGGAAGTTGAAAATGTAATTTGTATGGAACAGTCTAGTATAGAAAGCAAACAGATGAACTGTTAATTGCTGCTGTTACCACAAAAGGCGGCTTATTAAATAGATCATTCAATATTTATATTATTTGCCACCCGCAAACCCATGTAAATAGACACGAGAACATTCATAGAAACAAATAAGTAGGGGGTGTTCATACCATTTAAAATAAAACAAGAACAGAAAATATTTAATTTATAAATTAATACTTCAGAATAACAGTTTGAATATTTTAATAAGTATATAAAAACGCATTTTGTAGTATTAAAGAATCACCTTTATGTACACAAAGTTAAAAAAAAAAAAAAAAAAAAAAAGGTAAACTTGAGCACCAATCCTCAGATTATATCTGCACAACTTATTTAAGTTAATTATATTTTTATACCTGTGCAAGCATGTGTGTTTTGGTCAACAAGTCAATGTTTTTCCTTCTGTATTGTGATGGCACCTAGCCATTGTACTAAAAAATAGTAAATTCTCCAAAGTGTTAAATATGGGCAAAACAATTCATACATTCACCCGCCCCCAACCAAATAAATGATACACAAACTCCATTAAACTGTACATCAGGGGGGCGTGGCCTGAAGCTTTAAGATGGCGGTTGCACTCCAAGAGTGCTCCGGACCCCTCCGTCATCCGCTTCAAATCCCACCACCTTCGGCTGCCATCCAACCCCTAAATCTTGTCACTGGTATCCCCTGCAGCTGGTGCCGTGTAGCGAAGATACAAACTGCTGCCCTATCGAGCGCGGGGCCTGCTAGGACGCCGAGGCCCGTAGGCCGCACGATGGCGGCTCCCACTGACTGGGGCCTGGGGCTCTGGCGAGTCCTGACTGCCGAGCGCCTGCCAGACGTGGCTCCTGTCTGTCGGAAGCCCTGCGTGCCAAGTGACTTGCCTGCGGAGAGAGATCGAGGAGGTGGCGGGAACCCTGGCTGCTCCGGTTCCGAGACGGCCGGCCGCGCGGTGACCTCCCGCATTGCTAGAGGTGAGGCCTCTTCCTTCCTGGCTGCGCCCTGAGGCGGACTCCCGTGCCGCGAGGGCGCCACCAGCCTGGTGAGCCGAGGCTGGAGGTTTGGCTACCATCTCGGGCAGCAGGGGGAGGCTTGTGGTTCAGGCCTTCCCCCCCCCCCTCCAGGGGCTGGGCTGCGCCGGCAGGGGAGATCCGAGTGCTGGCCCGGACTGAGTATTACGGCCTGGGACTGCTCCACGCAGTCCCCATGCGCGCGAGAGGAGCAAATTGTGGGTGTACTGCGGCGGGGCGACGCTGACTCAGGCTCTGACTGGCAGGGGGCAGGTGGCGAACCGATCAGCGGCTGGAATCGTGCAGCGGGAGCCTCAGGAGTGACTCCCCCGCCCCCCTGTCCTTCTCCCACCTTCAGCCTGCCCTCACGTTCGACATCGGGGACTGGGTGCGGACCAGTCGGCTGTTTGGGTCGAGCAGCAGGCGCATCATAAGAGGCTCCTCGGCCCCCGCATACCCTCCTTCTCTTCTGGCCATCTCCCCCTTCCAGGCTGACTCCGGGGGCTGGGGTCGGGGCGTTTGGCTGCGGAAGTCGCGTGGCGGGGGCCTCGGGAGAGGCTCCCCGGCGCCCCCCCCCTATGAGACGCGCAGCTGTCTGTTATTGCGCCAGTTTTACAGTCACACCTGGCCGCCTGCCGTCTGGGTCCTGAGACCCACAGGACCTTGCGCACTGGACTTGGCCACACGCAGGGGCCAGGAGCAGTCCCCGCTGCTGATGCCATCTCGCTGACGACATCTGGCCCTGAGCCCACCCCGGTGGTCACTGAGGGATTCCATCGAACCATGAGCGGTCCTCCGACGCTGGGCTTCCCTGTCGGCCTGCCTGTATCGAAGCAGCCTGGAGCTGGGGAGACCTGCCCGGGCTGGAGGAAGGCCGTGGCGCACGTGACCGTGCCGCAACACCCGAAACTCCCTCAGTCAGGGGCTCGGCTGAGAGGTCACGCAGCGGTGGTCTTCTGTGGGCTCCCTTGCCTCACCAGCGATAGAGACTTTGTGGAACCGTGATCCCAAGGGTCCTCAGGGCAACGGCAATTCACCCCCACGAGGCGGACCCCTGCACATGTGCATCCTAGCCGACGCTTGGGAAACGCTTTGAAGCGGAGATCTAGAGGTAATCCCCCTGAAGCCTTGCCGCACACGCTTTCGGCAGTGGGGAGAAGCGGAGCCCCCCCTTGTACTGGGCCCTGGGTGTCACCATACCACCAGCTGAACGGACGCCAACCCCCCAACCCCCCTCCCGGAGTCCATGATGGGGTGAGACCGTGTCCCTAAATCAACCGCGGCACCGACGCAAACTAAAATGGACCAATACACCACAAGTGACCGTGGCCCGGCGGAGGGGGCGCTTGGGGGCTCCCCCCTTCCGGGGTCTGAGCTATTGACTATCCTCCAGGCCATCGGCACCTCTCAGACCTCGGTGGGGAACAAGATTGGCAAGGTCCAGGTTGACATGGCCCTCATTCGCCAGGACTTGCGGAACGCCACGGCTCGTATTTCCGAAGCAGAATCTCGAATCTCCACAGTCGAGGATGACCTCAACCAGCCGAAGGGCCAGGTAACCCACCTGCAAGCACACACTAAGGAGCTCCATCGCAGAGCTGAGGACACTGAAAACCGGTCACGTCGTAATAATCTCTGCCTGGTGGGATTTCCGGAGGGGGCTGAGCAGGGTCGAGCAGCTGCCTTTGTGGAAACCTGGCTGAACTCTTGGATGCCCAAGGAAGCATTATCACCCTGGTTCGCTATCAAGCGCGCCCATCGCTCTCTTGCCCCTAAGCCGCCTCCCGGCGCCCCGCACAGGCCAATTATAGCCAGGATCTTGAACTTTAAGGATAGAGATGCCATCCTGACCAGGGCCCGGGCTCAGGGTACCTTGAAGTTTCAGAACCACACTGCAATGCTCTTCCCAGACTATACTAAAGAGTTGCAGGAGCAACGTCGCTCTTACAATGAGGTCAAGCAGAAGCTTCGTAACCTGGGCTTGAGATACGGGCTCAACTTCCAGGCCCGCCTCCGAATCGTCTTCCAAGACAAGACGCTCTTCTTTGAGACCCCACAGTCTGCGTGGACATGGGTGACCGAAGAGAGACCCCTTCGAATCGGATCAACGCCCTCGGCCGGACCGCCCGGAGCAATGAGGACCATTCCTCTCACTCCTCGGCAGCAGAGGAGGAGGCAGAGGAGGAGGCAGAGGAGGAGGAGGTGCAGCACACGGTCCCGCAGGGGCCATGGACCACGCGAGGGGTCATCTACATCAACTGGTTCAAGAGCCCAAAGTACCACAACCGATGCGAATCCCCCAGCTTCACGTGACCACCCGGTCAACTCTCTAAAACATCAATTAAGATCTATTTTTGAGGGGCCAAGCTCGGCCTGGCACTACGGCCTTGGCAAAGCGGTCAACACGTTAAAGATTGAGGAAGCAAGCATACCGATGCTGGAAATCCCACTGAACGCGTGGAAAAAGGCCATAAATAGACAAGTGCGGGAAATTTCCTTTGAGCTAGACTCCAAAACCCTTCGTGTAAGTTCCAACTTGGACCCGCTGAACAAATCTTACATGGTAGGGAAAGCACAGCCTTACCTAACCGAGGCTCTGACACCACAAGCCCGAAGTAAAATCCTCTTCATGAGATTAAGCACACTTGGTATCGCTGACTTTAACCCGACATGGGCCTGCGGGGGGGGAAACAATCAACTGCAGACTGTGCCCCTATACGAGGGAATCCTGGCTGCACCTCCTATGTTGTTGCCCCAACCTTTTCATCGAACGCCGGCGGCTCTTGCGCCTGATCTGCATTAGTAAAGGGATAAAGACCTGCAGCGAAGCATCAGCCTTGTGCTTCTAAACAACAAACACAATGATACTTGCAAGACTAGGGAAACTCACGCATCAGATTAGGTTAGCACTAAAGGCCGTGAATGGCAATCAGATCGAGGCAACGAGCACTGGAAGCCCAGTGGAAGACTGCAATCCGGTTCCCAACAACACTGAGGGCACTCCCTCGCCCCACCCGCACAACTAACAGTGCTATTGTATGGTCCCAACGAAGCGTCATGATGAACGGTCTGCAGACTGTTTAAATAGTCCATTTTCAAGGTCACTTGGGGCTCATAAACCTGTGAGAGGACACCCGATTTCTACTTTATCCCCGGCAGCCACATATTTTGCAAGAGCGGAGAGGGGCACATTAGCGCACTAAAAACTGAAGATTTTAACATTTTAAGCATTTTAGTCTCTTTTACGCCAACTGTTTTACTGTAATGATTTTAATTAATTGTACAGTCAATAAATTTCTACTAATACTAATACGTGACCACAGTAGAGAGCTCCGTGGAGAACACGCACCGAGATCCTGAACCCTCCGAGGACCCAAACCCTGCGGCCTTGGACACCGACCTCTCCAGGAGCCCGACAATTTGAAAACTCAGCCTGACGTCTGAAAACAAGGTTCCGGAACCTTCAGTTTGGCTGCAGCTGGGACAGATATATCGCACGGACAATGTAAACCACGGTGGCATGCAACGAAGATTGCTACATCCGATACTGTGGAGGGGTCCACTATCACCACGCAATGCCCGGCTAGGCGTTTTAGTTTAGCTTGTTGTTATAGTTAACTTTTCCTTTTCAGGGCAACAGATGCTTCGGTTCCGGAAGTATAGGGCGGGGGGAGGCGGGGGAGGGCGGGAGGGGACCGTTCTCCTCTGGGTAGTTTTAGGTTTGAATCTGCTATGGTTTCCGTTTCTCACTATCTACAGCATTTTGACAATTGTTCCCCAAACTGACACCGCAAAAACACGTAACACACAGCATGCACCGCGTACGTACGTTGGCGTTGCACTGCCCTCACCCCGTTGGGGCCCACTACCCTTTAGCCCACTCATCACGCGCACCAGTCCGGATGCAGTCGTCCACCCCAGGTAGGCCCCTTCATGTTCTATCCTGGAATATGAACGGACTGCTGGATCGAAACAAGAGAACAGCGGTCCTTAAGTACGCCCAACGCCATGTGCCCGACATACTCCTACTTTAGGAGACACCTCCTCGGGACCCAATGCCTCTTCCTCACACGATACGAATTCGATAGTGTGTGGCACTCTGGTTTCGAACGCGGCTCACGAGGGGTTGCAATCCTAATGTGGCGAGGACTTCCCTTCACTCCTGGCCATGTCGTGACGGATCCCCAGGGCAGGTTTGTGATTGTGTCCGGGAAGCTAGAAGGGAACATCCTTAACCTAGCGTCCATATATGTCCCACCCGCCACGCTCACCTACACTTTGCAGCACTTCACAGGAACACTCCCCTCCCTACCCTTGGGGCAGACGGTGATTGGGGGGCTACTTTAATGCAGTTATGCAGCCAGCGCTCGACGCGACAGGCATACCTTCCCCAACAAGGCTAGCCCATGCAAAGAAGTTGACAGACTGGGCGGCCACTCTTAGCCTGAGTGATGTCTGGAGGGTATGGAATCCCAGAGGCACCCAGTATACTCATACCTCAGCGGCACACCATATGCATTCCCGCATTGACCTGATCCTTCTGCCTGCCTCTGACTGCCTTAGGGTATCCAATATAGCTATCCTTCCCCGGGGAATCTCAGACCACTCAGCCCTATCCTTGCACCTGGGTGGGACCTCGGACACAACCCAGGCAGTGTGGAGACTAAACGTGTGGTTCCTGCAAGATAAAGAAGTTAGGAGGGCAATAGAGGTGCAATTACGTCACTATTTTCTCACTAAACACGGATCGGTCCCCTCCCCGGGCACCCTCTGGGAGGCAAGTAAAGCCACTATCCGCAGCGTGACCAGGGGTCGGGTACACGCGAAACACTTGGCACAAAACGACCGCTTGACCCTCCTTGAGGCACAGGCCATAAGGTTGGAAACGACCCAAACTGGGACCCCTGATACCCACCGGGACAGGCAGCTCACGGTCACTCGAGAAGAGATCAAACAGATCTCCTTTGAGTCGGCCAAGATGCTGTGGCGCTCATCCGTGGCCAGAGTATACGGTTGGGGAGACAAAAACGGAAGTCTGTTACGCAGATTAATTTCCTACCCTCTCGCTAACAGGATAGTTCCTGAAGTCCAAGAACCCTCGGGCAACACCCAGCACACCTCACCTGCCATCGCGCAGGCGTTTGCTGACTATTACGCCCAGTTGTACTCGCACACCGGAAGCTGCCCTCCCAGACGTGCTCTGCCAAGCGGGGTCCAGCTCCCTTGCCTCTCAGAGGACGAGGCGGCTGACCTGGATCGCCCCATTACCCCGGAGGAGGTACACGGCACGATCTCCCTGCTGAAGGCCAGGAAAACACCGGGACCTGACGGCTTCCCCCAAGAATACTATGAGGCGTATCGAGACTTGTTGATGCCCCATCTCGTGCACCTCTACCAGCACATTGCTGAGGTCGGCTCCTTCCCTTCCGAGATTGACGTGGCAACTATTGTCGTTATTTTCAAGACCCAACTGCCCTCCCCTAGATGTGCAGACTATCGTCCAATTTCTCTTATCAACACGGAGATAAAAATATACGCCACGATCCTAGCCCAGCGACTTCGTCCCTTTCCCCACAAGATGGTCCATGTGGATCAATGCGGCTTCACGCGAGCGCGGAGCACGAGACACTGCCTACGACGCCTCCATCTGGCCCTGGCCGGTCGCCAGATCCTTACACCCTATCTTGCGCTCCTCCTTGTCGACTTTGAAAAAGCCTTTGACACGGTGGATTGGCACTACCTGGAGGACGTTCTGCAGCTGATGGGTCTTGGACAACAGTTCCGACGCCTTGTCGGGGCCCTCTACTCCAACCCCAGAGCACTGACCAACGGAACCCTCTCAAAGGCATTCCCAATCCAGAGGGGCACGAGGCAGGGCTGTCCCCTTTTGCCCCCTTTTATTTGCGCTGGCAATGGAGCCCTTGGCCTGCCTCATTCGATCTGACCACCGGATCCAGGGCTGGTCTTGGGGAACCCACCACACTGACAAAATCTCCTTGTATGCGGACGATGTCCTGCTCTACCGGTCGGCTCCGGCCCTAGATCCCTTGAGGTTTTACAGGCCTTTGAGAGCGTCTCAGGCCTCCGACTCAACCTGGCGAAATCAACACTGGTGCCCCTCCACCTCTCTAGGGAGTGCTTCGACTGGCAGTCCACCATCGCCATCAGGAGACAGTCATTCAAATACTTAGGGGTATGGGTCGCTCTGCTTCCTGAGCTGAAATGGTCAATGAACATTGCCCCGCTGGTCCGTAGGGCCAAAGCAGACCTCAAGCGCTGGCAAACCCTGCCACTTAACCCACTCGGGAGGATAGCGCTGTTCAAAATGATGATCCTCCCACGTTTCTTGTACATCATTCAGAACACCACTTTTCACTTCCCGCGCAGTTGGTTTAAGGAGTTGGACGGGGTGATCACAAGGTTTCTATGGGGAGGGGCGAGGCCCCGGGATGCTCTTGCCAGTTGCAGGATCCCACCCTTCGATGGAGGTATGGGCATGACCGATCTCCACCTATACTACCTGGCCACCAGGCTTCTTGTAATCCACAATTGGTTCACCGGGGGATGGTCTGACCCGGCCTACATGACGGAGCTCAGAAACATGGAACTCCCCCAAGTACAAGCATATCTATATGGGTGTCCCATACCCAAAGCAATCCCGCCGATAACCAGGCACAGTCCTGGTGGCATGGCGCACGGCTCTGAGGCACACGCGATGGGACAACCGACTGACCCCACACACCTCTCTGGCAGGGCACATGGCTGGGGGAAGTGGCGGCACTCTCGGGGTTCAAGCAATGGGACCACATAGGGATCTCTCTGCTGGGCGACGTATGGGTTGGCGACCACATTAGGACATTCCAGGACCTACGGGGGCTCTCCACAGTTTTATAAATATCTCCAATTCAATCATGCCCGCAACATACATATGTCCACAGGCACGTCTCTTCCCGAATTCAGACCACTAGAAGGGGTGGGGTCTCCCGAATATACCGTACCCTTGTTAACAACGGACCGGCAACTCTCGATCTACTCCGGACCCGCTGGGAGGGGTGGGTGGGTCCTCTGGAGGAGGAAGACTGGCATGACGCCCTTATGGCCCCTAAAACCGTCACAACCTCAGCCAGACTCCGCCTTATTCAATTATACTACCTCCATGCGGCCTATATCACCCCAGCGCGCTTGCAGAGCAGGGCTGCGTCCCTCCCCAAACTGCACGCGCTGCAGGCATGCACCAGCGGATTTCTACCACATGATTTGGACATGCCCTAGCCTTGCCCCGTATTGGTCGGGAATAAAGACAGAACTTACGCAGGTCCTGGGATGGCCAGTTGCCCACGATCGCATGCGTCTCATCCTGGGGGTGATGGATGCCTAGACGGTTCACGAGCAGACAAAGCATTTCTTGGGACAGCAGTCGCGGTGGCCAAACGGGACATTGCAGCTACCTGGGCGCAAGCCAAACCCCCAACTGTGGCAAAATGGCGCCGGGGAGTGGATTGGTGTGCCTCACAGGAGAGACCCTTATTTGAGGCCCGCGGATGCCCAGCCAAATACAACAGAATCTGGGGCAAATGGCTGAACCTGCTGGACTGAGTGCAGAACCCCCCCCCTTTTACACACGGGTGTAATGCTAACGTGTCATGATGGTGCTTTCATCCTTTACTTCGTATGTATTCACAAATGTAATTGCAGTAAATGCTGGTAATATTGATCAAATGTCCTGTGCTGTCGAAGTGTTTGATCTTAAAATCAATAAAGTGGATTATCAACAAAAAAAATTGTCCATCAATGTACATGATCCTCCTCCCCCCCCCAATATACATGCACCAAACAGCAAATCAGTCTCATGTGTTTCTACAGAATCCCCCAGGTCAGGAATGGAGCCCACTGAGTCAACGGCCTTGGTGCTACAGTCACGGATGCCAGACCGCATGGCAAGGAACCTTTAGACACTAAACTAACATGAATTAGTAACTTCAGACCATACATGATATGTCAGCTTAGATTAGCCTGTGCAATTTTAAACCATGCATTACCTAGCTTATTCATTCCATTCCCCGTTCTAAAATATATTACACATTTAGTTACTGCTCTGAATGACATGAGAACTCTCTGAAGTCATTAAATGGCAAAGTATATCCTTGTGGCTGACAGGTTTGATCACTTTATTTTAGAGGACAAGTTACCAGTCTGGTTGATCACTCTAAATCTCCTCTATGGAGGGCTGAACTACTGTGCAAGTCTATAGAGCATGTCAGTAGAGAAGTCAAAATCACAAAATCGATGAGCAGATCACTATCAAACCCTCTGGAGTCTCCACTGCTGACATCTCCCACCACCCAAAAAGGCAATAATCTTCTGCAAAGTATTTTAAATTAATAGGACGGTGAGACTAGGTCCTACATAAAAAGGTAAGCATGGACAATATATAAAGCTCAACATTTTCAGAGAGGTCTCAATCGTTCCAAGCAAGACCGATCCACATTTGTCACTGTGTACCTGACTCGTAGGTCTCAGCTTTCTGGATGTAGGGTGTGACAAGTTTTGTGGGCTCACGCTTGATCCGTTCCCCCAGCAGTTCCTCATCTGCCAATTTTCGCTCCAGTTTTTCATAGTAAGCCTGTAGAAAAAGACTTAGGTTAACAAGGTGGAAAACCTAGGAGCATGTAGTTGGACTGTAATTAAATTAACTTGTATCCTACCCAACTTTACTTGTTTCCTGCTGTGAATCAAATGTATAATTAAGCCTTTAAATGGATTAAATACTAAATTGCCAACAAAGTAGTGTATGAAGAACAAAGTAGATCACTATAAGGTACAATTGATACAGGAACAGCGAAAAAGGCATACTGGGCATTTGACAATTTTCATTGCATTGTGAATTTTACACATATTGTGCAATATATATATATATATATATTTTTTCTGTAGTTTTATATAGCACGAACTCGACCCGAAGGTATCAGAGCACTTTACATGAGCACCAGTTGCATAACGGATGAACACATTCATTTTTAGGCACAGGGAGATTAAGTGATTTGCCCAGAATCACAGGATGTGTGAGCCTCCTACAAAGATTCGAACCTAGTTCCCCAGCTTCAAGGTCGGCCGCCCTAGCAGTTAAGCCACACCATCATCCCCTCTCTTTTCACCTGATAGTAGTAGTCATCCAAGTGAGGATTTTCACTTTGCAGCTGAATCATTTGTAGCTTGATGACCCACTCCTGTTCCTTTGCAGACATGAGACAGGCATAAGGGTCAGGCCTCCGTTCCCATGACTTCCGGGCAGTGCTAAAAAAAACACGTAAATTTCGTTTTTAAAAGGACAAACGTCACTTTTAACCAAAAGTGGTGATGGTGCATTAAGAAAAACCAAATTTTGCCTTGCTTTGTATTTAGTACCATGTAGTAAATGAACTCTGCATGAGGTTTTAAGCAATGCTTACAATTTGTAATTTCATTGTGGTACCGTAACCTATCAAGAGTTTGAACATCATACAATAGGTGGATAAGACATTCCCATTTGCTGTCAATCTTCAAGTACTAATTTGAAAAGACATTCATTGGGTCTACCAAGTTATTAGTACAAAATGTGCAGTCCCTTGCACCCAAATTTACATTAGCTTCAAAAACCTGACAAACTTCTAATCTTAAGTCCATTAGAATGAAAGCAGGTTGAGTTTTTTCAGATCTCATTTAAATTTCTTGGTTATCCCAAATTCTCTCTCAAGCAACTGACCTATAGACTTAATCTTTGCCTTTTTTCAACTTAACCCCCTCCCCTCTTTCACTATAAACCGCCCCCAGAGCATTTTAGGTAAGGATGCATCTTGAATGACTGATGCACGTACATACCTCATTTAGGTTTAAAAAGGTCAGGAGTAGCATATAAACTTTAATGAAAAACACTTTAAAAAAAAACGAGTAGCATGCATCTCTTGTGCCTGTCATTTTGGTAATGTTTGAAAGACTGAAAAAATATATATAAATCTTTGCCAACATTCCACAAAATGTGCAAAAAAGACTGGAATCTGGAAACAGGAGGACTTTCTATAGGTGAAATGATGATCAAAGGCTGGCAGGATACCTCAATGAGCTAAAGGCTCGCCATCTATCTACAGGTCACTAGTTTGAATCCCGCCAAGTTGAACTCGGCTCCCATCCTTCCGATGCTGGTAAATGTTCAACCATTAAATTAGGAAATAGTAACACGTCATTTGCACTAATTAGAAATGGCAGAATTGCCATGTGAAACTTAAAAAGTACAAGTTATTACTAATATCAATAAACTACACCCCCTCCCCCCCCCACACACACACACCCCCTTGAAGTAGGCAAAGTAAGAAACATGTAGCACTCATTGAATCCAGGTTTGGTCAAGTTTGGTTGTCAATCCACAACAGAATATGCAAAACCCCAATTTGAAATTAAGCATACAATCAATGCTCCATAAATTACTAGATCATATTTCCTCGTGGGATCATTGTAAAACACGGCTACTACAAACAAGAGATGGTAGTGCCTCCTTGAAGGATTTTTACATTGTTAGGTGGGCAGTGCCAGTATTTTGATACATTGACCTTGATTTAAGCTCAATGATCACTAAATATCAGTGATTAAGTCTATGAGACCTCAGTCCCCTATGCAGGCTAGGCCACTGACCACTACTATTGTAAGAAACGTTTAAACTTATTAAAAACAATTTGGTTGCGGACGATTTTCGTTTTCACAAATAACAACTAGATCATGCTCTCACCAAAATCTTACCAATATAAGATTGACACCTAAGCACCATCTCACAGTAATGGGTATGCTTGGGCTTATCTTAGATTAAGGTTAACGTTACCAATCTGCAAATAATTCTATAGCACTTGAGTGCCACGTGGCTATCCATTTTAGTCCGTGCAATATAAAGGAGTGAGAAACTGATATCTATCTGCCCACATAATTTGTGAGCAATTACATCAAGAAATTACATCAAACTTTCCAAGATCTTCTGAAACTATAAGTGATTAAGCAGGATGTCAGTATCCCCCAACCTGGGTTAGATGCCCAAGGTCAGTGGGTATCTTCTTCAAACAATTGCGCCCGAGTAGTAATATTAACAGCTCTGCACCAAGGATTTACCACCTTTCTATGCAACGGTGTAGCTACAGTGGTGTAGCTGATGCAGTGGCACGTGGGCCTAGAAAGGGGGGGGGGGCGAGGGGGAGCGAGAGGGTTGACCATCCTGCTCCTCACCAGCTGAAATTTCTTTAAGAAGCTGCCTGCACCGCACCTGGCTCGTTTTTACTCCTTCACCAGGAGAGTCAGAGGGCGGGGGGACTCACTGTCAGAGTGAGTGGGAGGGGAGATTTGAGCGTAGAGAGATAAAGAGTGAGGAGCGTGTAAGGGAGAAATGGAGCAGAGGAAAAGGAGAAAAGAAAATGAAGGTGAATGGTATACAAAAGTACGAAAAAGGTCAGTTCAAGGTAGCAAGATAAGGGTGACAAGGAAAGGACATACGCACAAAAGGAGTGGAAAGATAAAGATGGTGCAGAAATGAGGATGTCAGAGCAAGAGGGCAGAGAATGCTGAGAGAGAATGCAAGATAATACAGCTATTAAAAAGGGAGGAAAGACAGGACTGCACAATGGAAGGGAGATTGGGGGAGAAGAATATAAACAGATAGACAGCAGGGCGGTTGAAAGGTGGTGACGAAAGGGAAAAGCAGGTACGGTGGAAAGAGGAGAAGGCAAAGTCAGAAATGGAGGAAGTAGACAAGGATATGCAAGAGGTTGGAAAAGAGTGGATGTGGCAGGGAGAGGAAGGTGAAAGGAGGAAGGGAGGACAGTGTGATGCAGATAAAGAGAAGAGGAAGCGCATAGGTAACGGTGCCTGAGGTCTCATGGCTCTGGGACCAAGGAACCATAAGGGCGCTCTGCAGCCCATTCATAGATATCAGTTAATACTGACCTCTGCAAATGGTCCCATTTCTCTTGCCTGCATTAGAGCCCATGATACCCAGATAAGGGCAGTGTTCATATGCTTGATAAGTTGTCTCACTGAAGTTCCAAAGTGTACTCATCGAAATCTATCTGGTCCTACCAGACTTTGCAGTGTACTTCCAAGGTGGTGTTTTAGGGCCATTACTGAACTTTAGCACATACTTTCACTGGGTAATCAAATCTATACAGTGGACATTGCCGCTGCGCTTATTACAAAGTCATACAGATCTTTTTTTCTCTGCAATAAAACCACGGATCAACTGATCGATCTTACACATTATATGGTTAAGTTGTATTTTTCTATGACATGCTGAGCAGATCTGCGTTACACTTACACAATGCTATGCTGTTATGTAGTGCTATGGGCTGCTGCGTTAGGCTATGCTGCAATAGGTTATTCTGGTTTGAGATGCCATGTTCTTTTGTTTTTGTCTCATTGTGCTCTAGACCTTTAAGGCAGAGAAAATGAAGTATTTTGCAAATTAGAAGCAATATCCATGGAGATGTGGATAAGAGTCAATTTTCTTTGATTGTACAGAACCCTGTTCAACAGTGTATTAGGTTAGCTATGCGGAAGAACTATTAGATCTACAGGAGTTGAGTTGGAAATTTCCAGACTGGTGTTTAACAGTTGCTAAATTGATACAGGATAATGTTCTTCTCCAGAATGCTCTGATCAAACAAAGCTCAAAACAATTTAGAGGAATTCCCTGCATTATGTTCACTGATCCATCTTCCCCATGTACATTCCATACTCAAATTGTTGAAGATAAGAATTTACCTTTGCACCCTTTGCTGTCGCTGGCTCAAAATTCTCCGATGCTGCGGGTGCAGCTGAGTCACATGACCTGGCATCCTACAAGAGTAAAAATGTAATAAATGTTTATATATGGCAGGGAAAAATCACATGGAAAAGGGAGGTATATGTTACAAAGGTTAGAACAACAGTAATCTGTTCTAGGCTACCTAGGCAGGAAATTCACTTAGAATCAAATACTTGACCTATATACAAAACTTTGAGCATGGTTACTTCCTAAAAGAGGTAGAAGCTCATGTACTTCGGAAACCAACGAAAAATAAAGTCTCAAAGCACTAATCAAAAAGTAGAGATTGCACATTTTGCATGCCTCTTATTTGGTAGCATGATAGAGAAGATACAGACTGAGGACTAAAAAGGTATTTAAACACCAATTCCACTCAACATAATCAACAGCTGCTCATTATGAGAGATCCTAATTCCCAATCTGGATTAAATTGGAATTAGGAGGTCCACAGTTACTGCTGACCTCATGTTTCCCCCACAGGAGTTCAGCTGTTGAAAGTACTAAAAAATCTTCAGGAGATAATGGGAAATTGCCAGGGAAATCGGGGCCAGAATTAGAGATTCCTCGATTTCTTGATTCTCTAGGGGATTTTCAGAGGTCAACCCAAAATCCCCATTAATCTGCATCCAATGATTTTACAGGACCCCAGGTATCATTAACTTCGGAGATCAAGAATCAATATCCCCGCAACCGTGAGACCTCGTAATGAGGACCACTAGGTCTATTGCAGCTCTGAATACCAAGCCTTAATTTGGCACAAAGATGGGGCAGAAAGAGAGGGAGTGGGGGTATGGAAGGCGGAATCAATCTTAGATGGAAAAGATAACTAGAAATGTGGGTAAATCAGACCCCAATGTCCCCAAACTTAAATTAGAGATACTAAACCATACTGGTCAAGAGGTACAAATAAGAGTTTCAGGTTTTAAAACCTCCCACAGCAAGGTTGTCTAGCGTTCTCTTTCATGTTGAAGCCATAAGAAAATTATGGTTGAGTGAATGAGTCTCGTATCTCCGCAAACTACTCACTTTGGTAGACGAAGGGGACCAATGCTTCAGTGTTCATAGAACTCATCTGTCAGGAGCTCACCTCTGCTCTATGCAGCATGGATCAGACCAGTGAAGATCAAGATCTTACAATCCCTACAACATAGGCTACTTCTCCTGGCAACTGTGTGCATCACAGCCTTTCACTGCAAAGGGCTCTCCAGATCAACTATATTTCCAGCAACTGGATCTTCATTCCTGGACTGCTTGCTGGAATCCTGAGAATTTCTGAATGTCCAAGGAAGGTGCAATGGTGTCTGAAACTAGCAGCTTTCAACACATTCTTAACCCGCTTCTCTTGTTGCGGGAGAACCATAAAGGGTATAGAACACGTTTTGTAGGTTCTGAGTTGCTGCATGTCACCCATTTATTTTTGCACTGGACGAACTAGATTTATCACCACATGATCTAGTCATTCAACCAGACTATTCAACCCTGGCATGCACCCCTTCCACACACTGACGCAACCTTCTAGTTTTTTCTATTCATCTATGTTACAAGTCCTGAAGCACAACTAACAGTAGAAATTCAAGCTGGGTCAACTGGGCAATTTGGACATGTAACATCTCTTGGGGTTCAACAGGCAGGGTGTCACAGCAGAAAAGATTTTTCTTTTAAACTTACATTTATTTTGGCTCAGTCTCCTTAGAAAGCATGATGCAAATGTCTAATTACTACAGAATCCTCTCTGAATCCCAATCTTGCACCTCTTAGCAAAACTCCACACCCGCTGTTCAGGGGCTCTGGTTCTTCACAGGCTTCCCAGATAATGGTTCGGTCGTTAATGTGGAGGCCACAACTCTCTCCCCTTGTTAGGTGAGGTCTCTCTGCTGTCAATCTACTGGCAAAGAGCAAACCTCATCTTTTTAACCACCACTGGACACTCTGTAAAGTATCTGCACGCTCCCCTCTGATCTCGGTAAACTGCAGGCAGTGAACAAGTTTCCTCTACTGGTATTACTGTCCAGTCATCCCTTTTGCAATCGGGTCTCAAGATCACCAGGCTTCATAGTGGGAGCCCTCTTGATTCCCAGGAATGGTGGTGAAAGGAGAGCTACAGGTTGCCCAGGTTCTTGGGGTTCAGTGGAAAATAAAAGTTCTTCTAAACCTTCATCATGAGCTCAGCAAGGATCCCAGTGAGCCATGTATTAATCAAAGATTCACTCAGCCCTGAAATGGAGCCGCACCAGAGATGAAGACATAGCTGCACAGTAGTTACACAAGCTCCAACCCCAAAGTGCACATTTTTACCATTTCTTTAAAAGTTTAGCTTAATGTGTTTGTTAGGGGTATTTTGTTTATTCATTGATAGAATCTGTTCAGCAGTTCTGAATCGGAAAATAGGACATGTTAAACCGTGTGCTTTGTGCAAGCACTAGATGAGAGCGTTACTCTAGTTCACCCTTTAATGAACTGCATTATGAACAGTCACTGCAAAGTCAGTGGCAGGATCAAAGATGGCCGGAATCCCACTGAAGGCAGAACAAGTCTCCCACTGAACCTTCAGGAGGAAACCCCAGGGCCCAAAGGTCATATATATGAGTCATATATATGAGTGTTCTATCGGTACATAACCGACCTAAGGGCAAACCCCATTGAGTAAATACACCTTGACCCACCAATAGGAGCAGAAGCTACTCATGAACAGCAAGATACCAAATGCTGAGTTTATCTACCCTGATGTTCAAGGAATCCAACAGGACACGGACCATCAGGGAGATCTCATCAAGAACTAGCCAATGTTAGTCTCTGGTGCGATAAACAGAGGACCTGGGACCCCACACTGCCCTTATTTCAGTACTCAAAGACTTCCATGTTGCCTCTATTAGAACCTGGACTGACTTGCCCCGAAGGAAGAGGAAAGAGTCTTGAGGTCCAACAAATGGCACACAGCTCCACAATCTCAACATGGTGGCACTGGTCTACTAGAGGCCTCTGATCTCCACCTCATTCAAGTGACCGCCACCGCCAAAAGACAACGCTTCAGTCACTACTGCCTCTGGAAGGGGCAGCCAATACAGTGTGTTGCATGTCAAGTTGGCCCCTGCCTTCCATCGAAAGTCTCAAGCTGCCTCCTCCTAGAAGCGAATGTTGCCCAAGAAGTAATCCCAGTGGTGGGGCCATTGAAGGCAAAGGCTCCACTGCAGAGTCCGCATGAGGCCCCAGCAGAATGCACAAGGCCAGCAGAACAAGTGTCAGAACCCTATGGACCCAAGGAATGAGCCTGAAACAGCAGATCTCAGCCCAAATACCCCCGACTCTATGCAGAGGCAGAAAGGCCTTTAAAGCCACTGTGACCTGTGTAGAGGATTCCTTTCATAGGGTCTATTCTGGACAAAGAGGAATTTAAACTTCTTGATTGAGAATCCCAGGATGGACAGCAGCAAAACGGTTGTTTCCAAGGAGTCAGACACAAACTGAAGCAAGCCTGCAATTCGCAGCCAATCGTCAAGATGGAGAAATAAATGTTTCTCTGCCTGCGAAGATGCGTCACATTCACAAATATTACTTTTGTGAAAACTGGGGGTGTGGGGGGATTAGGATGGGGTGGGAATGTTAGGCAGAAGGGCAGGATGGTAAACTGGAGATGTTCTGACCCCCACAACAAACTGGAGGATAACGCCTGTGGGAAAGCAGAATCAACACATGAATGGTCAAGGTAGAGGCCAATCCCCCTACAATTGAGAGGGCAGTACATTTTCTGCCTTTCTGTAATCATTTTCATTGTAGTGAATGTGTTCGAGCCAGAACCGAAAATGACTTCTAGCCTCTGAAATTACTAACATCGAAGCAAGCGAACAGTAGGGGAAACCTTTAAAACCACAGGCAGCACTTTGCTTATTTCGAAGTACTAAATGGACTAAACGCTGGTTGAAGCTGCCTCTGGAACAAAGACCGGAATCTCTGCTGAGTACCAAACTGGCACCTCTGGGGAAGAGGCGTGGGCTGTGTACCACTGCATCAAAGGTGCTGAGGTGTGGCCTGGTGTCAGCAGAGGTAAGTTGGTGCCAGTAAAGGCTCGGATAGTGGAAGCACAACTGGAAGCCCCAACTTATCCGTGGGGCACAAAGGCAAACCCAAGGGACCAGTAACTGTCAGACAACTGCAGCATCCTTAATCTGCTGTGGAGTTGATGATGGCCCAGGAAATTCAGGACCCATAACTTAAATCCCAGAATTGGGTCTGAAGTGTACAACGCTGGCGAAGTCAGAGTGTGTGGCCTTTGGATACATTAGGGAGCATTTGGTCTTAGAGTTGTGTATGAAGCCAAGACACCGAAGACAAATATTGTGGGGGTCCGTAACAGAAATCTGCTTCACATAAGATTAGCTCAAACCACCCCCCCCCCGCCACCCCATCCCTCCCCCTCAAACACCCAACCAAAAAAAAATACATCCTGGGGGTTCTGGGTGGGAGGAGCGGGGAGGACAGGGGGAACTGGAGTGGTTCCGACATCCCCGCACAGTAAAAAAAGAAAAAAAAAAATTGGGGAAAAGTTGGCAAACCACCAAAAAAGTTGGCGAAAAGCTCCAAATCTGCATTTAAAGGTGGGCAGAAAAGGAACTAGCTGCTACACACAGGTGGTGCCTAGAAGCACTGCACGCTGGCGCCTTAATACACTCTATTCTGGAAGTGAGATCGAGTCACCATAGAGTTCGATGTCCCAACCAACCAGCATGTAGGAGCTACTGCGCCTGGGAGGATTCAAAAGGTGAAGAACTTGTTCTTAGAAGTACCCATCAGAATATGCTTGATCAACAGGCCCCAGAAAGTCAAGAAAGCTTCCAAGAAGATACTAGACGGTGACAGGAAGTGTGTATTTAGTCCCACACATCCATGAACATCTGACTGGAGCAGCAGCTCACGCCCTATGTGTAGTTCCATGCGTCAGACACAGATTAAGGCAACAGAAAAATTAAACAAACAATACAAGGATTACAACTGGTGAACTTTCCCAGAAAGAACTTTGACTTTATTTGAATAGTAAGAGGCCCTTTGAGCTTTTAGATGTCGTGTTTGCTTTGAGAAGAACCATTCCGAATGAATCAATTGTTAATGGCCCTAAACTGGTCTACAAAAAAAAAAAAACAACAAAAAAACAAAGATCAGTTTTGACTTGAAAGTTCTATTGTGTAAAATAATGTAATTATTTTTAATGCAGACATTGAACTATTGCACTTGTTTTTTCTTGGCATAAAATAAATGTGCAGGCAACTCCCCCAAAAAATATATATAAATATAATATATAATATAAAATATAAATATATACACATTCGTGACACCGATCACCGATCAAGGCCGAAGACACCGCCTCGACCATGAAAAGCATCCACTGAGGGGCCCCCACCGACCCCTGCCCCCCTCACATCAACCAAAGAGCCGCGGCCGCCATCACACCCGAACTACAATGCACCATCAACACCACCTTCAAAACAGGCACCTTCCCAGACGACTGGAAGCGCGCAGAAGTCAGACCCCTGCTCAAGAAGCCCACAGCTGACCCCACCGACCTCAAGAACTATCGGCCCATCTCGCTCCTCCCCTTCGCAGCCAAAGTTGCAGAGAAAACAGTTAACAGGAAACTGACACGATTCATTGAAGAGAACGCCGTCCTCGACCAGTCCCAATCCGGATTCCGAAGCAACCACAGCACAGAGACCACCCTACTCGCCGCCACAGACGACATCCGCAACCTCCTGGACCAAGGCCACTCCGCAGCTCTCATCCTACTCGACCCATCAGCAGCCTTCGACACCGTCTCCCACCGCACACTAGTCGCCAGACTACATGACGCAAGCATACAAGGAACAACCCTGGACTGGATCCGATCATTCCTCACCGGAAGAAGCCAAAGAATCAGACTCCCACCCTTCCTCTCCGACCCCACAAAAATCACCTGCGGAGTCCCACAGGGTTCATCACTGAGCCCCACCCTCTTCAACATCTACATGGCCCCCCCTCAAAGCCATCGTCCGACAACACGGCCTCAACATCGTATCCTACGCAATCGACACCCAGCTCATCCTCTCCCTCACCAAAGACCCCACCACTGCCAAGCTCAACTTCCAGAAAGGAATGCAAGACGTCGCAGTCTGGATGACCAACAGCTGCCTGAAGCTCAACGCCGAGAAGACAGAAGTCCTCGTCCTCGGTACCACCCCTTCTGCATGGGACAGCACCTGGTGGCCGACCGCCCTCAGAAGCCCACCTACCCCCTCAGATCACGCCAAGAACCTCGGCATCGTACTCGACTCATCACTCACCATGAACCGACAGGTCAACGCCGTCACCTCCAGCTGCTTCAACACCCTCCGCAAGACCTTCAAGTGGATCCCCCATGAGTCAAGGAAGACAGTCACCCACGGACTCATCACCAGCAGACTGGACTATGGAAACGCACTCTACGCCGGCATCAACAAGTCCCTACTCCGCAAACTCCAGACAATACCGAACACCGCCGCCAGACTCTTCCTCGGCATCCCCCACGACACAACACATCAGCCAACACCTATGAAGTCTCCACTGGCTCCCCATGGAGAAGTCACTTTCAAAATCCTCACTCACGTCTACAAATGCCTACACAACAACGGACCCAAATACCTCAACGACAGAATCAACTTCCACGTACCCAAAAGAAACCTCCGATCTTCCAACCTCGCACTGGCCGAAACCCCGCACATCCACAGAGCCAGAGCAGGCGGAAGATCCTTCTCTCACATTGCAGCCAAGACCTGGAACGAGCTACCGGCAGACACGCCCCCTCCCTGAACACCTTCAGGAAGACCCTCAAGACCTGGCTCTTCGGCTAAACAGATCTGCGGACCCCCCCCCTCAGCGCCTTGAGACCCTCATGGCTGAGTAGCGCGCTTACAATTCCCTGATTGATTGTGAAAGAAAAAATAATTTTTAAAGAGCGAGCTACAGTTGAAATGTTACTTTTCGGTACCCAAAATTGACAAAGTTATTGCCTATTGGAAAGTTTTCCAATTTGCTCAGATGCTCATATTAAAGAACAAAAGCTACATTTTTATCAAGTTGCACTATAAACAAGGATGGAGAATAATATATAAAAGGCTTACTCTTCCAATTAAGACAAAACAAATAAGCATACAACTGGGTAATGTTGATAACAGTGCAATAACCAACGAGAAAGGAAGTAAAACAATTGGGTGTTTTCTCGGGTATTCCATGATACCCCTATTTTTGTTCAGCCTCCTCCAGCACCTATAGTAGTCAGTTTAATTTCTAATGTATACCTGAACCTCTGCATCGAGTTGGTCATTGGGCTGAAGAAGGGCGAGAAGCTTGGACTGGGAGACATGGGCCCGAAGTGCATCCGAACCATCTTGGGGGTCATGGGGCGCGAGGGGGTGCTGATGTTGGGAGACATGGGCCTGAACGGCGTTTGCGACATGTAACCTGGGGACTGAAAAAGAGAAGAATTTAAGAGTGTAAACAATGTGAAGTTTCAATACAAATAAACTCACATGTCCACCGTAACATTATATAGCAAGCGCTCTATAAATGCAAACCCTTCCCTCCACTATCCTTTTCAATCCACATAACAGACTAACGTGTCCACCGCTCAAATTAATTTCATATTTCCCTATACTAATTCACCACTAATCCTTTTAGGGTTATGGAGTAGCGTACTTCTCGCCCAGGGCCGGACTGAGAACCGAAATCGGCCCTGGCAAACTGCTCGGCCGGCCCCCCTGGGGGCAGGGGAGGGGGGGGTGCGGCTGAGCTGTTTGCAAGGGCCGGTTTCGGCTGATTTTGTTACAGGTGGCGATATTGCCGGCCTCCCGGTAACAAGCGGCCTCCAGGGGCACAAAACCGGCCCCCACCCACGTGGCCCACCGGGGAAACGCCCGGTGCCCGCTACGGCCAGTCCGGCCCTGTACTCGCGGGAAAAGCACTTCGACACCTCGTCAGGGGTAGTAAGCGCAATATATACATGCAATTAAAATGATACTAGGTGCTAGACGTGACGCGTCTATTGTCAGTTGACTGGTGGTCAGCGTGAAAGGAAAGCACGGGCTTTAAAAACCAACATCTGCAACCAGGGCCGGCTCTAGAGCGGTGCGACCGGTGCCACCGCACCGGGTGCGGACTCTTCCAGGGGGCGCCGCGTTTGGAAGTATTTTATGGCTTTAAAAGCACCGGCTGCTGCATTGCTGGCCTCGGCAATTGTCATACAAAAATAAAAATGTCAAGATAACACGGTGATTAATGTTCTTCCTGGAGAGAGAAGGAGTTTTGTCAAGTGGAAGTTTTAACTCATTTTATTGTAGCACAGAGAGTTAATGTGCCTGCTGCAAAGAATGTGTACCTTGCAGATCACAAAGTGCATATAGTTTAAATAGGTCAGTGCTTTTGTCAGATAGCTCCTTTTCTTACTAGCACTTTAGATGTTAAAATCCTAACATGGAACAGTGAACTAATAACTGTCAAAGAGCTGCATGCAAACTAAGGTATAGATTGGAGCATTATGATGTTTTCCTCCGTCTTTCATTATTCTAATCCTTGTTATTAAATGTCACCACGGGGGGGGCGCTAGAGGGCGCACGGCAAGATGGCCGCACCTTAGTGCTGCTCTGCCCGGCCGAGTCACTATCCGCCAATTATCTGCTTGAAATTGCGACATCTACGTCCCAGACGGGACCGAGTGGAGCTGGAGTGCCGTTCTACCAGTGCTGGGATAGTAAAATCCTGTTTTGCTTCAACGCACAGCTGTATTTTTGAAGATTTGTATCCCCCGGCCTGGGTCCCCAACATGGCGGCTCCCGGGCGCTCCCGCTGGACCTGTGCCGGAGTTGCTGCTTTGTTGCCCTGTAGCTGATCTCCAGACCGGTGCCTGCGGGCGAACCGACGAGCTGCCGCCTGCAGTGGATCGCACTGGGAAGCGGACTCACCTTTTCCGGCGCTTCGTAAGACTTGGAGCGGAGTGGTGGGAAATAGCCAGTGGACTACATCGCTCCCGGACCGGCGGTGGTGAGTGGGGCGCGGTGCCTGCGGGGCCTGCAGCTGCAGAGGCGGGTGGGGGCCCTGGCGGGTGCGGCGCTCGGCCTGCTGCTGAGTCCGGTGGGAGCGCGCTGCTGCTGACGCTGCTGCCCGGTGCGGAGTGTCGGCGAGTGCGGCTGAGTCGCCCCTGCTTACCGATCAGTGCCTGCTCTGTATTACTTGTGCTCCCGCCGATGAGCGTAGGACAGTAACCCTACGTTGGAGACCACGCTGTTGGCAATGCAGCGTAGCCTGCAGTCGATCGAAGGCTCAATGGCCGCAGTGAATCACTTCTTAGACCATCTCTCAGTTGGAGAAACAAAACACTCGTATGGGCGAGGTTGAACAGCGGGTCTCGGCGGCAGAGGATGGTCTGGGTGAGGTGGCTGGCAAGGCCCTGAATATGGAAAATGTGTTGTCCCTCATCCAGGCCAAGAATGAGGATTTGGAGGCGCGGTCCCGGCGCAACAACATCCGCCTTACGGGACTGCCGGAGTCTACAAATGTGGGGAAAATGGAACTCTTTCTGGAAAATTTGATTAAGGAGCTCTTTGGCACTGAACATTTTTCCAATTTATTCGTGGTTGAACGAGCCCACCGCACACTGGCGGCGCGTCCTGTGCCTGGCGCCCCACCTCGTCCCATTATAGCCAGACTATTAAACTATAGGGATCGTGACACTATTCTACGTCTGGCGCGGGATAAGGGAACCATTGAACATCAAGGCAACACATTGGCCTTCTTCCCAGACTTTACTGTGGCAGTACAGGCTGCCAGACGGGAGTTCACTGCGGTTAAGAAATTTCTGCAGTCTGAAGGGGTCCCATATGCTATGTTGTATCCCGCACGCCTGCGCATAGGCCCTGAGGGGGGACTCAAAACTCTTCTCCAACCCTAAGGCAGCCCTTGAACATGCAAAAAAGCTCAAGCGTAGGCGCAGCGGATCTAGCTCGCCTCAGGAGGATGATGATCAATGAGTTGCAGCAGTTGGGCGATATGTGATTTGTCTGCTGTTAAATCCTCCTGTTTTCTCTGAATTGTTTCTGATATGGCCTGCCACGAGTGCTTGAACCTTGGCGAAGTATAGGATACTTGTAATAATCTATCTACGAGGCGTATGCCTGAAGTATGGCCTAAGATGTGAGGGGCTGTTTGAATTCTCAGGGGTTATCGGTCTGTCAATACTACTGTTTTTTCATTTGTATGTTGATGGTCCACTCCAGCTGCATTGCCTACTGGTTGGGATGTGCTGTATTAACGGGTGTCCTCGTGGAGGGGGTTCTGGACCATGGGGGACGAGGAGATATGGCATACTGAGCTCCTTCGCACTGAAGTGTTGATATCCAGGCAAAAACGTAGACCTACTCGGCCACCTCCTGCCTTGCGGGAGGCTAGTAGCACTCTGTGCCCCCCAATTGTGTGTACCCCAAATGTGTTTTGCTTTTCTATGGGTATGTGGGGGGTGGGGGTTGCAGTATTGGGATGGCTTTGGCAAGTTGGGGAAGCTGAAGTGGGTGGGGAGTTTTTGTTCGGGGAAGGCAGAATGATATTACAGGTATGCTGGGCAATCTTAGTTCTAGTACATTATGGTATTATGGCAATGCATTGTCTATGTTATTATGCAGGTGTTTCGTTAAAGATGGCTACATAATATGAACAGTATGATTAAGTTCCTTACCTGGAATGTACGTGGGCTCAATACTCCTAAAAAGATACGGTCAGTCTTTGCAGATCTAGATTGCATGGGAATACAGGTTGCCTTGTTACAGGAGACTCATCTCACTGGTGAATCAGCCAGAAAATTGGGAGCGCGCTGGGCTTGTACGAGAGTGGCGTCTTCTTATTCTACCTACTCTAGAGGGGTGATGACGCTTGTGAAGAAAGGTATCCCATTCACTTTGATTCGATCTGATGTAGATGAAAATGGACGTGTGGTGATCATACATGGCAGATTGGGCAGTATGAGTGTTGTTGGTGAATGTATATGGCCCTAATACGGACGACCTGTCCTTTTATTTGGATGTGTGGCGTAGAATTTCCGCATTTCCTCCAGCTGCAATTATCTGGGGAGGGGATTTTAATGTTTGTCTAGACACGGAGCTGGATAGGGCTGGTGAAGGTGAGGTGAGGCCTAAGCGGGCAGCGCAGGTGCTTATGGGATTATTAGATGCAGGACACTTGCGTGATGCTTGGCGCCTTCGGCATCCCGCTGGCCGGGAGAGCACATTTGTATCGTCGGTCCACGGGTCCTGGTCCCGTATAGATTTTTGGCTGGTCTCAGAGGTGGCCTGTACCTGGGCAGTAGCGGTCAATCATGAGGCTCGCACGCTCTCGGATCACTCCCCTGTAACCCTTACATTACAGATTCCCACATGTGAGAGACCACCTTTCGCATGGAGATTACAACCTACAGAATTGAATGATCCGGTCTTTAGACACACGATTGCGGAGGCGATTAAAAATTTCTTCAGGGAGAATGAGGTGTCGGTGGACAGTGCGGGTGTACTCTGGGAGGCGTTCAAGGTGACTATACGTGGGGTGTGCATAGGGGCACAGTCTGGTGTGCTACGGGATATCAGACGTCGACTCATCAACTTGGGGGCGGATATTTCTAAGCTTGAGCGAGAGTATGAGTGTTCCTTCTCCAGCAAAACTAGCGGAGATACGTAAACTTGTTACGGAACACAATGAGACGGTGGATCAGGAGATGATGCACTGCTCTCATCGTAAAATTGCCCGTTACTATGGCGAAGGAGGCCGCCCCGGTCGATCTCTCGCACAAAAACTGGCGGAACCACGTAGCCAAGAGCATATTACAGAGCTGTTAGATATAGATGGAGTCGCCCGTTTCTTGACCACGGAGCTATGTGATACGGTTTTACAGTTTTACGCCCGGCTTTACGCTGCTAGGGACTCTCCGCTGCCGGCAGAGATTGAGGCCTATCTGGACGATGTAGCGCTTGGGTGGCTATCCAATTCACACCGCGAATACCTTACACAACCATTTGACGTTGAAGACATTAAATTGGCCATAATGTCCTTGCCGACCTGTAAAGCGGCCGGGATGGATGGGCTGCCCAGCGAATTCTATAAAGTTTATGCGTCTGATCTCGCCCCCAGGCTCTTGGAAGTCTATGCGGAGGCTTATGAGACGGGAACTCTGCCACCTTCTCTCCGGGAAGCACTACTCGTAACATTATTGAAACCTGATAAGCCTTCGAATCAGTGTGAATCATATCGGCCCCTTTCAATTATCAATATCGATGCAAAGATCCTGGCAAAAATGATCGCCACCAGGATACAGCCGCTGGTCCCGCTTTTGGTATTGCCTGACCAATCTGGGTTCGTCACGGCGCGCTCCACGACACACAATCTACGTACGGTTTTCTCTACTCTTCATTATTTTGACCCTGATTTCCAGGCTGTCGCGGTGCTGCTCGATGCGGCAAAAGCTTCATTCTCTACAATGGCCTTACTTTTCACGGTGCTGACCAGGATGGGCTTCCCCCCGTTCTTCCTACACTGGATTTGCGTGCTGTACGATCACCCGGTTGCCCGGGTGAGAGTAAATGGTTGGCATCGTCATTCCCCATTGAGAGGGGCACGCGGCAGGGATGCCCCCCGTCTCCGATGTTGTTTTCGCTCGCTTTGGAGCCACTGGCCTGCAGATTGCGTCAGGGACATGCAGCAGCTGCCTTGTGTTTTCGGCAGAGACCGTTAGTGGTCTCCCTCTATGCGGACGACATGTTACTATATGTCCGAGACCCTGCTGTATATCTGTCTGCGATGCTTCGGGAGTATGTGAGGTTTGAGGGATTCTCCGGACTCGGAATCAATTGGTCGAAATCGATGGTGTTCCCATTGACAGCACACACGACCGAGGTCGAGTTGGATTATCCACTGGCGTGGACGTCTGATCCCGTGAAATATCTGGGGGTATGGTTGCATCGGGACCCAGACAGGCTTATTTCTGAGAATTACGGCCGTGCGATCACACGCATCACTGATTTGGATGGGCGTTGGGCGCATCTGCCCCTTTCTTTGGCCGATATGATAGCGGTAGTAAAGATGGCCTTTCTCCCTAAATTGCTTTATTTTTTTGCCAATATTCCTATAAAGCTCAACATGGCACTGTTTAAAACGCTTCAATCATCATTACTTACATTTGTTTGGGGCGGCAAGAAGCCTCGTTGCCGATGGGACCTTCTGGTGCAGCCTTTTGACCGGGGTGGCTTTGAGGCCCCGGATCTCAGGCTGTACTACTTATGCGCTCAGGCACAGTTTGCGCATTATTGGCACTTCCCCCAGCGCTTTCAGCCACATGTCGCTATTGAATCTGATTCGGTTTTGCCAATGCCATAGCAGGCTGCGACCCTGTCGGGAGGCTCGGGCGGCCCGCGGACTGAAATAAACCCTGTACTCTGTACGGCGTGGGCTTGGCGAATGCTGGCGAGACGGGCTCAGCTGTCGTATCTATGCTCCACTGCTGCCTCTGGCCTCGCATCCGGATATATCAGTGGCTCGTGAGAGGCCGGCCTTGCGTGCATTGGCGGCGGTGGGCATCTCTCGGATGGGCGACATATACGAATGGTCAGTTCAAAACACTGCAGGAGGCGCAGAATGGCACGGATCGTGGTTTTATGTTCGGCTTTACTTATGTTAGAGTGCGCCAGGCAATTCAGGCGATATATCCGGGGTATCCGGCGGAACCCACTGCTCTACGGGCGTTACAGGCGATGCTGGCGGGAGAGGGGCGCAAGGGTTTAATCACTAAACTCTTTAATGCTTCCCTACGTGAACGGGAACAGGGAGAGCATCCCTCCCGTACACGATGGCAGGTGGCATTGGGAGACACTCTTGCACCGGATGTTTGGACAGCGTGCTGTAAACTTACTGGCCGGCTTACAGCAAATTGTAATCTCAGAAGAATTCACTTCAAATTTCTGCATCAATTGTACTATACCCCTTTGCAACTCTATAGGTACGGCTTGAGAGAGACTGCTAATTGTGTACGGTGCGGAATGGCAGATGCAGACTTCCTGCATGTGGCATGAATGTGTGCGGGCGTATTTGCTTTCTGGTCTGCTGTCGTGAAGATGCTTACAGATGTGGTGATGGAACCTGTGCAATGCACTCCGGAGGTGTGCCTGCTTGGGTATGTACACCGCCTCAGACCCTGTAATAGGCGGATTGTAGCAGTTGCCACTTTATTTGCAAAGAGAGCTGTTGCGCAGTGTTAGGGTGCTAAGACGACTCCAACGGTGAAGAAATGGCTTCGGGACTTGCTTTACTGCAGGGACCAGCTGTTGATATACGAGGAGGAACTGCCGGAGGCCTCTCGTCCCAGGGACTTTTGGGCTCCACGGCATACCTACGGTCCCGACCAGACCTGTTGTAAATTCCTAGTTCAGACTGCATTCTATATTTGTAGGTATCCATAGATGTCGCGTTTGAGCCCGTGTATTGTCTTGGTCTATGCTGCTTATGTATGACATATAGGTCCTGTGTACTCTTGTTGCCTACTTCTATTAATGGATTTCACATGAGAATATGTCTAATGCCTTATTGCATGGTATCTGTCCATTTCCTGATATGCAGATTTTTTCTGAATGTACTGGACCTCTGACTTCGCTCTGCCTGGGTTGGGAGGGGGGGATAAAGTGGATCATGTCCTTATTGTTGCTTATATTGGCTATACAGTCACTGCGTTATGCAATTGTTGAACCAATAAACATATAAAAAAAAAAAATGTCACCACCAACCATGGAGTTATGTTTAAAATTGTTAGTTTGTGCTTCTCCAGACTAAGCTCTCTTAAACTATACTGTCTACCAGTATGGATGACATGTGACTCACCTTGTAGTCTTCTGGCTTATGTAACATTTGCTATAAACTAATTTACACACATGATTGATTGGCTCTATGCAAGGAGTGTGTGATGTAAAGTGCTTTGACACCCTACCGTGGTATAGGTGGCACTATATAACTAATTAAATACATCTGAGAGAGAGTGGTTATGGAGACTTGAGGGGGCACTGTTAAAGGGTGGTAGTGAGGGAGTCTGTGGGGGGCGCCAACAAACTGTCACACAGGGCGCCACCAGAGCTAAAGCCGGCCCTGTCTGCAACAAAAATTATGCATCTCCCTTCTCTGAGGAGGAAGGCTCTCCAAAGGCTTTCTACGATGGGCCCGATTCCACAGTAAAATCACAGAAAAAATGAAGCCACAATTAAACAAGTATTAAGTTTTATAAAGCAACATAATAAATGTACAGTGCTATGGAAATGGTAAAAAAAAAAAAACACAAAGCTTTGAACTAATAACGGCACCAACGCTGCACCCCCCAAAAAATGTTTTTAATACTGCAGGATGACAGAAGGCGAGTGGAGAACCCCTTGCCGCATTCTGTATGAAATAGGGAACATTATGTGATTAACACAACAGGTGGGGATGAACTGCCAGCACATTTAAATGCGACGTAAAGAACAGTTTCGCATAACAAGATCTAGTTTTTTTCTTCAAGTATAGATATATATATAGATAGATATATATATATATATATATATATATATATATATATATATATATATATATATATATTTATAAATTCGTTTTTTTACATTTCTGTATTTTGGACAGGGTGTTCTCGTTTGCCAACGGGGACCTGGGTGAATCCTACTTAAAAGACAACAGTTTACCCCCTAAATATGTGGGGTGGTGGAGGGGTTTAAAAAAAAAAAAAAAAAAAAGAAATTAAACAAAAGAAGATAAGGACTCCTTTTAATATTCATATGTTAATATCGGATACAAAAGATTAGAAAATGTATATCCACCTATAAACATTTTATTATATAGTATTTTTTTTAACATCTGTGCAAAAATACACTTTCCTCCTATTATAATGCTAAAAATCCACCACCCCTGTATATAATCAGAGACCATTTTCCTAACAAGCCACTGGTCTCTGCAGCCTTCTTCAGAGCCATGCAAGCCATTTTAATATACTTCTGGTACACATAGGGGCACAAAACTGTACATGCACAAAATGTAAGCAAAACGCTATTTACATCCAAATGTATAATCTTCACATTTTGATCCTTCTGTCAGAAAACAGTGGGCGGCGGGGAGAGATTCCTGCGGTAGTCCTAGCATTTTGAAGAATACTAGACATGCAGATTAGAATGAATGCCATAGGTATATAAATGAGCTCCCATTTCCTTCTTTTTTTTTATTGAACAGCTTGAAACACGCGAGTACATAGTTCCACAAAAGAACCCAGCCAGATTTACAGCGTCCATATAGTAGTACAAGCCTTTTGTTTCTTAGAAGTACAACATCAAACATAACTTTATCCCCTCCCCCGTGCTGCATTCCCTGTTGGTAGTCACATAGCAATTTACACATCACAATTATGGCACCTTACACAAGTAGTAACAAGCTTATACAGTCATTTTCAACACTCACATTTGTACTTCATACCTGCTGCAAGTCAGGGTTCCCAAGTAGGTACATGGTCAGAGGAGCCCAAAAGTCTTTAGGCCTAGAGGCCTCAGGCAATTCTTCCGCATAAACCCCCAGCTGCTCCCTACAGTATATTAAATCTCGGACCCACTTTTGAACAATTGGGGGTAGTTCTGGCGCCCCAGCATTGTGCCACTGCCCGCTTGGCAAACAGGGTCGAGACAGTGACAATTCGCCTGTTACATGGCTTAAGCTCCTTAACCATCCCAAGCAGACATAATTCCGGATTACATGCCACATTTTCTAACACAACCTCAGTAAGCACTCGTTACTGGATTCCAAAATGCATATATTTTAGCGCAGCTCCATGCGAGATGCATAAAGTCTGAGTCATCCTGCCCACATCTTATACATCTCGCAGTTTCCCGCAGGCCAAACTTCCGTAATTGGCTTGGTGTATAATATAGCTGATGCAGATACTTGAAATGAATAATACGGAGATTACAATTTGCAGTCAGTCGGCCAGTCAGCTCGCAGCAGAACTTCCACTGTTCAAGTGACATTTGGGACCCTAGCACCCCATTCCATTTATTGAGTGAAGGAGGTTCAATGAGTTCACTCTCTTAGACGCTTTGTACAGTTTTGTTATCAAACCCCTACTTTCCTCACCATCCAGCACCGCCATCAATGTTTTTGGCTCTGCTGGACAGTCAAGAAAAATAGATCTGATCGCCTGTCGTACCCGAATATATGTAAAGCCCAGCATTATGCTATGGTCCCGCCCAGCTTGCAAGTCCAGAAGCGACCGGAACTGGCCATTCTTATATAGATCCTCCAGCTGTCTGACCGCTGCCGCCTTTAGTGCCCTCAAAGCTGCCTGCTCTTGGGTCGCAGAAATATCCAGATGTGTAGCAATCGGTAGCGCCGGGGCATATAAATAATCCAGTCGCGCCCGCTTAGCTAAAGTCTTCCATGCCCAAGCAGTGCATTTAACAGAGTTAATCTCAGATCTCGGGACTCTTGAACCCCCCATTACCCCCCCCCACAGCGCCGCCGCCACCAGAGGGATCGGGTGCACAGTGTCTACTTCGATCGCAGCATGTGGCGGGAACCGTTGTGGTAAGTACCAATAGTGCACAAATTGCGCCGGAGCACAAATAGTAGAACCGCATATCAGGAGTTTCAAAGCCTCCCTGATCGAATGGCTGCGTAAGCACGTCCCAGCTGCATCTCGGTTTCTTGCCGCCCCAAACTAGAGTCAGTAGAGCCGTCTGGAGCGTACTGAATAGTGCAATATTAAGCCTAATGGGGATATTTACAAACAAATAGAGGAGTTTGGGCAGTATCGTCATTTTTGTTACCGCGATCCTGTCAGCCAGCGAGAGAGGCAGTTTAGTCCATCTTGCGGTTTGCTCAGTGATTTGCGTAATGACTCGTCCATAGTTCATGGAGAGTATCCTATCAGGATCTCTATGCAGCCATATCCCTAAATATTTCACCAGGTCAGTAGACCACGACAGTGGGAAATCCAGCGCTACCTCTTGAGTGCCAGCAGTCAGCGGAAGGATGGTTTACTTCGCCCAGTTGATCCCTAATCCGGAATATCTCTCAAATTTCACATATTCTCTCAGTAGCGCCGGGAGATTTTTAGCAGGTTAACGTACATAAAGCATCATGTCGTCTGCGTACAGTGAGACCACGAGAGGTCTCTGCCGAAATCGCAGCGCTGCATGAGCATGTTTTTGTTGAATTTTACAGGCCAAGGGCTACAGCGCGAGTGAAAAGAGCATCGGCGACGAGGGGCATCCCTGCCTTGTACCTCTCCTTATTGAAAATGCATTTGAAACCCAGCCATTCACTCGCACACGAGCCTCCGGCTCAGTATATAGTAATTTAACCCATTTGAGGAAGAACAGTGGCATACTCATTCTTAGTAGGACAGTGAACATATACTCCCACTGCAAGGAGTAGAACACCTTTGCTGCATCAAGCAGCACAGCCACTGCCTGAAAATCCGACTCAAAGTAGTGCAAAGCTGCAAAGATAGTACGCAGGTTGTGTGTCGTCGATCTCTTGGGTACAAACCCCCACTGGTCCAGGAGAATTAATTTGGGTACCAAAGACTGTAGCCTATTGGCGATCATTTTTGCTAAGATCTTAGTATCTATATTAATGAGAGAGGCCTGTATGATTCACACCTGTTTGCCACCTTGTCTGGTTTCAGCAATGTAACAATAAGTGCTTCCGTGAGAGTGGGAGGTAATTTTCCAGTTTCGTATGCCCTCGCAAAGACATCCAATAGTCGAGGCGCCAGTTCTTCTATATATGCCTTTTAGAACTCACTCTGAAGCCCATCAAGGCCAGCTGATTTGCATGTGGGGAGGGACATTATGGCAATTTCCACATCTTCCACGTCAAAGGGTTGCGTAAGGTACTCCCTCTGACCCTCGGAGAGCCACCCAAGTGCTATATCATCCAGATATGTACATATATCGGCTTCAAGCACCTGTGCTTAGTCACCATAAAGTTCAGAGTAAAAGTCCAACACCACCCTACTAATCTCTGGCGTATTGTGTTACGCCACCCCATCCCTGTCTAGCATTTCAATGATGTTTTCCTGGCACCTTGGCATAGCTATCTTCTGGGCCAACGAAAGGCTAGGCCTACCCCCCTCCCCATAGTATCTCGCTATGCTCCTCCTGGATCTGTGCATCAATTCTTGATCTACTGTTTGGTTGTGTTCAGTCACAAGGTTCCTTATTTTGGAAAGTATTTCTGGTGCAGGGTTCTACTCATATTCCCGTTCCAAAGCGGAGATCTGTCGCCAGCTTGCTAAGTCTACGCCTTAAGTCCTTCAAGACACCCGCCTGTGCACTTATACATTCTCCCCGGATCGTAACTTTAAATGCCTCCCATAACATCCCCGCACTATCCACTGAGCCCTCATTATCTATGTAATAGTTTATCGCATTTCCAATAGAGCTCTTAAAAACTGGGTCGGCCAAGGAAGCCTGCTGCAATCTCCACATAAAAGGAGGTCGCGCACAGTCAGGGATTTGTAGCTCAAGGAGTACTGGGGAATGATCAGAGAGCGTCTTGGCCAAGTGACTAATATGGACTGCCCATGTGCATACCACCTCGGTCGCAAGCCAATAGTCCAATCTGGACCATGATCCATGCACTGATGAAATAAAGGTGCTTTCCCTTGACCCTGGATGGCGCAATCTCCATACGTCTTCAATATCCCCTGCTTCCATCAATCCAAGCAACGTGTCTGACGCCTGCTTGCCTCAAGCTACTGCACTATCCGACCTGTCCATGTTCATATCTAAACAAATGTTAAAATCTCCTCCCCATAATATCTCCACAGGAGGATACATAGAGATGCGACGCCAAACATCAGTGAAAAAAGCGGGGTCGCCCACATTTGGGCCGTATATATTCACCAACAGTACTGTCATACCGCCCAGTTTACCCAGGATCATCACCACCCTACCCTGCTGATCCGTCTCGGAGCTAATCATAGTAAATGGCACACCTTTCTTGACGAGAATCATCACTCCTCTGGAATAGGAAGAGTAGGATGCAGCTACACGTACCCCAGCGTGTTCCCACATTTTTCTCCGAGATCTTAGTTAGGTGGGTTTCCTGTAGGAAAGCGACCTGAACATCAGACCTGTCCAGATACGCTAAAACAGAGCGAATTCTCTTAGGGCTGTTTAAGCCGCGTACGTTCCAGGTAAGGAATTTTATATTACTACCCATACTTGCTGCACATGACATAATTTACATGGTAAGGTCCTTCATAATAAGTAAGCTGCAGTGTTCCAGATGCTATGCCCTTGCAAAGTTTTGCGCGTCCCTTCCCCCCCCCCCCCCCCAACCATCCAACCCCACCCACTTCAGCACCCACAACTTGCTAAAGCCATCCCAATTCAGAGTAAACAATCCCCCCCCCCCAAATATAGAAAAACAATTGAAACATATGGGGTACTCCCATGGGGGGGAGCGCCAGAGTGCTACTAGCCTCCCACAAAAGCAGGAGGTGGCTGATCAGATCTACAACAAATGCAATAATATCACAAACGTATTCGTGGACACAAACACCTAATTAGCGTCCCATTCAATTTACAGCCGACCATCCCAGAGCTGCAGCGGGAAGGGTCTACTCATTTTTCAATTACCCAAACCCATGTCCTCCTGTAAGTATATGTCACAGCACATAGCAGTCCTTGAGCGCACATATTACTGTTCCTCTTCGTAAGGGTCGTTGGAGGGTTCACGCCGTCTCCGTTTCAGCTTTTTCGCATGATCGAGCGCTGCCTTTGGATTAGTGAAGATTTTAAAGTCGCCCTCCTGGCCGATTCTTAGGCGTGTCGGGTAAAGCATGGCATATGGAATACCCTCCGATTGCAATAGTTTCTTCACTGTACCAAATTCCCTTCTTGCTGCCTGCACTGCAACCGTAAAGTCCGGGAAGAATGCAAGTGTGTTCCCCTGAAATTCAATTGTGCCTTTTTCTCTAGCCATCCGCAAAATGGCGTCTCGGTCCCTGTAGTTTAAAAGTCTGGTGATGATGGGGCGTGGCATCGCCCCAGGGACTGGTCTCGCAGCCAAGGAGCGATGGGCGCGCTCGACAATCAGCACAGGGGACAAATTCTCTGGGCCAAAGATGTCTCTTATCAATGTCTCCACATAGGTCTCCATTTTGCCTGTGTTTGTGGACTCAGGAAGGCCAGTAATTCTAAGGTTGTTCCGTCTGGACCTAGCCTCCAAGTCCTCATTCTTCGCCTGTATGAGCGCCAATACATATTCAAGGTTTTGCCGGAGACCTCGCTAAGACCATCCTCAGTGGTAGAAACTCTCTGCTCAACTGCCCCCATTCTCGTGTTTTGATTCTCTAACTTTGCAGACATGTGGTCCATTCTTTGGTTCAACACATCTATTTTTCCATCTATGGATTGAAGACAGCGCTGCATTGCCAGAAGCGTCGTTTCGAGCGAGGGGGAAGCTTCCCCTTGCGCATCTGCCTCCGAGTCCGATGCTGCCTTTGTCTGTGACCTGCTAGTCTTCCGCATGTCAAAAGTAAGGCGAGGTTGAGATTTGTCTGTTTTCCCCATTGTGTGTACCAGGCACGACGGTGCTGCAGCTCAGGAATATTAGCAGTGCTTAGACTGCTGTGAGTCTGCTCTGTCCAATCCACCACCGGGCAGGTGCGCATTTCTAGTCCGTTGCACGATTACAGGCCCCGAGTTGTTTACCCCACCTCTGATGCCCAATGTCTTTTTTAATATCCTTTTATGTTGACTGGGGGATGATACCAACTCTGTTTTATTTTAAAGAACTGCCAGGGTACACAATTCTGTAGCCCCAAGTCACGGCATGTATACCTCACGTCCCCGCCGTAATTACAAGGGCCTCTGCGAGCTGTGGTGGCAGTTTATTACTTTGTGTACCAGGCCTCCCGCTGTACAGAGCAGCGCTCTCAGTCTTGCGCCCCAGTTAAAAGTTCACCAGCGCTTCTCTCCACGCAGCCCGATGCATTGGGACTGCCGAAATGCCAGACATACGGCATTAAGTGCCGTCCGCCCCTGCAGGCCCCTTCTCACTGTTCCCGCCTGCCAGCAGCTTGTAGGCCGCAGCCTTACGCCCGTGCCCGCACCCACCCCCGCAGCCCAGGCCACACCCCCACTCACCGCGCTCAACTCCTGCTGTGTCAGCCGCACTTCGGATCCTGCAGGGGACTCCGGCAGGGCAGTTCGGTTACCCGCTGGACTCCTCTCGCATCAACGGCACCAGCGCGAGCACATGCCTCCAGGATAGTCTACGCACTCTCCGGGTAGTTCTCGTGGCGGCACAACCGGATGTGTCCAGGTGAGTCACTGGACTTTCCTTATTGAATAGTTGCAGTTCTGCCAGCACACACCGTTTACACCGGAGGCTATTTCCCCCTCAGCCCGTCAGCCGTTCGATCAGTCTTTCCGCCGGGCTGGAGCGGCTGCCATTTTGCGCTCGCACAGTCGGGCTCCGTCTCGTCGGATTTCAGCAGTTTGCTCTGGCATAGCTGTTATTCAGTGCCACTGCGCTGCTCCGGGATGTCCTGCAACTCAGTTCAGTCATTTTTACAGCTTAGATGCGGCAGATTTCGGGCGGATTATGGTCGGATTGCGGATCAGCCAGGCAGAGCCGCACTACAGCATAGCCATCTCGCCGTGCGCCCTCTAGCGCCCCCCCCCCCCATTTCCTTCTTGGATGAAGACAGACCAGTGGTTCGTAATTTCGACCCAGAACCCGCAATGTGGATGTCGGTATACGACTGAAGAGGGATGTTGAGATAATGAGTTACAGCAGAAACGTGGCATCAACAATAAGTCACCCAAGAGTGATTAGATCTGCATTATTTGTGCAGATGTGATATGTACTCTACACTGCATGTACAACTGTGGCAATTCCAGTTAGTAACTAACAAAAACTGGCTGCCTGAGTGAGGAGGTGCCGCAGAACTCTTGGTTCCCACACTGGAGACTCATGGTACACGCACCCACACACACACCTCCCACAGATCCATACCCAAAACAGCCAATTGCATATTGGCTCTCGATGGTCTAACCAGTCGTTCTTTTGTGCGTATACCAATTATGAATTAGTTACTTCATGGTTTTTCACACACCACCAACTGGTGACAGCAATAGTGGTTTATACCCATCCTAAATTCATGTAATTCTTCAGCGGATTACAGCATACCATTCCATACCATGGTTAGGTTAAGGCAACATATCCACACTTACCTTTTGACTCAGCCCAATAAGGTGGATATCTGTTGACTTCAGAATGTTAAACAGAAAATTGTTTCACCCAAAAAAAAAAAAAAAAAAAAAGCACCCTTGGGAATCCATTGTAATTTTTCCTGCATGTACTCACATTGTGTCAAAAGGCTCAGGCCTAGCAATATCACAGCTGCTAAGCAGCCTTGGTCCAGGATTGACCAGAGTTCCTCTGTGGCTGCTAGCAGGGCAGTCTTGATACTGCTGCCCAGTCTAAAGCCTGTTTAGGTGGGGTGGAGAATAGCTTGAGTTTCCAAATAGGAGAGGTGTTTATTCATATTTTTTTTTAATACTTTGCTCGGAGTAAGGATTATTGGCCTATAATTTTCTGCAAGCAGAGGGTCGGCCGTGGGCTTTTTCAGTAAGGGATTCACAATAGCGTGTTTCCATGCAGAGGGGGCATTGCCACTATCCGAGGAATGATTGAAAATGTGCGTTAAGATGCACAGGAATGCATCGCCCCCTTTCCTCAGGATGCCTGGGGGGTGCGGAATAGAGTGGCGAGCTAGATTTTATGTACTTTAGGGTTTCTTCAGTGTCTTCTTTGCTTAAGGCAGGAAATGAGGTTAATTTAGCTAAGGTAGAGGAACCTGCGTGTGGGGTCGGACTAGGGTCTGGGTTTTTTGGGAGGGAGCAAAGGATTTGGTTTACTTTGTTGAAGAAGAAATTAGCAAACATTACAGCGTGCTTCCGATGGTGGGGTCTGCGGAGCTTGTGGGTGGTTTCATGAGACTATTCACCAACTTACACAATTCCTTGGACGAGTTGAGAGCGTTTTCAATCTTTGCACTAAAATACGAGAGTTTAGCCTGTCTTATAGCATAGATATTTTTTCGTTGCTTTTCTGTAGATGTCTTTACTAGGTTCATCATATTGCATTTTTATTGTGTGAAACCGAGAGGATAACACCAGGACAAAATGGTTTATTTCTCTATAAAACAAATGTTTCACATGGTATGAAAGTGAGCATGCAGTCGTTGATTAAGAAACTCCACATAATATTTAAATATAAGCATTCAAGGTTTCTCCAATTGTAAGAGATCTTGATGCTTTGTCCGGATTGCCTCGGTTGGAGTTTTCCATTTTATGGAGCAGTACCTGTAGCACCATAGGCACTCGGCAGTTATACTATAGCTCACTAAAAGGACGAACAGTGCATGCTGTCAAGGAGTAGACGTTTGAACGGTCTGCTGAGTCCACATCTAGACCCCCTGAAAGAACGGTGACTTCTCGCAGTAGCAAAGGTGTCACCCACCATAAAATAGTATGTGTAGGCGTGTATGGTGGCTTCTTAAGAGGATGCCAAATTAGAGGAGAAGTCTACAAAGAGAAGAAACCTCAGTGATCTTAATAGTGTTTAGTGAGGATACAGAGAATGAATGAGGAGAATGGCAAGAACCAAACTCATCCTTAAGGAGACGAGATCTAGGCCAATATTCAGATAAAATATCTGATATAAGATCCAGCTGCAAAAAGCAATAACGTGGGACAAAAACAAATGAGGGGACAAGTTTGCCGAGAAATTCTCAGAACTTTATTCGTATAAATGATCCAAAAGGAGCTTCCATCACAGGAAAGGGACCATACTTAATCTTGGATCTGGATTCCCCGCCCACATCCTGTAGACTGACCACCACCTTGGTAAGTGCTCCTTCATGTCTTAGCACTGAAAATCATAGCGTGCACTTGGGAAGTGAAGTAGCAGCCCAGAATTATCAGTCTTCCGTCATGGCATTCGACAAGCTAGCAGTAATTATACGCGACCTGAGGATAGAATACTTTGCAGGATGCCTCTTTGGTGGGGCCTCGAGTGTTAAGACTTCAAGACTGTTCAGGCCACATCAAGGCTCATTTAAATTTCAAGACGTTCTGCTGATCATTGCGGTCACTAAGGTATCCACCACTCGCTTTCATTATGAATACGGTCATTAGCCCAGAATTTTTCACCTATAAATCACTGATTTGACCCGTTCGCCTAAGTTCAGAAGAAGCAAAACAAAAATACAACACCCAGAATGCATTAGATCATCATACAAACATTCAGGACTAGACAGAGGGGCCAAAACGACCTGGAGAATGGTGGTCACCATAGCAGCCATTGCTTTTTCAGCCCGTATTGAGCCTCCAGGTAAGCCTTTAACTGGGGTCTCAACGCAAATTTAATATGGGCAAGGAGTTTCAGGCAAGCTGAAGCAATCATTCATTGACTGGTTGGGCACAGTGTGGAATTTGAGACTAAAAAGCTCTTCAATTAGAGAACAGTATGTGTGAGGGCATATGACTTTCCCGCCAAACTATGCCAATTAGAGGATTTTCTTTCCCTCACATACCTTCTGAAGACTAAGGGATTGGCCAGGTGGTTTTACTAGACAGTGAAACAGTCATGGGACAGAACCTCTTCAGATTTCACCGATATGGATCTCATTCTAGCAGCCATGCTGAGCCTCATTATGGGTAAGTGGGTCTCTGTTGCAGTGCCACCCCCCACACTTTTTGCCTGGCTTTTGATGCAACTTTGACTGTAGAGTACTGGGTCCCTGCTGTCCAGGTTCCCAGTAGCAGTGTTTTTTCCCTAAAACTGTTCCACAATTGGCAACTTCAGCCCCTGCAAGTCCGTAGTAAAAGGTACCCTTGTTACCTAGGGCATGGGGACTGAAGAGGGTCCCCTAGGACTCCTCACCAAGGCCATGTCACTGCAGCTTGCATGTCTTGGTGCAGTGAAAAACAACAAATTCGACCTGGCCCACTGCCTGTGTGCCATGCCAACCAGCACTGACTAAGGTATAGGTAAGTCACCTCTCCAGCTGGCCTTGCAAATCCCAAGGCAGGCGTGGGCATATCTGCATGAGAAAATATGCCCCTACAATATTTAAGTCTATCCTTGGATATTGTAAGTGCCAGAAAAGGCATAGAGAGTATATGGGCTGGAAACTCAACAACTTGAGTTCCCCAGCACCATGACTGCTTCACTGCACCCAGGAGTGTTTGGTACCAAACAACTCCTCTTAATAAACCCACACTGATCCCAGAGTTGCATTTATTAACCAATGTACTCAGAGGGCACCTTAGAGGTGCCCCATGAAAACCTATCGGCCCTGGTGTGGTCTATGACTGGCTTTAGGCAGCCTGCCACCGCCAGATATGTTTCTTGACCCCTGGGTCGAGAGCCTCTGCTCTCTGTGGCCAGAAACAAAGCACATCCTGGACAGAGGTGTGACACCTCCTCCCCCAGGATGGGCATAGTGCTTAAGAGGGAAGCTTCAAAGGCCTGTCACCTTTGTAATGCGACCCCAGCCTCTGCTGCTAGCAGCAGATGGCAGCCCCAGATTCAAACACCCACTTTTGGGTGGGAGAAGCGGCGGGAAAACTTAGAACAGGAGGTGTCCCCCCTTCGCCAACTCCACCCCTCAGGTGATGGAGGCGAAGATATGGACACTTTTCAGTCCCCACAATCTTGAAGATGGTGGCACCTATCCAATAAAGGCTAGGGCTATTCCACCCCCTCCCCCAGGCATAATAGTGGGTGTAGCCACCCGAGGTAAGGAAGCTATTGGTCCCTACCTGCTATTCCCTTGTAACACCCCTAAATCTAGTATTTAGGTGGCTCCCCCAGACTCTGAAACCAGTTCCTGACTACCTAAGAAGAGAGTTCAAAGAAGACGCCATGCAGAGAAGATTATAGACACCCACTGACTTGGCCCCACCCCTACCGGCCTGTCTGCAACTTCAAAGACCCTGCAAAGAAAACACCTGTCCTGCAGCCAGCGACCTCCAAAATCCCAGTGAGGACTGCCTGCCTCTGGAAAAGACCTGAACTTTGAGCATAGCAGACCTGTCCAAGAAACCAAGACAAAGGATTCTGGTGCCCTCCAGAACTGCAATCCAGGACCACTATGCACCCAACGTCTCCAGCGGGAGTCCAGGTTGCCCACCAGTCCAGAAAAGGTTCCCCAGTGAACCAGAGTCCAAGTCCAGCGTTGGCTGACCACTCCTGAACTCCACAACGACAACTGCAGTTTCCAAAACAGTTCCTCCATTCACTTGCATTGGGCGCCCGACAGTGTTTGCACCCTGCCCCCAGCCGCTCCTGTGCCGCTGGTAGTGTAGGTTTGGTGCTGCCTAAGCCTGCGAAGCTTGAGCCCAGCAGCCGCTTTACTTCTCTGCAAGTAGCGGGTCTTCAAGCACCTCCAGTCTCTATTGGTTAACATTGGGCCCAAACTCCAGATTTGACCTCTGCACCCGGCCACCCCTGTGCCGCTGGTGGTGCAGTGTTTATGCTTTCCTGAACCTTGCCCTCTGCTGATCTCCAACCCCGAAGTACCGAACTATAAGTTGTGTACTTACCTGCGAAAGACTGAAAATTGCACTGTGCCCACTTGTGAAACTGAAAAGTATTTTTATTTAAAAACGTATTTGCTTTTATGAAAGTTTTGTGGTCTTAGTTAACAAATATCCCAAAGTACTATTTTTATTAATTGGTCTTGGATTTATTCGAGTGTGTCTCTCAGTTATTGACACTGTGTGTACAACAAATGCATTAACAACCCTCTGATAAGCTTAACTGCGCGCCCACACTGCCAGAAAATAGAGCATTAGTGTTATCAATTTAGCCTCTGTACAACCTCTGGAGATCCACTGGACTCACTACACACTATACCTTTTTTTGGTATAATATATGGTGAGCCAGCCTCTTACACTCATGCCCTCTTATTTTCACCATCTCAGACTTGCAAATGCCTCGTCTGCACAAACACCAATGGTATACCTCAAACAGCTTCAATTGCATCCTGCTATACACCACCCACAAAAAAATAAAAAACACTTTCTCGTGCTCACTCATTTCAGTGGTACTACATTCAGCTGGGATTGCAGAAATCAAAATCTGGATGCATCCTTCCTCAAACACCAGAAACTTTGCTCGAAGACTTGGAACTCCCTGCCTCTACATCTCAGGCAATAACCGTCTCTGCCTCAATTCAGGACCTTAAGACCTGGCTCTTCGACTGAACCGCAGATCCACACACCCCACCTTCCAGCATCTTGAGACCCCAACGGGTGAAAAGTTGCACTTTACAAGAACCCCAATTGATTGAAACTGGTCCACCTACAGGCACAAACATGATCATAACACAAAATAAAACTTCCACTGCATCAACCCTCTAAACAAAACAGGAGGTGGCATTGCAGACATCCACAAATCTACCTCTAAGAACATCAGTGACTTCCTCCTATTGTCCCATTCCACTGCCAACTAACACCCTGGGTTCAGCTCGACCTACAGAACCAAAATAATCAACCTCATTGCCTTAACTGCAATCAGACTTGGACCTTCCAAGAGACGCATCATCCAAACCTCAGCCTAGTCTCCTTTCTGCCCACCCTCGGCTTAAACCACCAACCCCTCTGAATTTGCCAGATTAGGTTGCCACTCCCAATATACTTATAACCCACCAGCACATCCAACTGCAGCCAACTAGAGCCATGCAAGCATCAGTTCTGCTCCTTGGTGAAGGCTTAGATCACAGACCACTTAAGTCTGTATTAAATAACACTTCCTCCCCAAAACCACCTGCCTACCACACCCCAAGGAAGAGATTTATCCCTCGTACCTGCAGAGCTCACTTCTGATATTTGTGACACATAATCCTACATTCCTAAATACACATAATACATCTGTATTTATTCTTGCAGTAATCATCCCAGGGTAGCACACCTCTTCACATCAGGTCACCTTTCATTAGAAAGAAGAGTCAGGTCTACGCATGAGGGAAGACCTTGATTAGGATTCCAGGATGCACTGAATTAGAGTAACTACCATTATCAGTTCAAGAAATTATTTTGCTTGTAATCAGGTAAATTAATAGATGCCCTTCCTGTAAAACAGAGGGAAAGGCCTTTATAAGGAGATTTTTTTTCTAGGGAGGAAAATGAGAGGAGCTCTACTTTAAGATTCACAAAAGCCTTTAAGTCTTGAGTTACATGTTTTCAAAATATTAGGAGGGCAACCTAATTTCCTTGTTCACACTGAACTTTCCAATTCTGAATGCATGTATCTGTAATCACTCTTGTTTTATGGAATGTCATTGAAAACAAGAGTGATTACAGATGCATGCAATTCGAATTGGAAAGTTCAATGTGAACAAGGAAATTAGGTTGCCCTCCTAATATTGTGAAAACATTTACCAAGGATTTAGTTTTGTGGGCAGTCAGAACTCCCGGAGTGGGCATAACAGAACTAGAAGATTGGGATATTTGACCGGTGCCGTCCAGAAACCCCACTGCTGGCTGTCTTTTGGAAAAAGTCTTGAGTTACAGTAAAGTAACAAATCCAGAGACTAACTTAAACAGAGGTAAGCATTACAAGCATAGATTACTGCACATTACATACGTAAAGCTCAACAAATGGAAATTAATACAGTACAACTAGGTAAGTTGTCCATGGAGTCCCCAAGATTTCAACTTAAGCAGAGTTTTACCTGGTTTGGCGTGAACAATGGCAATTGTCTGCGAGGGGGAGTAAAAGGGTGGGATGGACGAATAGAGCGCTGCATCATGGGAGATTGCTGAAAGCAAAAGAGGCAAACCATTATAAAAAATAAAAAAAATAAACTACACTGCTAACTAACCATTCAGGGAGTAAAATGTAAGAAAACACATAAGCTCCCAGTGTCCATGCCATTAGAAACATTTAACAAGGGCTGTGCCAAATATGAACCATAAATTGTAGTGGTCTGTCAAAAATACTCAAATTACGCACCACAGATGTAGCTGTGTGCGAGGGCTCCCAAAGCTTCCAGCCAGGCAAACCCAAAAAGAGGCCTGAAGTGAAAGACCTCCATCTGGCCCATATTTGAAACAGTAACAGGATGACATCCAAGAATAAAGAAAACAGGCATCAATGATATGTTTATCACTAGAATTCCCATGAAGAGCCAAGAATATCAGAGTCATCAGCCTAAGGTTAGCCCCTCAGACCATAGGGAAGCGCAGGAGGGATTATTTACAAAGTATGAGCAATAAGAGGGAGCAACTCTGCTCACAAAATTTCTGGAGGAGAAATGCCACACAAATATGTTGCCCTGATTAGATAGGGCACAGCCAGCCCAAGGCACTGCCACATCATATGCTCAGACTTGATGAGAGTTGCCCATGAGCAACAATGGCACAACCTGGTAAAAATTCCAAGATGATCTGCTTGACCTCTACTCCTAATTTCCAAAAACTGCTATTGAATAATGTGCTAGAACCCTTACTTCTACGAGACTTGAAACCTCATTGGTACTCCAACAGCAGTGCCTCAGAGTTCAGGTAGATCTGAAGTTGGGATCTTACAAATGACTCAATTAGAAATGGTAAGGAGTAGTAGCTACTAATATCCGATTTATCAATATGCACCTTTTTCTTTCATAAGAGGAGTAACAGGTTCTTTACATTATTGAGGACCCCTTTGCAGAGATGCAATCACTATAACTACCATATCCTCTGCAAAAAAAGCTATTGTGTTTGACAGTTTAGCTGAAATTATGTTATGATTGGAACTCAAAGCATATAACCTCAGAACTTTAAACCAGATCACTAGTGGAAACTAAAGAAAAAGAATGAAACATTTTACATTGGGCATTCTGTTCATCATGCTAATATTGTCAGTTGACATCTGCTAAGAGATAAAAAAAAAAAATCCTGAGGTCGGTAATCTGACAAAAAATAAAAATAGAGTTGCAGAATGTTTAAGCAGACTAATGCCACAGCAATAGTTGGCGGCTCTCAATAGATCTTGATTAATTCCTTTGAAGTGTTAGCAGAGAAAGTTAAGAACCAAAATATAAAACATATTTACGTTTGTGCCGCTAATTGATTTTATTTTGGGGTTTCAAGAGGCAAATGGTGCTTTCACACCTAATTTACAGTTCTTTGAAATCTGACAAGCAGTACAACTCCACAAAAAGAAAAACGTGCTTTAATTCTGCACGAAAACCGGCAAGGTGGACAAAATAACACAAAAAGAAAGGTCCGACTTCCAGTAGCTTGCTGAATGTTGTATAGACGTGACCATGTAGACAAGGAATCGTCACAAGGATGAAAGTTCTCCTGTGAAAATGAAAATAAATGGTATTTCCCACAAAGGCCATTCTCATTGAAAGGAAGCACCAATTGTGCAGGTTCTGAATCCGGTAATGCACACAACGTGTCCAGCTGGTTGGTAAAAATGATCTGTTGCATTGAACAAACACCTAAATCCAGGATATTTTACTACTTCCCGTGTTGGAATCACTTTTCAGGGATTTGTAGAGGGAGTGTTATCAAGATGCTATCAAACCACCAGGGTGTTCTCATAACCAACAGTGTTTTGCATTCCTGACAGTTTACCTATGATAGTTGTGATCCAGGCTGGATTACCTACATTGCACCGTGTGTGTGCTATAGACTGGGATATCTACATGAAGTCATTACTGGCACTGATCAATCAATTTCACCTCACATGCTATAAACTATGCAGATGACAAATACTCCTTGAACTGGATAGCCCCTAAAGCATTGGAAACTCACAAATTTCAGTTGCCTCAGAGCCGTGGATGGCACAGAGCCATCTCAAATTGAATGCTTCCAAAACGGAAATATTCATGTGGCAATTGTAAAAATAAAGACCCACCCGCAGCCTGGCCTGACGATTTGGGAACACTGCCTAAAGTATCAAAGGACGTAAAAAACCTCGGAATTACCATGAACTCCAAGCTATCAATTAATACCTAAGTGGACAAATTAGCAAGATCACGCTTCGTAAAAACTCTGCAACGCGTCTTACCCCACCTGGGATTTCCATATAAAGTCCAGGCTACTATCGTTCTTTCTAAACTCGATTACGCCAATAGCCTCTAACACAGGTCATCTTTAACAACCATGAAACGACTACAACGGATTCAGAACTCTGCTGCCAACCTACTCTTACATATAAAGGCACAAGACCACATCTCCCCGGCCTTGAAGGCCCTACATTGGTTACTAGTTGGAGAAGAGCCACATTCAAGCTGCTTTGTATCACCCACAAAGTGATGCATGGAACAGGACCGCTCATCAGGAATCTCCAAATCCATTCAACAAAAGGAACCGCTGCCTAGATTGGCACCACGCCTCAAAATCCCACCGTACAAGAAAAAGGTGGCACATCCTTCTCTGTTCAAACAGCCAAACTATAGAACTCTTTAGCCCCAAACATAAGATCCACGGATGGCTACCCGGTCTTCAGAAGACTACTCAAGAATTGGTTCTTCCCCACATAACCACCATACTCAAACAAATATACAGCACATCCCTGTGTATATTAGCATTTTTTGGACTATGTGTACCTACATAAGTATATTGCTTTGTAGAAACGTGTATAATAATTAGGTTTATAAATATATAGATATTAGTTCTGCTTAACAAATGTACATATTACTCATGGTTATATTATTCTATGTTTAACATGTACATAGGTGACTGCATAAATAAGTTGATCTTTCATCATAACTATTTATCTACACTTGCTTCACTATTGAATTACAAAAATATATATATAAAAACAAATAAATTAACTTAAAGTACAGCAGCTTTTGAAAGTGTGAGTTTATTAAATACAACTTAAATCTACATCTATTACCTCTTTATACATATGTACCTTCCATGAACTTACGCATCTTTATATGTATTACTTTACTTCTAATTCAGCATCTCCAATGCACCATCATATCTCCCCCTATACCTCTCAATATATCCTCTACCTCCACTCTGACTCATCCCATTCTACAACTATTATCCCCAAAATAACCCTTTCTCGACTCTTCCCTCCTTGCATCATCTCATACCTCTTACTATTCAGATCTTCCAAACGGACCTTTCTAAAACCTTCCCTCGGACTCTTCCCGCCACCCCTTTACTCATCTGAAATCTCCTCCTACTGCTATGAGCTCCAAAAAAACACTTTCTAGACCCTTCCCTCTTCTATCCTTCCACTATCCTCTTCAATCCAACGAACAGACTAACACGTCCACAGCTGAAATGAATTTCATATTTCCCTATACTAGTTCCCCACTAATCCTGTTTGGGTTCCGGAGTAGCATGCTACCCGCCGAAAAGCGCTTTGAGACCTCGGTTAATAAGCGCTATATAAAGGCAATTACAATCTGAGGGAATAGGAGGTAAGTGCAGCCCACTTCTGGTCGTTTTCCTTGCTTGAATTAGGATACATGGTATGCACTCTGTTACACCACAAGAGGCGCCAACTGCTTTCTCCTTCCGCAACTCAACTCAGCTACCAGCAAAATTAATGAGCACCTCAGTCATTAACTGCATAATTGCTAATCTAATTATGCCATTAACTGTCACTGTGGCTGCTTCTTCGTGAGCCCCCCCCCCCCACCCCTCATTTCTCCTCCTTTTCTGCATATAGGCAAGCTTTGGAAATTCAGAGACTGAATGACTTCAGATAACTTAACTTTTTTCAGTCTGCTGAAAATTACTAAAACATAAAAATCAGCAGAGAAGTAGGGATAGGCGTCTGACACATAAAACATCCGTGCTGCAGATTTACAATGTCCTTAGTAGTAAAGGCTCTGGATCTTCATTCTCCTGGTCACAGGAAGCGGGTGAAAGGTCTCAAGTCAATATACGGCCGCCAATTTTTTTTTGTGAATAAGCGCCATCTAAGAATTTGGCCAAAATATGCAAAGCGCTATATGAAAGGTGTGAGGCAGAGGAAATTACGTCAACTGTCACAACAGATATGTCCAATTCAAGATATTCAGTTTGGTTTACGCACTGGCGATGCTTTGAAAGTTTTAATTCCAAAAAGAGATAAGATTGCTGCCGGTCGGTGCTATATTTAAAGCAAAGCACATTAAACGAGAATTCCCATGAGGGGGAATAGAGAAGTCCTGCAGGAGTGTTGGTAGATTTCATTCTGCACATGAGGGTCCCACCCACTGAGTAAGGGGAATGAACCCTTATTAATGGGTACCTCAAGACATTGTATTTGACCTTACCTTGGTCTCAGCGGTGAATCCTCCTTTAGGGTGGAAGAGCGTCGCCCCACCTGCTGCAATCACAGAAGTAAACCAATGTAAAGAAATAAAACTGTTTCATTATCATTTTATTATGTTGTGTGTGGCACCAGCGAGTGTGAGGGTGGGTGCGATTCTCTGACTGAATTAGCAGAGCAGCAGCAGGGATGACACGTAAAGTGCACAGTGTGCATGTCCGATTGGCTGGCTGTCTTGCGACGGCCAGCCTGACATGCGCACTCCACTTTTGCCGGCACCTATCCAGCAGCTGTGTTAAACAACCGGGGGTTGCACAGGCCCCCAGTCTCAAAAGAAGTGCTGGGTTGGCCGGCCTCCATCCACTCCGGACGCTTCTCATGCTGAAAACAGGATGCGAGCAGCTGAAGGATGCGTTAAGTTGGCATTGGTGTGAACCAGAAACCAGACAGCAGCCTCGGAGGTAGAGCCGCCTTTGGGTTTCCTAGAAAAGATTCTATACCATGTGGATTCTTGGCCGTGGTAACAAAGACCACAGGAGCGCAGTCAGAAAATGGCTCCAATATATTAATATTCATTACACGGGCTGGGCCTACCCCTCTGGAAGTCGCTGCAAGGAGCCTGCAGCACCAGAAATTTGTCATGGATCTGCCTCCCGCGAGATGCGCCCGCCTGCACGTCTCAAAGGGGGCCGGACTGGAGAGTGCCTGGAAGCCATGATGGATGAACGAGAGATCTGCGCGAGGGGTGACCAATAATATGCAGGTGAACCCCCTCCTGACGTCCAGAGGATGTTCTTCATGGGGGGGAATGTGCTGCTCTCATTACATTTGTAGACACTGGGAAGGTTTCACTGAGTTGCTCGGAAGCACTCAATGGGCCATGCGTGTCTTTAACAAACCTCCCGCTCTCACTTCAATGTTGCAAGGTGCCTACGTGACCAGATTTGGAGAAGAAAAAAACCGGCACAGGCCAGACATAAAAGTAGGACAAAAGTCTTTAGCCTTAATTATGATTGGCCTGTCCCGATTTTTTGCTTGGGAGGCGTCGTATATAATATAGCCACACATGTACAAGCCATGTTTACATAACATTAGCTGTGGCATCACCTTTGCCCTGAGCCCCCCTGCCCTCCTCCCCTCTGTCACCCCTCTGCTGCAGCATGCATTCAGCCCAAATCCTCCTGCGCTGCCTGAAACAGACAAATTACTTCACGAGCACACACCTTTCACTTCTCCTTTACAGGTGGACTTGACCTCGTCCCAAAAACTGGGACATACATTCAAAATTTAAACAAGCGTCGAAACCCCTGGACAGTACTGGGAAATCCCTAAAGGTGCCCCGAAGTCGCTCACTTTCACGAAATTGCTCAGGTCGCAGAACAGACAGAATTCCTTATGAAGATACCACACGTGGGCCTCACTGAAACACCGAGTCTCATCGAAAAGCAGTCTAAACACATTTTCAAATGAACGGTAAGCTATTCACCTTTATTCTATAGCTTCTCAGGTGAAAGGAAGGAGGGGGGGGGAGGGGGACCCGTGTCCCAGCTCAGTTTGTCCCGTCCCCACCGCTGCCCTCGGATGCTGCCCCTGCCAATACATGAAATTAATATTAACTATTGATATGCCTAAATGTACTTCGCTGCAAAGCAGCGATTACATGAAAATGACTATGTGTGTGCATGCATCTATAGCCATGTGTGTACATAGATCTACGTGTACATGCACGCATACACACTCCTCCTTGACGACAGCCTTATGAAGGTTGCTCCAGCAGTTTCATCTATGGTCCATTTTGTGCACCCTCCCCCACTACACAATTTCTAGGGAGACCACTGGCCTGGAGGCAGATAGACCATGAAGGAGATATCACACAAAGCAATAGACTGCTCAAGCCTAGCGGGCCTCTCTTCAACGATTCATTATTAAACAATACCAGACCCAATGTGCACAGAGAACACTGAGCGCACCTCTCTACTTCATCCCACAAATAGAATGTTTTTATGATCCAGCGAGTTTGTAAAGTCCAAGGCTGGTAGCGAACTCCACGATCTAAAGTCTGTGTGACCATAACGTTTCCAATTTAGGACAGAACATTTCCATGGACTGACGTAGCCATGGAAATGTAATTATTTTATAAAAAGCCGTATCGGCCATCAGTAGAATTCCAGAAGCTCTAACAAAGACCTGAAAACTCCATATAATGGTTTCTTCGTGGTCTATTGTAAAGTACAAAATTGTGCTGTCTGTTCATGGAGCCTACTTTATGTACACAGAGTGCAGTCATTCCTTTACACAAGCGGCAGTGCAGTGTCCTATGCACACTAGGCAGTTTCATGTGTCCTTGGTCTATCTAGAATGCAATATTTAGTCGATTCATTTCATGCAAGTGTAAACTAATGTTCTGAAGCACAAAGAATAGTGTGTTAACAGCGAGAAGCTGGGTCCTCTGTTGTCAAGCAAGGGCAGTCACTGCTCAGCCACCCCCCAAACTCCCAAATCTTCACAAGCTCCCAAAGGTGCCACAGAAGCAATTTGTAAAGAAGTTTAATGAGATTTGCTCAAGGAACCATGTGAGGGGCAGACATCCATGTTTGGACCAAAGAAGAACCAGAGCGGTCTCAGCCTGGTCCACAATCATAAGCAGGCTTGGGAAACATCTTCCAGGGTGGGAGGCTGGTCCTCTAGCCAGCCTGCAGCCGCTCATTAAGGATGCTGCTTGGCATGTCTCCCAGCCCATGAAAAGCATGCACAGCGCACTTATCAGTGAGACAGTTCTGACCCCACGGAGTAGTGAATCAAGCTTCTCCGTCCCATAAGAACAGAGTCGCTCAGGCAGGAGACCTCACCGCAAACCTCAAATGACTGCTCCGAAGGACAGGACGCTGCAAGCATCGAGAAATTAGCTCTTTTGCAGAAAGCTTGAGAGGCGAGTCTAGTTGTGCAAGGGCAGAAAGAAGGTTTGAGTGATAATCACAGTTGTTACTGTTGAAGGACGCTGTGCAGGTGCTGAAGAAACCTGTCAGTGGCAAAAGCAGGTCTCACTTTTTATAGGGCTGTGTGAGTGCTGAAAGAATGTATGAGTATGTATGCAGTGGTCACTGCTGAAGCGAGCTGAGTGCCGACTACAATAACCCCCACACTTGGCCCACTCCAATTAGTACACATCCCACATATACATTTGTGAATAAAATTACACCAGTCGTGTTTGTATATTTCATGGGAATTCTTGGACACAGTTTTATTACATGCATGGTTTCTACATTACGTCATTGACCTCATAAATCACAGTGGCCAGTCCTAATTCACGATGACAAGGCCATAAATCAATACTACGGTGTCATACATCATTCAGAGTGTCACAAATCATTTTGACAGGATCATAAAATCAATTATCTGCGCTATATCAATCAAGTCCAGCCATTTGCTGGACTTGAACACCTGGTTGTTGAGACCATCGTCCATGCAGCTCTTTGGGTCAAAGTTTTCTGCTGCTATTTTCCTCTGATCGGGAGGGGGTGGCCTCTTCCTGCTGTTAGGCTCAACTCGCTAAATTGCCAGTCTATTTTGTGCCTTGCCAACCGGCGGGTTTGGGTTACGAGTGCCGTGCTCCGCTTCCTCACCCAGACGGCCTACTTACCCTGCTGCAAGGCATCCCGAGGTAAGTGGCCTTCCTTCGGCACCCCCCCCCTTCGGTGTGCCTCCTTTACCAACCTACGTACCCCTTTAACTACCACGCTGCCTGTGGGGCTCACGTTTCCAGGCGGCTCCCCTTTTATCTTTTTGGGTTTGCTCCTTATTACTCCTTTTAGGTGCAGCCCGCCATTGCCCTGGCGGCCCCTAGGTTGGCATAGAAAACCTTGATTCTTCTTCCATCACCCTTCCATGTTCCAGGCGTCAGGGCTCTCAAGGTGCACTGTTAAGGCAACTCTTCCCCTTCCGACAGCCCGCCAACCACCTCTATGTTTCAATGATGCAGTTTTAAAGATTTTGTCTCCGCCAGGCTGCAGGTGGTTTCCTCGACACTTGGCAGCTCCCACCTTAGCTGCTAGGTAATCTCTGCTTAGGAACGCCCACCTAATCTAGAGTGCCCAGAGAATTCGGAGGGCAATGACTAAGTAAGTTGGGTTCACTGTTGTCTGGTAGGTAGAGACCTACCAGACAACGGTGAACCCAACTTACTTAGTAGGCCACCAACCCAGGTGGATGAGCCATAACCTGACTGGTCTCAGGGCTCCCCGCCCCCTGTAGCCTTGCTTTTTGGAGCCCTTACATTTCTTCCTGTTGAACCCCTCGTGTGTCACCGTACACACATATTCAGCCTGGATTAACTTCTGGCTTCAGCCATCTGCCCCTGGTGATCCAATTGTCAAACGGACTATGGTCTTGGTTGCTCTTACCTCTCCAGGATGTTCTGGGGCACCTCGTGTCAGCCTCAATAAGGACTGCTGTATTCTGCCCAGTGACTGGTACTTGCTCAGTAGCAGACCCTTACATGCTTGGCTAAGCTACCCAACCCTAACCATGGGCTAGGAGCCGCTGACCGAAGTGCCCTTTGCTCACCCAGCGCCATACCCTAGACCGGAGCGAAGGAGGGGGTAACCCTCGTTTGTTGTTTTCATTAGGCACGAATGTGACCTTGGTACATAGTTCTCCTTGCTGCCTCTCCCAAGCGGAGTACTAATGGTCAGCTAGTTGCCACTCATTTAGCCAGAAAATGTCAGATTGTTGGGTGCTAAATTCAGCTCAAAACACCAACCCCATCAGCCCGCTGCATAGCTATAGGGTAACGCTGTGAGAATCACCAAATGGGTATTGGGAATTCTCGCTAGGATGTTTGGAAAAATCTTAACATTGGGAAGCTGTGAATTGCCCCTTCAACTCGACAGGGCTATTACTTGAAGACCATTGGAATTATTTGGTGGGACAGGACCCTGTTAAGTGGCATGGTTGACTGAATTATGACACATGGAAGGCAATTAAGCAGCAAGACACAGCACTTAGCAGGGCTTTATCCGACTATAAAAAGGACAACTTTGGCTATGTCAAGGTTTCACTCTGCACATTACGTTCTCCCTTGAGCAGTTTTTCTGCTTGTGATGCCTTCGGGGGACTGATGTTCCCATAATGGGCCTCCTCTGCATGGAGGTTTGCCACCCTCGACCCTTTTCCTTGAGCTACGTGGATCACCTTCCTTTTTTCTTACGTCCACTCTCTATAGAAAGCTTAAATATCACACTCCTGGCACGATACAAATCTTATGTGTAAAACAGCTACAAATGTGTTAACCATCAAAGTAGTCACACTTTTATCCTTATACTGCAGAAAGCCCATTATTGTCAGCATCACTTTTTCAGCCGATTCAAATTGCTAGCATCTATGGGCAGCGCGCTGAATAGAAACTCAAGCACATTGGGCCTGCGACTACACCCGACTGCACAAACTGATACGTCCAGCAGAGATGAGCGATATGTGCTAGGCAGTCCTAAAATTAGAACTGCGCACCAGTCCAGGGGATTACATGGCCCAGTGCCCGGCTATGGGTACTCCCCGAGGAATATTGTGCCGAACGGGGAAGTAAAGTCACAGACTGCAGAGAGACCGGCAATGAATCAGAATACTGGCCTTGCACCCATAGCATGAAGGCAACCAACAGCTTTAGGAATCATTCGGTAGCAATTAAAAATTACCATTGCTTATACTTTTAACCCCCAGGCAATGTGCAATGGTGCCCCCGCCCCCCAACCCCCGCTCATAGAGGTGGGGGGGGGGGTGGTAATCAAACATTACCCAGGTCCCAACTGACCCAGTGTTTTTGCACAAACCTTTGCTCGTTTTTTCCATTCCCTAGGGGGAGCGGGACGCTTACCCCCTTGTTTGCCACTATTGCGGCTCAAACCGGAATTTACGGGTCCCAGGTGGCTGTTATTGCGCCGGCCCTTGAGGCCCACTTTGGGGGCGGCCTCTGCCAAAAATGAGCGACAGCTGTGTCGTGTCTACAGAGTTCACGCAGAGACAGGTAATGATTCTTACAGTCTGTTCTTTATTCTTTGACTCGTTGCTGCACTCATATGCACGTCCTTGCTCGTGCCCTCGCTGTCCAGGAATCCCTCCCCACTCCCTGACCGGAAGTGGTGTCCGGTTCCTGTCCCTCCCAGCATGCGGGTGCAGGGTCCTAGTGCCCCCTGACCCTGGTCACTACATCTCCCCCTTCCGTCGAAAGAAAATAATGAGGAGGGAGGGGGCGAGAGAGAGAGAGAGGGGGGCGAGAGAGAGAGAGAGAGAGGGGGGCGAGAGAGAGAGAGAGAGAGAGGGGCGAGAGAGAGAGAGAGGGGGGCGAGAGAGAGAGAGGGGCGAGAGAGAGGGAGAGAGAGAGGGGGCGAGAGAGAGGGGGCGAGAGAGAGAGGGGCGAGAGAGAGAGGGGCGAGAGAGAGAGAGAGAGAGGGGGCGAGAGAGAGAGGGGGCGAGAGAGAGAGAGAGGGGGCGAGAGAGAGAGGGGGCGAGAGAGAGAGGGGGCGAGAGAGAGAGGGGGCGAGAGAGAGAGGGGGGCGAGAGAGAGAGGGGGCGAGAGAGAGAGGGGGCGAGAGAGAGAGGGGGCGAGAGAGAGAGGGGGCGAGAGAGAGAGGGGGCGAGAGAGAGAGGGCGAGAGAGAGAGGGCGAGAGAGAGAGGGCGAGAGAGAGAGGGCGAGAGAGAGAGGGCGAGAGAGAGGGGGCGAGAGAGAGAGGGGCGAGAGAGAGAGGGGGCGAGAGAGAGAGAGGGGCGAGAGAGAGAGAGGGGGAGAGAGAGAGAGAGGGAGAGAGAGAGAGAGAGAGAGAGAGAGAGAGGGGGAGAGAGAGAGGGGGAGAGAGAGAGAGGGGAGAGAGAGAGAGGGGGAGAGAGAGAGAGGGAGAGAGAGAGGGGGAGAGAGAGGGAGGGAGAGAGAGGGAGGGGGAGAGAGAGGGAGGGGGAGAGAGAGGGAGGGGGAGAGAGAGGGAGGGGGAGAGAGAGGGAGGGGGAGAGAGAGGGAGGGGGAGAGAGAGAGGGAGAGAGAGAGAGAGGGGGAGAGAGAGAGAGGGGGAGAGAGAGGGAGGGGGAGAGAGAGGGGAGAGAGAGGGGGAGAGAGAGAGGGAGAGAGAGGGGGAGAGAGAGAGAGAGAGGGGGCGAGAGAGGGGGAGAGAGAGAGGGAGATAATCCATCATTGTCCTTATCCCCATCATTACATTTCTTCGATCAGTCTTGTTGGCCTTTTGCTCACTCTTATCAGACATGTTCCTTCCGTTCCCTTCTGTGATCCCTCTTCTTATCTCTCACCGTTGTATGTCCTTCTTCCGTCCCGTCCATAACTTCCTCTCTTTCATGTATGTCACTGTTCTCTGCTGCTGTGTCCTCCCAGTTACCATCCATGGTCTTTAGTCCCTTGAAGTGAGACTTATTCCTGGTGATCCGGTATGGGCCAGACGCAGCTGTAATCATTGACCCCCTTGACACTTCTAGTTAGCGGTTCACTTGAAAATGCACTGTCCAATTTTCTCACTTGCCGCTGACGCACCACCACTGAGTCGCCTTGCTTAAGGTGAGACGGAGTGGCATGTCTCCTAGCGTCTGCATAGGTTTTCATCTTTTCCTTCGCCTCCTGGTCTCGGACAGCGATACTGCTGTGCTCAAGTGGCGATTTTGCCTCTAGTTGTGGTAGTCTTGTTCTACTGGTCCTTCCCAGCACTAGTTCGGCTGGACATCGTCCCGTGGAGCTGTGGGGAGTGTTTCGATAGTCTTAGTATTTGACCGAGTGCTCGTCCTATGGAGATCTGCGCTAACTTTGCTCTTTGGACTGCCTTCTTTATGTTCCCCATGAACCTCTCCACCATGCCATTTGCTTGTGGCCACAGAGGCGTTATTTTCCCATGGTGAATGCCTAGGTAGTCCATGAACTTGCGAAATTCCTCCCCCGAGAAGGGAGGACCATTGTCTGTCTTTAAGGTCTGTGGGGAACCCCAGGCTGCAAATATGTCATCCAGTACTGGCAACGTCGCAGTCGCTGATGTTGACGAGACATGTCGCACTACGGGGAATCTGGAGTATTCGTCAATGACCACGAGCAAGTAGTTTCCCCGTGTCCAGTGGCCCATAGAAGTCTGCTGCCAACGTTGTCCACCCTGCCTCTGGAAGCTCCGACATCAGTAGCTGTTCCGGTTTTGCTGGTCGTCCTGTTATTTGGTATGTGTGGCAATTCAAGATGGTGTTCACCAGTCTATCTAGCCCAGGGAACCATACCTTCTCCCGAAGCATCTTTTTTGTTGCTACCATTCCTCTGTGGGATTCATGAGCCAAGTTTACAGTCTGCCGACGTAGTGCACTTGGCATGACTATCCTTGTTCCCCTCATTATTATTATTCCTTTTTCAGTTTGATAGTTCTTCATTTATCTTTTTGAATGCCAGCATTTCTTCCTCGTTAACTCCTTCTCCCAAGGCGCTGTTGTTGTGTCTCCATCTTTGCTGTCGGGTTGTCATTTTGACTGCCTGCATTGTGGCGTCCCTTGCTGTTTCTGGCTATAGCTGTGTTAGTGTTATTGGTGCAGGGGTGTTCTGTTTTAGCACAAAATTGAAGTATTCCTCAGCCATTGATGCGCTTTCTTGTGCCTGCGGCAAGGGGTGCCGTGACATGTCATCAGCCGGGTTGTGTTCCTTCCCTGGCTTGGGCACGATCTTGAAGTCATAATCCATCAGTCTTATGCCCCATCATTCAATGCGGGGCTGTATCTTTGCGTTTGGGTTGCTGTATATTGTCACTAGGGCCTGATGGTCTGTTATGATGCTAAATGGTTTTCCGTAGATGAACATGTGGTAGTGTTCACACGCCCATACCACTGCTAGGCTTTCCTTCTCTGGCTGGGAGTATGCCCTTTCTATGTCGGACAAGCTTTTGCTGGCATACGCGACAATTTTCCTGGGCGAATCTCTACCCGGCATGTGTTGTGCTAGGATTGCTCCTAATCCTACCGGGCTTGCGTCCACGGTTAGCTCGGTGCATAGCAATGGGTCAAAGTATGCAAGATGATCCACAGCCACCACGGCATGTCTGATAGCCTCAAATGCCTGACTGCATTCTTGTGTCCAGATGAATTTTTGACCCTGCTTTGTTAGGTCCCTCAGCGGTGTGCTCACTGTGGCAAAGTCTTTTATGTACCGAGCACAGTAGCTGGCAAGACCCAGAAATGACCTTACTTCTGCGACGTCTGTTGGAGGACTTGCCTTTTCCAATGTTTCCACCTTGCTGGGGTCTAGCCTCATTCCATTCCTTGAGAAGATGTGCCCAAAAAATACCAGTTTATTCCTCCCCAGTTCGCACTTGTCTTCATTTAGAGTTAGTCCTGCGTGTTCCAGCTGTCTGCAGACTTCACGTAAGGCCTTGTCGTGTTCGTCATCTGACCGACCGAATACTAGGATGTCGTCACTGTAGTTCAAACTGTTTTTTTACCGGCCTTATTACTTGCCGTATGATTTCTTGGAATATCTCCGCTGCCGGTGATATGCCAAAACTGAGTCGTTTGTAACGAAACAGGCCCATGTGTGTTGAGAACGTGGTGATGTACCGTGATTGTGGGTCAAGCTCCAATTGATATCCTTTGCACAGGTCTAGTTTCGAGAACCGGCATGCGCCCGTGAGACAGCTGATCATGTCATTAAGGTGAGGTCCAGGGTGTCTTTCCCGCTCAATTGCTGTGTTGGGTACTTTTGTCCACACATATGCGAATCTTTGAGGTGTTCTTTTTTGGTACTGCCACTATTGGCGACACCCAGGGGGTCGGCCCGTCTGCTGGCTCTATGATGTCCTGGGCCAGCAGGCTTTGTATTTCTTCCTCCACCTGTGGTTGCAAGTGTATGGGCACTCGTCGGTGATGTTGGGCCACGTGTTTTATCGCCTCATTGATATGCAAAGTTATTTGTCTTTCTTTTAGTTTTCCTAGCCCTTGTAGTATGGCCGGATGTTCTCGCAAGATGTTCCGTCTTTCTGACATACTGTATGTCATTGCTAGGAGACCCATCACCTGCGCTGTGACGTTGCTTAGCAGGCAGGGTGCTGGAAGGTCTCCCCGTAGGACATGTATTTCCTCTGTGCTTGATCTTTCTTTGCAAGTCAATGTCTCTGTAAACTTCCCCATGTTGGCTACTGGTTTCCTCGAGCCCCAGGTGAATACATCGACAGTGGACGGTGATAGTGGCGGCTTCACTTTCATCTTCTCATACTCTGACATGATGTTGCATGTAGCCCCACTATCTAGCACGAAACCTGTATTGTGTCTCCCTACTTCAATGTCCACTGTCGCGGTCTTCTTGATCTGATGTTTCTCTACGAGATTGTGTTCTGGTATTTGATCTTCCACTGGGGCATCCGACATCAGATATAGCCGTTCCACCACTTCTGGCACGGCTACTTCTTCTGATTCAGCTGAGGAACTGCGATTTGTTGTTTCCATGTGCCTTGCGTACCTGCTAGGCACCGTCCGTGGTCTAGCCGGTCGTCCTTGCTCACTTTTAAATTGACCACTCATGCAGGCGCTTGCAAAATGATTTTCCCTGTTGCATTTCCTGCATTTGTGGCCCATTGCCGGGCACGCGCCGACATGTGGAAACTCGAGCTCGCACCGATAGCACGTTCATGCTTCTTTCTTGGTGGTGGCGGTGTGGCATCTCCTTTTGCTGTTTCCAGTTCGACGGTTCACTTGCTCCACTCTTCTTTCTTTTCCGAGTTCCATCTGTCTGGCATGCGTCGTTGCTCTGGCTTCCGCTCGAGCCATGGTCAGTATTTTCTCTAGTGAGGACGGCTCTTTCAGAATTCGTGCCCGGAACTCCACTGACAGCCTTCAATGATGCGCAGTCGTATTGCTTGCTCGTTGTCGAACTTCTCGAGCTCGCAGTACTTGACCAGTTTTCGCAGTCTTGTTGCGAAGTCGTCGAGGGACTCCTCTGCTCTTTGACATGCGGTGTTGAAGGTGTACCTTTCGAAGTCTAGGTTTCTTTGCGGGTCAAATTTGTCAGTGAGGCACTTTATCAGTCCCTTGTATATAGCTCTTTCCTCTGCGGGAAATGTTATTAGCAGGTCTTCCACTTCATCCCCGACGAAATTTAGAAATAGATCCACATGTTTTGCTTCTGCGACATCAGTGCCGCGCATGTACCTTTCGAATTGCCTAAACCACCTTTCCCACCTGATGCCGGTCTGTGGTTCCGATAGGCTGAATGGTAGTGGTCTGCGAAATATTGCTTGCGCGCTATTCTTGTCACTTGCGTCGGCCATTTTGTTGTTATTCTTTCCTTTCTTTTTTGTGTCCGTCTTCTTTTGTTGTACCTTGTTCTTTGTTCCCTCTTCGTGTTGCAATTTCCTTTTATTTCCACCTTTTTTTCTTCTTTTCTATGGCTTTTTGTTATTGCCTGACTTTAAAATGGCCGCCAGGCCTTCTCTAGCCTCTCATTGGTTGTCCGCTTGACTCTAAGATGGCCGCCGGGACTTCTGTAGGGGCGAGATTTGCTATCTGTTGAATGGCCTGACTAAGATGGCCGCCGGGTCTTCAGTTCTTCATTGGCTGTCCCGCCTGACTACAAGATGGCTGCCGAGTTCTCGCGAGATTTCAGCTCAAATCTTCACGCGGGAGGCTCGGGGCTCTTTCAGTCGGCGGGCAGCTTTCTCCACGGTCGGGTGCCTTTTTTTTTTTTTTCCCCCTCCTCACCTTTCTTGATGCGGCCGGGGTGGGCTCCCGATGTCACTGTAGGCGCTCGTACACCGACCAGGGTCGGCTCCTGGCTCCGTTTATTTCGCGATCGGGGTGGGCTCCCGATTTCGCGTCTTCTTTCTTTGGGGCCCGACGGACCAGGGTAGGCTCCTGGTTTCGTCTTCTGTAGTCGGGTTAACTCCCGACGTCGTGATTCCACGTCTCGATCGGCGGGCCAGGGTGGGCTCCTGGCTCCGTTTGGACGTCGTGGGCGAGGCACACGTTTCAGGTGGTAAGCCTTATCCCACCTTCTCGTCGCCAGTTGTCGTGTCTACAGAATTCACGCAGAGACAGGTAAAGATTCTTACAGTCTGTTCTTTATTCTTTGTCTCGTTGCTGCGCTCATATGCACGTCCTTGCTCGTGCCCTCGCTGTCCAGGAATCCCTCCCCACTCCCTGATCGGAAGTGGTGTCCGGTTCCTGTCTCTCCCAGCATGCGGGTGCAGGGTCCTAGTGCCCCCTGACCCTGGTCACTACAAGCTGGAAGAAGCTTGCAAATCTCTCCCGGAGCCCCTACAATTACTAAGTTACTAAGGTAGCTCAGTCCGTTGAAGCAAACACTGCAGACGTTTGGTTGCAACAGAATCTGCGGGTTCCTCTTAATTCCATTACCACAGTTCAATGAGTTAATGCTTCCTGCAGAGATCTCCGTATAAACCTCGCATCTCCCACACAAACTGATTGTACTACTGTCCTGTAACATTAGGGCACAAGTCCTAAAAAAAGAAGTGGGGGGATTAACCTAGTTAGGCAGTATGCAAGTGACATCACGGCGCGTGACATCACACATGGCATCACCTAACTTGACATCATCGAAAGTGGCATCACAAGCCACGACTTTATAGGAAGTGGCATCACAAGAAGTGACATCAAATCTAAATCCCTCACATATATGTTTAGCAGGTCTATCATGTGTACGTTTGAGCGCATTGCGAGGATAATAGCACAGTGAGCTATGGAAGATATGTGACTTCTACACCTTGCAATCCCTCAGTTTTATGCAACACATCCTGTACATTCATTTACAAACATAATGTATTGTACATGTAATATGCACGTGTTGATGTAAAACTCTGACATCCTGCATTGGAATGAGTAGGGCTATACAAGAAAAAATAGTGGTACTTAAATTATTTCAACCCTCCTCAAGGGAAGTAATCAATATATAAATGCAATTTGCTTTGTGCAAATACTGGGAAAGACCAACACATCTGATATTCTTACAGTGCATTCATACATCATAAACAGGGACTGAACAAAGTGAAAAGCAGCCTCTCTTAAATGTGTGTGAAGTGCTAACAAGGTGTGAGCCTTTGTTTCCCCTCCGCTTCTTTTACATCGGGTGTGAGACTCCCGACTGCTCCCAGCCAAGAGACTCCAACAAAAGGAGGCCTGATGACCCCTCAAATTCAGCCTTTGTTATGGGCCCAGCAGGAGTCTGAAATAAGAAAGCCCCGTCCACGCCTGCACGTTGTTTTAGATGGAAAGCAGACAATGTGCAGGCGCTGCTGAAACTGTCCCGGTGTTTGGAAATTACACTGGGACGAGTTCAGCACATTATTCAGTGGGGCCCAAATTCTTGGCAGGGTGGACGGCGTTCACCCTGTGAAAGAAGTGGGTGGATACCGTCCACCCGTGCGTACCCCCGACTCGTGCCCTGTATAACATGGTCTATTGGTGGCTCCTGACCATGAAAAACAAAGTTGAAAGTAGCAGTTTGTTAGAAATGGGGGTCTCTAGTTGGCAGAGGTAGGTACCTTTGTCCAAATAGGGACCGTTGTTTCTAGTCAGGGTTAAGGGGGATACACACTTTAGATAACCCCTTCTCACTCCCTTGGTAGCTTGCACGAGCAGACAGGCTTATCCCAATGGCAATGTGTAAAGTATTTGTACCAACACTCACAGTAACAGTGAAAACACAACAAAAGGACACCAAACCAGTTTAGAAAAATAAAGTATCTTAATTATTAATTCAGCAAAGAGGATAGCTGATGCCCTCCTTATTAGAATACAGGTTGCTGAAGGGGCCATAAAGACTACCATACATGGCACTGTATTTAAAACCAAATTGACAGAACTCAACCATGAGATTGCTGAGCACAAGGAATTTCTGATGAAGCAGAAGGTTAGCAAGCTTCAGAAGGATATAAGCAGATTTAACAAAGAAAAAATATACCCCTATCTGAAAGCAGACTATACCAACAGCAAAACTAGCTACTCTTCTGATGAAAATAGTGAGTCCGACAGAAGAGACTCGGCTAGCAGTGACTCAAGCAATGGGAGCTGGAAGGGTTCGAATCAGAGGAGAAAGAATTATCCACAAAACCCCCACTACCCTGTACAGAATTTAAGGGCCGCAGCCTCCTTTTTGGCCTTTCCCGATGTATCCCCAGGGCCAACTGCAATACTTCCCTGCCAGCAATCCACCTTTTTTAGGCAGAGGCTGGGGCAGAGGAAGAGGGCGCAAAAGGGGAGGACAAAAACAAGTCCAGTGGCAGGACCAGGAACCGAATATGATGGAAACCAGGAGCAAAACACAGGGCAGGAGAGTCTAGTGGTTAATTTGTCACAGACAACTGACACCTACAGAACAAACAGTACTTGAGAAAGGCCTTGGCTATGTCCCCACCCCCAAAGAGGACAGTTTTCGGGAACAATGAGAAATCCAGAACCTGTTTAGAAAAATACGCCTTAAAGCCCACTTCGATGGTACTGAGGAACCAGACAAACTGGATTCAGGCCTTCGCAATCCCTCGACCTTCACACCTACCGTTGGCATGGTACCTGTGGAGGTAGTGACCTTTGAGAAAGCAGTCTTAAAACAACTGAAGAACCAGGATACCAGAGTTCCTTTCCATAATCTCTCTAATCAAGAACATGCAGCGATTAGATCATTGACTGAGGACAAAAGCATTACAATAAAGCAAGCTGACAAAGGGGGCGCCACGGTCATACAATCCACTTCGGATTACAACACCGAGTGCCAACGGCAACTACGGAATAGTAAATTCTATACTCCGATAACAACAAACCCCACGACTTGATTAACGACCGAGATAACCACCATGGTCTATGAGGCAGAGAGTAATGGGTGGATCAGTGGTAAAGAAGCTGATTTCTTGATTACCAAACTTCCCAAAACACCCTATTTTTACACTCTGCCGAAAATACATAAGGGGACCACCCCTGTTCCGGGCAGACCTATAGTTTCAGGAATCGGCTCACTCTTAGAGCCGCTCTCAAAATTCTGCAACCATTACCTACAACCTTTGGTCAAACAGACACCATCATACATCAGGGACACAACAGATATCCTCTGTGTTATAGGTGAAATAGAAAACACAGGCGATATTGACCTCCTGGTCACCTTGGATGTGGAACAACTGTATACCAATATCCCACAGAGAGAGACATTGGCAGTAATAGAATCTGCACTAAGTGGGAGTGAATGGACAGCAGCAACACCCATTTCGTTCATCATGCAATGTGCCACCCTGGCCTTAACAGAAAACTTTTTTGAGTTTGACAGCCAACTCTTCCATCAGTCTCAGGGTACTTCGATGGGGAGTACCTTTGCCCCCAGTGTGGCATGTTTGTATATGGCGGCGTTTGAACAAGAGACCATCCAACATGCGAGTAACCCCTTCGGAGCTAACCTGAGACTGTGGAAGAGGTACATAGATGACATCCTCATCTTTTGGCAGGGTGACATACAGAGATGCGCTGAATTTTGCGAGTGGATTAACAAAAAACCAGCACTTGAAATTCACCCACACTATATCTGCCACGAATATTGCCTTCCTAGATCTCACCATCAGATTACAAGAGGGTAGAATAACGACATCCCTATACAAAAAGCCTACCAACAGAAACAGCTTGCTACTGTACAGCAGCTATCATCCTGCTACACTGAGAAATAACCTTCCCTTCAGCCAATTTCTAAGAATTAGAAGAAATTGTAGTTCTACAGAGGACTACAAAATTGAAGCAGAGATACTGGCTGACAATCTGCTGAAGAGACAATACCCTAAGAAACAGGTTCACTCTTGCATGAAACGAGCAAGAAATAATAATCGTGAAAGCCTCCTAGAGGTACATGAGAAAGAACCCACTGACATTTTGACCTGTGTGACCACGTACACACCTAGATCCAATCTAATAAAGAAGGCAGTGAACAAACACTGGGCAATTCTGAACACGGGTACGCTGTCAATACCCAAACCAAGGTTTGCGTTTAAACGTACCAACAATTTGAAAGATATGTTGGTGCACACTAGACCCAAGAAGAGCAACATCCCTAACCAGAGGCAACTGTGGGATCTCCCACCCGTGACAGGACACTATCCCTGCGGCTCTTGTATCGTGTGCCCACAGACCAGACACACCAAACAATTGGATCTATCAGACACATTTACATGGACGCTAATCAAAACACACTAACTAACACCCCACGTTGTGTGTACATGCTGACCTGCCCTTGTGACAAGAGGTATGTTGGCATGACCATGAGGCCCGTTAAGGTCAGAATCACTGAGCATAAGAGCAATATTCGTTGCCATAAAACTACCACCAAACTATACACCCACTTCTCTGAACTCGGACACCCCCCAGAGAGTCTACGCTGGGTCATCCTAGAATCCCACCAACAAATAACAGACTGCTTTGTACAGGATTGAACAAAGGTGGGTGTTCCGTCTTGACTTAGCAAATGACAGCCTGAACGATGCCATACCCTGGAGCACCATTAATTAATCTGATATATACAACCATTATCCGCAACTTTAACGAATGAATATATCAGCTTAAGACTCCACGCTAGTCTCTCACCTCTTTATACATCTCTGCCACATGATATCGACATCAGGCTAGTCAGATATGGAGATTAGGCTATGTTAGGACGATATATCTAACAACTAACAATAGAGTGCAATACTACACTCTAAGATGGCCGACATACGAATCACCCAATCGGCAGTCGCCAGCAACTTATGCACAAATTTGGCGCAGTGACGTGAGCACTTTTGCACTTTATAAATTCTTGTTAACATTGTTGATAAAACCGCGCCACTCAATGCCAAATTTGAAGCCCTTGATGCGCGTCCACATCAAGGTAATAGCCAGAACTATAGACCTTCACCACATTCAAAGATGGCCTCCATGGTTACACTGTAGATGATGTCATGCCGACACCATCATACCACACACCAGGTGCGGCTGATTTACCATGCTTAATGGCACCAGGAGATGGTATTTAAGACAGGAACCGACAACCTGTCTTTTCCTTCCTGATGCAGCGGAGCGGGTAGGTGAGCCGGACTGCTCTGAGCGGGAGCAGGGGAGTATGGATTACACGTTGAGACTATGCCTGGTCACAAGCTTTTAAGAGAGGTAAGAGGTGCTGGGAATTGCTGACAAGTTACCGCTGGTCTTTGGGAAGGGTACGCTGACTCTGATGTTCTGTAGAGCTCTGCACTAAGACAGCTTGGGCGCTGTAGGCGCTCAACACACCGCACGATTGGCATAATGTCGGAGCGCATGGTGAAGGCGCCAGCAGCTACCCAGGCAGGTCTGGGGCACTTTTGAGTCTGTTGAATAACCTTGTCAATGATACCAATTTCACGACTATGGGCTTACTTTAACCTGAACCATGCCCACTTTCACTTTTAATGCTCTAGAGTCATGGCCTTAGCAACTAAACGTTGTGCCTACAAGCCCACACCCAACATATTTTGTTGTTTGTTTTTTCCTTTTAATACAACAGCGACACTACGTTGAGTGTCCATATACTCCGACCACTAAGGGGTAGAGCGTAATTTTTGTCAGATTAAAACAAAATAGTCGCCCTCCTTCTTTTTACTTTTTAATCAGGTTGTGACCTCTCCAGAATAAAAATAATTATAGAGGATTCCCTTACCTGTTTTAACCCACACACCACATCTACATCTTACCAGGCCCCTCACACCCACGGCACCTATACGGCAAGGAATAAAAGATCTCCGATAAAGAGACCCTTTATGGGTGCCCGTCGAGCATTGCAGCGCCGGCTCGACGAGGAGCAGACCCATATGATGAAGCATGACACCTAGCTTGCTGGGTGTGTGAGGGTCCTAGTTCCGAAAGGAGGTATTCCCCACCTCCCCAGCACTCTGAGTACTAACCAGGTGGCCAACTTGCCACCCAGGAACACCGTACCTCTTTTGTCTTCTAGTTCTACCCAGGGCAAGTACGGTGGACCTTTATCAAGCCCTCATTGTCCCCCTTGTTGTTTACTAACTACTGCCAAGATTACATCACAGACTTCGGGAGGCAGGTCAAACTACATCAACTGCCGCCGCTCAATCTCCACGCAAGGAGGTGGAGGCTGGACAGGTTCGGGTGGAGGACCGTCCCCTGCTGCTGCGACAGAAGATCCTCCCAAAGAGGCAGTCTGATCGGAGGATCGATGGCCATGTTGAGCAGCTCGGGATACCAGACTCTTTGTGCCCAATCCGGAGCCACAAGAATGACTTGGGCCCGGTCGTGCTTGATCTTCAACACTCTGGGCAGAAGTGGTATAGGCGTAAAGGCGTATAGAAGACCGCAACTCCACTCGCGACGAAAAGCGTCGCCTAGCGAGTGCCGCCTTGGAAATTCCAACGCGCAGAATTGCTGACATTGCGCGTTCTCTTCAGTGGCGAATAGATCCAACCAAGGCTCTACCCACTGCTGAAAGGGACCTTGCACCACCTCCGAGTGAAGACGCCATTCGTGATCCATCAAGCACCTGCTGCGGAGTTCGTCCACCCTGGCGTTCAGTGAACCTGCCAGGTGTTGAACCACCAGGGATACGCCCTGATGTTCCAGCCATGTCCAGAGGCGGAGGGCCTCTTGACATAGGGTCCCCGACCCCGCCTTGTTTGTTGCAGTACCACATGGCGGTGGTATTGTCCGTGAACACCTGCACTACTCTTACCCGTACAGAGGGAAGGAATGCTTTGAGTGCAAGACAGATCGCCCTAAGCTCCAGAAGGTTGATGTGGAGCCCGGACTCCGCCAGAGGCCTCTGATCTCCGCCTCTCCCATGTGGCCGCCCCATCCCAGAAGGGATGCAGCTGTCACCACTGTATGATCTGGTTAGGGAAGGGAGAGGGATCTGCTGTTGACCCAATCCTGGTTCGTGAGCCACCACTGCAATTGTCGTGCAGTGCCCTCCGAGATCTGGACGTAATCGGACAGATTCCCCTGATGCTGCGCCCACTGGAACTTCAGGTACCACTGCAGAGCCCGCATATGCCACCTGGCATTATCGACCAGCAGGATGCAGGAGGCCATGAGGCCCAGCAGCCTCAGGGTCATCCTGACCGAAACCCGGGATAGGGGCTGAGAGATCAGAATCATAGCCCGAATATCCCGGACTCGCTGTTCGGGAGGATAAACACGAAACCGCGTCATGTCCAGAACCGCTCCGATGAAGAGGAACTTCTGAGAGGGGGTCAGGTGTGACTTCGGCACGTTGATGGAAAACCCCAGCAAATGCAAGAGGTCGGCCGTAGTCTGGAGGTGAGAGACGACAGCCTGGGGCGAGCCCGCCTTCAACAGCCAGTCGTCGAGATAGGGGGAAGACTGGAACCCCTGATCTGCGCAGATGAGCTGTGACCACCGCCATCCCTTTAATGAACACCCAAGGGGCGCTGGTAAGGCCAAAGGGGAGCACGGTGAACTGAAAGAGCTCGTTGCCTACTGTGAACCGCAGGTAACGCCGGTGGGCCGGCAGGACGGGGATGTGAAAATAAGCGTCCTGCAAGTCTAATGCTACCATCCAGTCTCCAGGGCCGAGGGCAGACGAGACCTGAGCGAGCGTCAACATTTTGAACTTCTCCTTCCGGAGGAAGCGGTTGACGTTCCTGAGATCCAAGATAGGACGCAGACCTTTGTCCTTCTTGGGCACCAGAAAGTAGTGGAAATAGCAACTACGACCTACTTCTGGGGCAGGAACGCACTCGATGGCACCCTTGGCCAAGAGTGCCGAAACTTCCTGTTGGAGAAGGGCCAGGTGATCCTCAGACATGCGATGGTACTGAGGTGGCATGGAGGGAGGGGTAGTCTCAAAGGGGAGGGAGTAGCCCCTTCGGACTAATTGCAAAACCCACCTGTCCGACGTGATGGTGCGCCAGTGGGGGAGGTGATGGCGGATCCTGCCGCCCACTGGCGTTTGGTGGCCCTGAAAGGTCAGACTAGGAGGGTTTGGAGGCTGCTGCAGAGGGGGCTGTGGTGGACTGGCCCGCTCGCTGGCCCCCAGAACCACGCCAGTGGTTCCCACGTCCCCGGCCGCGCGGAGACTGTACAGCTTGCGCCGGCCTGTGGCTCTGGGCGGGACGTAGTGGGGCACCCCTTCCGTAGCCACGAAAGGCAGACTGCACAGGCCGGGTGGTGGAGAGGCCCAAGGACCTGCCCGTAGCCCGTGAGTCCTTAAAGCGCTCCAGCGCGTTGTCTGCCTTGTCGCCGAAAAGGTGACGGCCATCAAAGGGCATGTCCATAAGGGTGGATTGGACATCCCCTGAAAAACCAGTCGAATGCAACCAGGGGTAGCGTCGAAGGGCTACTGACGTTGAAATCGACCTACCAAGTGCGTCAGCGGTATCCAGCCCACAGCAGATGGTAAACTTCGCGGCGTCTCTCCCCTCGGCAACGGCACGGGAGAGTGTGGCCCGGGCCTCCTCCAGGCACTGAGGCAGCACCTGCGCCACCGTATCCCACACAGAGTGGGTGTAACGGCCCAACAGACATGCAGTGTTAACCGACCGCAGTCCCAAGCTGGCAGAAGAAAAAATGTTCTTGCCAAGGTGCTCCAGCTTTTTGGATTCCCTTTCCGGAGGTGCGGTAGGGAAGGCGCCCTTGGATGTGGAGGCTTGGACTACCAAGCTCTCAGGGGTGGAGTGTTGGGAGAGGAAAGTGGGGGTCGGCTGGGAAGTGGCGTCGGGCAATCATCCTGTCCACAGGAGCCCCTATGTTGGGCCTGGACCAAGTGCCCAAAACGATGTCCATGAGGGCTTCATTAAACGGGAGCAGGGGCTCCGAAGAGCTCGCTGCCAGCTGAAGCACCTCTGTCAGGAGGTTAGTCCCGACTGCCACCGTAGGAAGCTCGAGGGTGAAAGCCTCGGCCACCCTACGCAACACCACTGCGTATGACGCTCCCTCCTCCGTAGCCACGGTAAGAGGAGACAACATGCCTAGGTCTGGGGAGGTATCCAGACCACTGGCATTCCCCAGTTCCTCTCTCCAGTCCGGATTGTACTCCAACTGGTCTGTCAAAGGGTCACCAGACCCGTCCCAGTCTTCCTCACCCTTCTCTGGCTGCCAATCTGGTTGAAAATGGCCAGGGTGGAACACAGGGACAAAAAGTACCCATCGGCACCGGATCCAGCTTTTCCGGCTCCGTGTCCACGTCGAGGTGGAAGTCTGGGTCGACGCCGGCTGGGGGTCCAGCCGGCATCGGCTGCGGACGTGGTGCCGGCGGAGTCGGCGCCGGTGGAGGTGTAACTAGGTCGACCAGCGCAGATCCGGATCCAGGCCTGGATCCAAGGGGGCCCTGCGGTGCCGAGGCCGAAGCCGCCAGCGTCGAAAGCTTAGAGCCCCCAACCGAGTCCGCGGGGTCCGAAGGCACGCCGGCGGAGTCGGGCTGCCCAAAGATAGAGTGCATCGCTTCGTAAAATTGACGAAGCTGGGCAGGGGTCGCTCCAGGTCTCGAAAGCCGGAGTCGACCCTGAAGGCTCCGCACGCGGAGCCGCGGGAGGGGCACCACCCGCACCCTGCGTTGCGTCGGCTGAAGGATGAGGGGAAGTCGAAGAGCAACGATGCTTCTTCAACTTCTACTTGTGCTTCGACTTACCTGACCCCGAGTGCGAAGACTTCGAAGAGGAGTGATGATGACGACGACTCCGCGATCGGTCCCTCAACCTCCCACGCGACCGGGACCTTGCGCAACATGGAGCCGACTGCCGGGCCTCAAGGAGCTTTCGGGACCGCTCCCGCAAAGACTTCGGGGCCATGGTTCAACAGTTGGAGCACGACTTGGGGTCATGGTCGTACTCCAGGCAGAAGAGGCACACGCGGTGCGGATCAGTCACCGACATCATTCAGGAACAGGAACCACAGGCCTTGAAACCGGACATCCCTCGTGCACCAGGAGTCGGTTACAGACTCAAAAACGTAGTCGACAAAAGTCGCAAAAAAAATCAGTCAAAAAGTGACTGGGGGTACCGCTCTTCCCGGATCTGCGCTTGCTGGCGCGGAAAAATAAAGAACTGACGTCAGCGCATGAGGGCGGCGTCTATGCAACTTCCGCGATGTCATCCCGGCAACCACGACGACGGACGCGGAGTGGACCGACGCCACCTTCAGACGCGCAGGGGTACTGCTGACGAAAAACTTTCCGGATCCAGTCTGACGCCTGGGGGAGATTCTAAGGTAAGAAATTTATAACTAACTGTTTTTCAGATTAGGGACCTACTGGTAAAACAAATATGCCAATCAGGGAGAACCAATCACAATAACAATTTACACAGAGAGCAAATGCACTTCAGCACTGATCAGCAGTGGTAAAGTGCCCAGAGTCCTATAGCCAACAAACACGTCAGGAGGAAGCAGCAAAACGTTTGGGTATAACCCTGCAAAAAGGGCCATTTCCAACACAGTTCCATTACAAAAATTTAATTTCTTATCAGGATATTAATGCAATAGTTAGGTTTGAATCTTGCTGCCTCCTCTGGAAAAACGTTTTCTCTTGGAGTACTCTGAAGTGGTCTACTGCTGTACAACCCCTCCGATAATTAATTACACTAATTTACAGCCACATAAATAGGAAGCCTTATGGTAGCTTCCAGTGTAGATGCTCTAAATAACTTCAGTATACATTTTTCTACCATCTTAGCTCTAGGTGTAAAAGCATAGCTAGCACAGTCTTTTTCCCCATTTTCCTTAGAAAAATGTGGTGTAAAATGCACGATTTGTGCCCCATTTTTCACAATTTTCCCAAAAGGTAACCATTTGTTCTCTTCATGGGACAGTAGGGCTTGCTCACTTCGCTCCCTTGATTTTTGTACTTTGGGACAGTCTTTACGCCCCACTAGCTTTCAATATCACAAGCCACCACTGCTTAGTCTCCACCTAAGCACTCCACTTTGTCCTCCCCCGAGAGCACCAATGTCCTTCAAAACCCCAAACCTGGAGGCATTTTACTAATCACCGGAAAATACACACACAATATACACCACACATACACACAACTACCATAGGGCTGCAGTCAAATCAAGCAATGTGACAGTACGCATCGCAAAGACAAGACTTAAATCTGACAAGTAGTACGGTACTGGGACTTGCACTAACATGGGAGCAGTGAAAAAGTGCATTGCACACTAGAGCACAGTTAGACCAAAACAATGTCAAGGGTCACCTACCACTGTGACATGGGTAGAACACAAGGGCACATGAATGTCTTCTTCCAAGGAGCAGGACCAGCTTGACCGATGACTTCTGCTCCCTCTAGTGAGGGTGTGCCCGGCAGTATGCAGACAAGTCTTCTTTCAAATAAACTCATGAAGGGCTTCCACTGCGCAATAACAGTTTAAATGGAGATAGCAGGGGGGGCGTGGCCAAGATGGCGGCGGAGTAGCACCGTTTCTTTGGGGCTCCGCTGCCGAGGCCGAAACAAGGCGTCAATCTGCAGTTTTGAGACCCCGAAGCGGCTACAGAGAGGTCTCTGGGGGCCCTTGACGTCAGAGGCCAGTGCAGGTCCGAGGGCGACTCCTGGTTTCCGCTGTACCCGGCTGCGGCGATTCCAGTGCTGCGAACGGCAGCGGAGATGGGGACAGTGCGGAGGCCGCCACGAGGAGCACGTTGGTGGAGGAGGGGCGCGGAGGCTGCGGCGCCTGCTGAAATTGGAGCCGGCAAAGCCTCGACAGTGCACGGAGGTGAGGCGGCAGCGTGGAGAAGCGCCTGTGCCGGCGGGAGTGCTGCCCTGCAAGGAGCAGCGAGGAGGCCTTATCAGGGCCCGGGACCGCGGGGCGGCGGTCTCGGGGGAGGCCCTGTGCCCGGGCCGGGCAGCAGAAGCACGGCCCTCGGGGGATCCCTGCATGAGGAGGCAGGCAGCGATAGTCCCCCAGACCTGGGCCGCAGTGTTGGGAGGCTTTGGTATCGGCGCCCGGAGCTCACTGCAAGCGGCAGTGTAGAGGCTGGAGCTACGACCAGCGGCCGTGTTTGGGGCAGAGTGGAGGTTGCCACGAGGAGCAGCAGGCAGAAGGTGAGCGAAGAGCCAGCAGCGCTTAGAGACGTTGGCGCCGACGGAGCCACCGGCGGAGTGTAGGAGTGAGGAAAAGCGCGGAGCGGTGCCAGTGCAAAAGGGGGGGGGGACAATGTGAGGCGCATCGAAGAGGCCTCGCTGGACACCGATTGGAGACTGTCCCCCAGGCTGGATTAGTGGTTCTGTGGGTCAGGGGACCAGATAGCATACAGGCTGCGATATCAGAGTGGATCCCTGGTCCAGGCCCTGAAGTTGTCTCGACGCACTGCGAGTACCTACCTACAGGCAGCCCCCGAAGGCGGACTTGACCCTGAATCCTTGCCACATCCTTACCAATACCTGGGGATCTGGTCACACCTAGACTTTCCCAAGCAGACAGGCCGGCCAGGCAGGGAACTAGGAGCCAGTAACCAGAAGACAGCTCCCACTGCTGTGACCTGCCCTGTGCCAGTGCCGGGGGTGCAGCTCTTCAAGGTGGGATTGGGCGGCGGAGTGCGGGCTCCTGTGGAGGGGCCTTGTTGGAACCTGCAACCAACTGGTGGAACGGCCATTTTGATTGACGCGACCAGGCCCAGACCTCGCGCCAGAAGTAATAACCCAGAGGTTTAAACGTCAATCCTTGGCAGTGAGAGGGCCGACGGGGGGACGGAGCGCTCCGGAGGCGGGTGGCCAGGTACAGTCCCCACCAGCACCTTCTGGCGACGGGCCACTGTGCTCAGCGAGCAGATCTTCAAGACCACTGCCTAGTGGGTGATTGGAGGGGAACTGGTCCCCATCTGAAGATATTTCGTTTGGAGGATCCTCGGGCCCACACAACACCGGACCACTGCAATGACTACACCGTGCTCAAAGAAGGACGCAACGATTAAAGATCTTTTACAGAAGCCGGGCGTGAAGAAAACAGGGGGTCTGGGTCTGAACATCAGATGGCCCAGCCTGTCGAGAAGGAGATGGATCCGGACGCTGGGCGAGCAGATGACCCGATAACGCGGGGCTTCCTGGAGAAGCGTTTTAGTTCACTCGGGGACGATTTTGCAGGCCTGCAGCAAGATGTGGCCTCCGACAAACAGTTGCGAACGGAGATCCAGGAAATGGGAGATCGTGTGGACTCCCTGGAACGCAATGGGGACCGCAGGGAAGAAGAAAATCACTGAACAAGCCCGGGAACTCGTAGATCTTCGCGAACGGAATGAGGAGCTCCATCTAAAACTGGATGATTTGGAAAACCGCTCGAGGCGATCCAATATCCTCATCAAAGGCGTGCCACTCCAAGCGGACGGAGGCAAATTCGAGGACTGGGTACTTCTTTCGACATATAGCGCCAGACCTTTGGGATAAAGAGATTATACTGGATCGCACCCATCGCGTCGGGAGGCCTGCCTCCGGCCCAGGTCAGCAACAGGACATTCTCACCTGTCTGCACTCATACCGACAGAAGGAGATCTGACTGCCACACATGACCGGACCTGGGAGTTCGAGGGGCTGCAGGTGGGTGTCTTCCAGGACCTCTCGCCGCTCACTCTTCAGAGATGCAAAGATCTGATGCCGGCCACAGCCTTCCTCCGAGAGCAGGGAGTGCGCTACAGATGGGGGCATCTGTTCAGACTGTCTTTTGGAATAAGGAGCTACAAGTGGTACGGAATCTACATGAGGCGAATGAAATCCTCGGGAGCGCACTGGCAGAAGCAGGAGGCTCGGGCCGTTGGAGGAAGGCCCATCCTCTGGGAAGCCACTTAAGCGGAATCGGAGAAGAGGCCTCAGGAAAGGAAACACAAAGCCATCGGAGGAAGAGCGCCAGAAAGAAAGGGAAGCCCTTCTGCGTCAGAAACAGGATCGGGAGGGTACTGGCGATCCCACCAGTGAGTGATCTACGCGGCCGCAGACCCGGGGCCCATAGGTGGAGATGATGGTCCAAACCCAGGAGCAAGTGTTTTCGGCCTTGGTGGGGGGGGGGGGGGAGCTCCACTTCCGGAGGGGTGATGACCGGCCGGCGGACACCCGGACCCCTGCACGATAGTGCAAAGCATTGCTGTTGGACGGCGAAACAGTTGTTTACTTGTTCCCACTTGTTCTGTTTTTCTTGTCTTTCTTTTCTTCTCTTTCCTACTCTCATGAGCTCCGAGGTCCTCACACAGACCGGTAGAGTAACATTTCGAGTTAAGAGCCCACCAGTAACAAGTAGAGGCAAGGGTCACCGTGGGTCACATCTACAGGGGGCAGGGGAGACACGGGAGGCTATACTACAAACGACTGCGTTCCCTGGCTGAATTCTTCCTAGGGGGAGCTATAGGGCCTCAGGACGAGCAGCTGCGCCCTACACCCCACCACACACGGGATACTCATTACATTCCACCTGACGGGAGGCGCGTGGCATTGGGGAAGGGGGGGAAAGGGGAGGGGAAAGACGGGTAGGGGGTCTTTTGACAGGCTCTTGCGGGCGGGTGGGACTGATGGACTGTGTGTAGTCAGGCTTGCTACCCTGCATCCAGCAGCTGCCAAGGCTTATGGTCATGACACTTACCAATGACAGGCCTTAAGGTGGTTATTTTGAGCTTCAATGTTGGGGTCTTAACTCACCAGTTAAGAGACTAGCGCTTCTTGCTTTGTTGAGACACGCCAAATGTGATATCTGCCTCTTACAAGAGACCCATCTCCTGCGTGCTGACTGGAAACTACTCCGGTCTAAATGGTTCGACAGACAGTATTTCTCATTGGGTGTGGGGAAGAGGGCCGGGGTGGCTATCCTCTTTGCAACGTTGACTGGGGTGCACGCAGATGTACCGGGTAGGCTGTTGGCTCGGAGGGTATTGATGGGGGCCCACACATACACGATAGCCTCCACTTATAGTCCCAATGAGCAACCGTAAACCTTCCTCCGGGACTCGTTGCACACAATCCTTGAGTCCCCAGACGAGGACTTGGTGATAGGGGGTTTGGGGGGGGGGATTTCAATTTGGTCCCGGACGCTCAATTGGATAGATCGGCTCTCCGGGTGGGGCACTCTGGATCCATTTCAGATTAGCTGCTACAGAGATTGGGGGAGGTTGGCCTCACGGATGCCTGGCGACACCGTTATTCAACAGCCCGGGAGTACACCTTTTTTTCCGCTGCGCACCAAACATACGCACGCATAGACCTGTTCTGGACCTCGCCTTGGGTCGCCTTGGGTCACGGTGGCTACAAGGGACGTGGAGACTGAACCATAAGCTGCTTACATACAATGCCAATATTGTTGAAATACGGGGCGCTATCAAAGCGTACCTGGCTGTGAACGATGTGGGCACGGTCGATATAGTCATGGTATGGGATGCCCTAAAGGCAGTCCTGAGGGGCCGCTTTATAGCCATTGCAGCTGGCCTTAACAGGGAACGAAGAGCTAAGCGTGAGGACTTGGAAGACGAAATCAAGGAGTTGGAGGGAGTCCACCGCCATACTGGGGCAGTTCAAATGCGGCAGTTACTTACTAAGGCGAGGAAACAGTTGAGGGCCCTTGACCGCACCAAATCTGCTCTTTTACGCACCAGACAGTGTTATTATGAGGGGGGGGGGAGAAACAAAGCCAGGAAGCTCTTGCCACACGCACTCCGGGCCGAGACAGCTGCACGTCGGATAGCAAAGATCAGGAACGACCAAGGAGAGATCCTGAGGTCGGATACGGACATTGCGGCCGAATTCGAGGCTTTCTATACTGCCCTCTACTCAGTGGAATGTATTGACCCAGTGGCGGCCGAAGAGTATACGCTCGAGGCTCCGGTGTCTCCTCTCCCGGCTTCGGAGGCGGCCCACTTAGAAGCGGATATCAGGTCTGAGGAAGTCTTACGAGCTATACAAGAACTCTCTCCCGGGAAAGCTCCGGGCGAGAACGGCTTCTCGGCCGACTTCTATAAAATCTTTGCATCAGATCTTACCCCCCTCCTGACACGGCTGTTTAATACATTTAGCGTGACCGGGAGGCTGGCCCCATCGATGTCAATGGCTGAAGTGGTAGTGATCCCCAAACCAGGGAAGGACCCCCTGGAATGTGCATCGTACCGCCCCATTTCTCTGCTCAATGTCGATCTACACCAGCAAGACCTGCAGCAAGATGGCCGCTCGGAGCTGTAGCTCCATAGTGAACTCTTTACATCCTCCTGAGCAGCGCTCCGCCGCCTTATTCTGCCACCTAAACCATCGATTCCGCAACCGGAACACAGGCGGATCCCCCTGGAGCCAACTTCTGTCCTTCTCCGATCTATCATCGCGGAGATATTAGTGCTGACGGCATATCGACTTCGCCGGGGCTCGCTTTGTCCCGAGCTAACGGAGCAACTGGAGCGTAGCACCATCACTCTCTATTGAACAGCGGCCCACCAAAGAGATACACGGCGGAGGTACAGTGAGAAGCCTGCCGGTAGGTTGGGGACGCTCACAATGCAGAGTGGTGACAACACCGATCCCCTGAGGATCCCGCCCGCCATTTCTAACACTCACCGCGAGTTGGAAGACTGTGAGCGGGGACATTATTAACATCACCGGGAGCACTGGCAGTCCAGATGGTGAGCCCAGGAGGCTGGGGCTCCTGAACTGGTCCTCGTCAAGACCTTTTGGGCAAAGTATATTTAATCGAATGCCGCTTTCGTATCGCGCCCGACGCCAAAATGGCGCCTCCAGTTGATCGTCGGCAGGGCTCATAGCAACACCCAAGGGAGAGCCCCCCTTTCCTTCTATAGCATAAAGGCCGCAAAATTGAACTGAAACTGCAACTACTGCTCTGACCTTTGGGGATGACCCTGATTTGCGCTATGAATAAGCGAGAAAGACAACGGAGGCACCCCGCCTGACCAGCTAATGGTGGCTGTCTCTTCCACGGGCGGATATTCGACATCACTCGCCCCCTCTGAAGACATGCGGACCCTGGCTCTGTCCCCTTGCCGATCCACTGCTTAGCTTACACCCACTTTCTTTCTGGGTTATAGAGAATAATGGGGACCGACTGAATTCGAACTTCAAAGACTCATCCCCCCTTGCCTGACCTCAAGATGGCCGCCTCAGTTGGACCCTCCTCGATGCTCTCTCTCTCCTGGTCTAAAATCATTGGTCATCGTCCTGATCTTGATCAGCCCTCACCTGACCCTGTTCCTGCTCACCCACCAGGACTTTTACTCTGAGAACTTTCCCTCGACAGCTGAGACCTAGCCATTTTGACTGATGCCCGTGGAGCTACCTCGCGAGCTAAAGGGGAGATGGGCTATGGATTCCCTCCTTGACCATCACCTACCCAGCCTGTCTTTGGGCAAACTCTCCTGCGTCTCTCCTGACCTGATCTCCCTCCTCCCCCTTCACCCTACCCCCTACCCCTCGCCGCTCTTCTCTTTCCAGCTATTGACCTTTGCACCCACCCATCCTTGCTAATAGTTCCCACCCTGTTTATCCACTGGACTTTCTTCTGTGAACTTTCCCTCGTCAGTTGAGACCTAGCTATTTGACTGATGCCCGATGGAGCTACCTTGTTTAGCTATAGGGGAGACGGGCTGTGGATTCCCTCCTCAGACGTCACCTACCCAGTCGGTCTTTGGGCAGACTTCCTTTCGTCTCTCCTGCCGCCTTTTCCCTCATCCTCCCCCTTCACACTTCCACCTTCCCCCCTCCGCTCTATTTGTCTCACCTTTCTTTCCTCTCTCAATGCGTTGCTTATTTTTGATGTAATGTGTAATTATCATTTTCTGTAACATTGTGTAACCTAATGTAAAGCGCTCTGATACCCACGGGTCTAGCCAGCGCTATATAAAACTCATTAAATAAATAGATCTGAAGATCTTTACGAGTGTGTTGGCGGCGAGGCTCGCTCCTCACATGCAAGGAATGTTGACCCGGATCATTCGGGCTTTATCCCGGAACGTAAACGCAGTGACGGGACCAGGCGTTTATGTCACCTCCTGGATAAGACGGAGCGCACCCAGACCCCGGTGGTACCCCTGTCGGTAGACGTCGAGAAGTCGTTTGACCGTGTTCATTGGCCCCATCTCCGTCAAGTACTATGCCGATTTGGTATTGGGGAGCGATTTATGCGGTGGGTGAACTGTATATACCATAGCCCACAGGCACGCATCAGAGTGAATGGGGTCGCCTCTCGTCCTTTTCAGATTGAGCAGGGCACGAGACAGGGGTGCCCACTCTCACCTCTCCTCTTTGCGCTCTATATGGAGCCGTTCGCCGAACGAGTTAGACAACTCCCTACCGTCACCCGGATGGGAGATAGAGAGCATAAGATCTCGCTCTATGCGGATGACGTGGTGCTTTTTCTGACTCAACCGCTACTCTCTCTCTCTCTCTCTCCCCTTCTAGCAGAGATAGAGGCATTTAGCGCGGCCTTGGGTTTTAAAATCAACCTGCAAAAGACGCAGTCCCTCATCCTAACATTGCCCAAAATAGACCAGCAACAAGTAGCGGCACAGTTCCCATTCTCATGGGCCCCTAGTGACATTACGCATCTGGGGATCCGGGTTTTCCCAACAGTTGATAAGATTGCTCAGGTGAACTACTTGGAGATCCTAACCAAAGTACGAAAGGAACTGCTCAGCTGGAAGAAAAACGTCCTCATGGTAGGGCAAGATCGCTGCAATCAAGATGACTATTACCCTGTATTCTTTATATAATGCAGACGCTCCCACTATGTCTGCCGCCCAAAATACTGGCCCAGCTACAGCAGCTCGTTGATGGTTTCATATGGGGTGGGAAGAGGTCACGCATAGCTCGCCACCTAACGTATCTGAGGCAAGAGGATGGGGGACTCGGGGTCCCGAATCTGGGACGTTATTATGAGGCAGCGCAGTTACGCTGTATGGTTGAGTGGTATCAACTGGAATCAGAAAAGCACTGGTGCTTTATCAATCGCAGGGTAGCCGGTATACACATCTGGAAGGTCCCCTGGCTTCCCAAACGACACCATCCACAGGGCGTGTATATCTCTCCGGTCTTGAGGCCCACCATGAAGGTATGGAACAGAGTACAAGAGAGATGTGAGCTTTCGACTGTCATGTCCCCTTTTATAGGTAACCCGGATTTCCCCCCTGCTAATACAGGGAATACATACTTGAAATGGCAGGAAGCCAATTGCAAGCGCATAGGAGACCTTTTTGATACACAGGGAGTTATGGACTTCTCCCAATTAGTGTCAGGCTTTGGGATCCCCAAAGAAGCGTATTGGCAGTACTTGGCGCTGCGCCACTGGGTCACCCAGCCCCGGGTACGTCCATACGCAGGTCACCCGCTTACTAAGTTTGAGCTCTGGTTCATCACCCGTAACTCAAATAAACGTCTCTTATCAGATATCTACAACTTTCTTAACAAAGCTAAGAACCCCTCTAAATCCCCGGCGCAGCGCAGGTGGGAATCAGAAATGGAGCGGGAATTTTCCCCGAAGGAGTGGGCAGACATTATCCATAGGGCCAGTGCCTCCTCCTGCAGTACCACAGGTAAGGAAATGTTATTGAAAATTGCGCATTGTTGGTACTATACCCCGGCATGCATCGCACGGTGGAAACCACGCAGCGATGATCTCTGTTGGCGCCGGTGTGGGCAGACAGACACACATTCTATGGCAGTCCCCTAAGATTCAAGCCTTTTGGGACTCTATCCTATCTGATATTGTTACCATATACCATACGGAACTCCCTAGATTCCCTAGTTACATCCTATTGGGACTCCCCAACCTTCATACACATCCCCTTAAGTCCTATAGGGGCAGAGCGATTACTTTGGCACTAGGGGCGGCTAAACAAGTGCTACTATCAAGGTGGGGCACGGAAGACATCCCAACAAAATTAGACTGCTTCATAGAGTTTGAGAGGTAGTGGGTATGGAAAGGATCACAGCTGGGATGAACCGCACACTGCCCAAATTTGATAAGACGTGGGGCTCCACCGTGGCCTATTTATCCTCGGAGTTTGTAGAGCTCACATGCCCAAGGTATTTACGGGTACTTCGGTTCCCCACTACTCACCCACGCCGGCGAGCAACCCGCCCAAGACGAGGTGGTGCTTCCCATTGGCTAGAACCCTACTCAGTCGAGTGATGGGGAATGTGTAGGTCTCCGACTATCCTTTTCTATCCCTTTGGTTTTCCTTCTCTTTCTTTCTCCCTCTTCTTTCCCGATCTTCTACAATACACGTATAATTCTTGCTATTTCCCACCGGCCATTGGTTGTAGGTGGGTGTTTTTGTTTAAATTGGTCACCTAAAACTGAAATAAAATGATTTAAACCATACATTGAGATAGCAAGTGAACTCGCGTGTTCTCTCAAACACTCATTTAGGATTCCAAACTTCGAAAAATTACTCCACACAGTCTTGGCCAACATCCTTCACTCTGCTCATAAATCGGGGAGCAGAAACGTCCCTCAGACGTTCAGGCAATGCAAAGATACTCCAGAAGAGCAGATCATGATTCACCCACACCAAAGCGACAGCCTTTACATCCAACCTGCACCACTCAGTGGCCACTCCAACAGCAAAGATTTGAATGCATTGTAATCTCGCCACTACATTACCTGGTAGGTTCAGGAGCAACTCATTTCAATAATCTAGCCGCAGGAGAACATTGCACCAGTGGTTTGGGAATGAACAGTAGGATCTGATCACTGATGGTGGGAACGGAATTGTTGGGGGCCAAACTAGTTTAGCCACGCCCCCAGTGATTTTAAATTGTCTACGTTTGGATTTAAGCCCCAGTAAGGTTGGCCAAGCTGAATCATGCCATGTTTTGTTCCCCTTAAGTTTCAGAAATTCTGATTCTTTCAGGCTTAATATCAACTAAGCAGCCACTTAGATCTAAAAGGAGTTGGGTCTCATTTTGTCCAACCAGAATTTGCCACTGCTCTACAGCCATGGCGAGACACTGAAGAGTGGCAAAAGAGGGGAGTCTTTGGGATGTAGAATTTAATCCATAAACAGTGGACCTGAAGATATGGGATGCTATAACTTGAATGCAGGGGCGTAGTCAACCCCCAGCTTTAGCAGTTACAGCAGGGGTGGGATTCTTGATGGGCCTCTTCTGTCTGCAGCTCGGCAGACAAAGACTCATAACTGATGTGCCAGAGTGGGAGGGTGAATGAGTGAAAGGTGGATGGATAGATACATGGATGAATGAGTGAAAGGTTGGTTGTAAGGATGGATGGAGGGATGTATAGATGGTTAGATATGAGAGAGGGTGGGTGGATGGATGATGAGAAAAGATGATTGGATAGAGATGGATGAGTGATTGAAAGAACGAATAGATGAGTAAAACGTAAATGGATGGATGAGTGGATGGATGGTGGAGTGAAAGACTGGATTGGCATAGAAAAAGGGTGGATGGGAAAGAATGATGAGTAAAAGGGAGCGGAGCTGAATAAAAGGGTGGAAAAATGGATAAGTAGAAGGGTGAATGGATGGATGAGTGGGTGGGACAAAGGATGGATGGAGTGAAAGGGAGGATTGATGTCAAAGATTGTCATCGTTATAGAGCCACTGGCCAGCATCCTGCAGGATCACCATCATCAGAGGTAGAAGGTTTGGCAGATCAAATGTTATCCAAGTATGCGGACGATGTCCTTGCAAGATCCCTTTTGACAACTTGCACCCCATCCTCTGTGATATTGCTTATAGGCATTGGTTTGGGCCCCCCCCTTACAGAGACCACCACAAGACCGGAGCTTGACTTACGCAGGACGACAGTCCCAAAACACTAGTTAGGCATTATGTATCACAAGGATATTGATACCATCATTAGAGCAAACTATGGCACGTTTATTTCCTGGATTACTGGTTCGGTGCAGCGCTGGATTAAACTGCCTATCTGTGCCCGGGTGAATTGGTCTAATGAAAATGGTGGTGCTACCGAAGCTTCTATACTTGTTACAAAACATCCCTATCCCTCTTCGCAGGTCATTCTTCTCCCAACTCCACTCTCGTATGATTACCTTAGCATGGGCCGGCAAGCAACAAAGAATTAGTTGGGCTAAATTACAGACACCCTGCGACAAGGCAGGGTCTGGGGTACCCAATTTTGAGTTCTACTATCTTGTTGCCCATGCTCAATTTGCTCATCATTGGATTCACACTATCCATTGGGCGCCTCATTCGCATCTGGAAAATGACCTGGCAGACCCGGACCCCATTCAGGTATATCTGCATAGCCGAACTAATTGTCTAGACTGGGAGACCCACACAGTCAAATGCTCGAGCTGAGTGATCAGTAGAGCATCGCCTCGGTTTGCAGCCCAAGCCGAGGTTGCTCACTATCTATATTCCCATATTGCTACTCACTCGGGGGTCCGGTCTGTTTTGAAGTGTAAAAAGCTTTACATATATGGGACTCTTTCCCCCCCCCCCCATAGTAAATTCCTTGGATGACTGTCGGCTCGCTCTCCTCCTCCATGCTAGATACACTCAGCTATTAGAACCTCAAGCATGTTCTAAAACAGTTACTTCCTAACTTTCCGGGCGCTCCCACAGATGGGAGCCTGTGTCTTTCCTATTAACCAACCCTACAACTACGTACATTATTGTCCGCATGTATACCATGCGGTCCCTGGCTTCCTCCGAGCCAGAACGGCATGCCTATATGTTTGTGGATCTGGGCCTCGACATCACCGATAAAAAAAATTGTTGCGCTCTCATAAGAGATTACCCTGAATGGGAAATTTCGGATCATTCACTATAAATACTTGCACAGAGTATATTACACTCCGGTTACTATGGTGAAGTATGGTATGTTGTCAGACTCTTCCTGCCCCCACTGCAGATTGTCTGTACCTTGCATGGTCTTGTCCGAGAATTGCAGCCTTTAGGTCTTCAGTGAATCGAACTCTAGATATTATGATAAAGGAGGCTGTCCCCATTACTCCCTTTCTGCTTCTTCTGGGGGTTGTGATGGAAGCCCCGAAGCACTATTGTAAGCTGTTAACAACAGCTTCCCTATTAGGTCGACAGCAGGTTCCACTGTCATGGGGGAGCACATGTTTTCAAAATTTCTAGTGTTGGTTGAAAGGCATGATTATATGCAGTGAACTCAAATCATATGCTGAATTCCTTCCACCTTCCTCTCAATTGTATTTTTTTATTAACAGTTCAATTAATTAAAACCATTACAGTAAAAGAGAGACAGGTTGTTTAAGACAGTTCAATTGTTTAAAACTATTCCACCCTGCCCCTTATTCCCTCCCCACCCCTTCAGTCCGATTGCCCTTATAGTTGGCTTGTAGCCCTCAATTCATTCCAGTGAGTTCTCGGGAATTACTTATAAAAAAAACAAATAAAAATCAGAAACTGTAGCATTAACGACTGATTTAAAATAATTATGGCTATGAATAATGCAATGAGCCTCCATGGGGTCTTCCTCTCATCCAAGAGCTTTTTTGGGACCTCTACGCGCTTATGTTGCCAGCCTGGATGAGCCTGAGATACTGGCATAACTTTATATGGGGGGGGGGCGGACCTGTGGCATAAAGTTGATTCTTTAATGAATTGATGCCTTGGTAGGATTTACATCTGTCATTTGGTTTAGAGCGGATTTTAATGGGGTAAGCTAGGACATATTTCTGTAATGATGTCAAAGTATGTTATTACGCTACAAGACTTGCATGATGTACTGTGGTTGATTCTTGCCGGAAATTATCCTTGTGCGTGAATTCAATGAATTTCAATACCAGCATTAAAAAACATTTTTTAAAGGTTAAAAGTCTTAGTTATAAGGTTCCCACTCACCAGGGTGGGTGATTTCAAGACCAACACTGACAAAGATGGTTTGGCAAGCCAGCTATAGGATGGATAATTCTCGGACAACTATCTAGAGAGATAGCAGAAATGGATGACCATTCTCGTTTGGAGGATGGCAGGAGCAACATACTACAGATGAGGTACACATGGGAGCTTGAATAGAATTCCCACTTAGATACTGTGAATATTAGATGAGAAACGTGTTGCAAGGTATTTGCAAAATCCCTGCAAGTCAGAAAGATTAGCAGAAAATAAATTTAGAAAGTAGTAACGAAATGTGATACATTGTAGAGATGGAACTTTGGCAGATTAAAAAAAAAAAGCAGCTAACGAAATTTGCTGTTGCCTTAGCAGGGGTGTAACAAGGTGCCCTCACCATAAAGGATCACTCCAGACAGCAGGTTGAATGTGAAGGTTTATTCATCATACAGAGGACCTCATCCATCCAGCCGCTTTTCACCCTCTCTCAGGTCGAACTGTTACCTCGTCCTGAGACTCTATGACCTCAACACATTCCATTCATGCCGATTGTGTATTTAGTTGGGAGCTATCAGCATATTACACACCTCCCTTTTTACATTAAACAAACTTATCTGAAACAAGCTGACAAAATGATACAATTGTACATAAGATATAGTTTATGCATTTCAATATGCCAAAAATGGATTGAATAGATGCAATCCTCACCAATAACATAACTAAAGTTATTTATGCGTCACTCACATAATCCTTTAGAAAGATAGGAGTTTTCCTCAGTCTAAGAGATCTTTTGTACATTACCTCACCAGGAATGTTTCTCCCTTTCTCTGAATCTTTACTCAAATTTTTATCCTTTCTATTTGTCAATGGAATAAGAACCTCTGGTTTTCCAGCAAAATCCAACTTTCCTTTATAAGGAACAATTCTATTCAGGTTCCAAATACGGGAATCCTCAATCTTTACAGCATTAGAGAATAGTTTAGAAACTCTTATTGGCTTAGAATACCTGCCATTTCTCTCATTACCACAGGTTCTTTTCATTGTAACAGTCACCAACCTTCACTACCATTTTCTTAACAGATTTCCTTCTGTCAAATCTTTCTTTACAAGCGGTCACCTTTTTCTCTTAATATCCAATTGTCATCCATGGCTTACTTTCAAATTTTCCTTTTGCATCTATACCCAGCTTGCAACTATTAGAGTGTTAGGAGACCTACCATGAAACAGATCAAAAGGAGTTTTCCCGCTAGTAGATTGTGGAATGAATCTGTATACCTCAACTTTTTTGTAGAGTTCTTCCTACAAGTTCAAGCCATTGTCCTTTGCCATACGTATGGTTCTTTCAGAACCCTACTGAGGAGGTCTACAATCCTATTGGTGTTGGGATGGTATAACACAAATTTTTCATGTTTTATCCCACAATCACTCAAAAATCTCTCAATCTCAAGGGACACAAGTTTTAACCCATTGTCAGTAATAAAACCTGTGGTAAACCTTCCCTTCCAAACACCTCTCAAACATTTTATCACATGCTTGGTCTCAATTCCCTGTGTCATAAATACTTCAGGCCATCTGGAATGGTACGCAGTCAAAATATCGATTTTTTTTATATCGACCTACACTAATATCGAGTTTTTAATATCGTAGGGACAGAATATTGATGTCAAGAACATCGGTGACCAGAACCTCAAGGCAAGTAATATCATTTTTTTATATCGAAGTAAGCAATATCGTTGTAAGCAATATCGAAGTAAGCAATATCGATAGCAAAAATATCGTTAATATAAATATCGATATTATTAGGGTTATGTATTTTAGTATGTATTTTATATGCATGTTTAAAATTTTTGTAATGTATTTATTATTTTTAAATATATGTATTAAATGTTTAGAAATTAGTAATTTTTTTAAGTAAATTTAGCATTTTAGTATCAGAGCGGGTTGTGGGTTTATAGGGGAATAGGGTGGGAAGTAATTTAATAATAATTAATTAAGTTTATATTAATTTTTATTTATTAATTTATTGGTAATTAATTTGTAAAAAAAAAAAAATTTGATTATATTATATATTTTTTATTGTTATTGTTAATTTATTTATTGTTAATTAATTATTAATTGGTGATTAATTTTTAATAATTGATTATTAAATTAATTGTTAATTTTTATGTGTAGCGGGTTGTGAGTTTATAGGGAATAGGGCGGGAAGTAATTGGATTATAATTAATTAATATTTTTTTATTGTTATTGATAATTTGTTAGTTAATTATTAATTGGCAATTAATTTTTTATTCATGTATTAATTTATAATTATATTATAATTAATTTGTTATTTTTTTTATTTATTGTTATTGTTAATTTATTGTTTATTATTAATTTTTATTAATTGATTGTGTTCTTTATGTGTAGCGGGTTGTGTGTTTATGGGAGATTAGGGTGGGAAGTAATTTAATGTTAAGTAAATATTAACTTAATTGGTATTTATTATTACTTTTTTAGTTAATTAATTATTAGTTATTTATTTTACAAAAATTAATTAATAAGTATGTTCATTTAACCCTTACGCTATCCAACACTTTCCCTACTGTTGCACTCACTGGAGTGGGAATAGTAATTTTTACCTCTACGCTATCCAACACTTTCCCTACTGTTGCACTCACTGGAGTGGGAATTGTAATTTTTACCTCTACGCTATCCAACACTTTCCCTACTGTTGCACTCACTGGGGTGGGAATAGTAATTTTTACCCCTACGCTATCCAACATTTTCCCTACTGTTGCACTGTTTGGAGTTGGAATAGTAATTTTATTACCTCCGCTATCTAATATTTTTTGTATTATTTTAGTTAATGTAGTATATAATTAATTTTTAAAAGATTAAAAATAATTTTAATTTGTTATATATATATATATATATATATATATATATATATTTATTTAATTTTTATTTATATTATTGTTTTATGTGTATAGATGTATTTATAATATATATATTTGTTTAAATTATAAGTTATTAAAATTATTAGTAAGTATATATATTTTATATTACATATTATATGTATGTTTAATTTATTTTTACATTATATATATTACTTATAATTTTTAAACATTTTAAAATATTTTTAACTATGTTTATTTTAATTATATGTATTTACTTTACATTATTTTTTTTAACAAATAAAAAACGATATTTTTGACAGATTTTTTCCCCGATATTTTGTACTTACCATAATGTAGATAGGATGTCGATATTCTTGACTTCGATATTCTTGCGTCGATATTTCTGTAGGTCGATATTCTGACCTTCGATATTTTGTCAGTGATTCATCTGGAATATATGTCCAAAGTTACAATGACAAAAGCAATTTCCTGCCAAGGAGAACCGGGACGTTCTCGGATGATCATAAGTTGCACTCTAGGCTTTACAACCTTTTCACTGAGAGCACACTGCATACATACTCAACCATTCTTCCCACCTGTATGTCCATTCCCGGCCACCAGCATGCCACTCTAAGTCTTTCTTTGGTTTTGGACATACCCTGATGACCACTATGAGCTAAGGAGATCAACTCATTTCGAATGGATAGAAGCAAGACCGGTCTGGTGCCCCAATATAATAGACCATGACTTTCAAACAACTCATCCTTGACATTCCAAGACGTTTTTAATCTCACTCCCTTTGCTTTTCACACCTCAACCTTCTCTCATACATAAAAGTACTTCCTGAATCACTATCAGACTGCAATTCTGTACACCATTTCTCTTCTCAAACTGTTGCGTCAATACTACCAACCATCTCATCATCAAAAATATCCTAATCATCAAATTTATCTTTATCCTGTTCTTGATCCAGAGCAACTAATCTGGACAAGGAATCTGAAACCAAATTTCCACATCAGGAATGTATTTTATCTTGAAAGCATACCCTTGTAATGCAAATACCCACGTGGCAATTCTGCCAGAAACCGCATTAATGCCTTTTTTATTTTTTTTTATTTTTTAAACACCTCGCACAGAAGTATGTGGTCTGTTTGGACCTCAAACTTTGCTCCCCATAAGAACCCAAGTTCACATTGCCCAATCCATGGCCAGTGCCTCACTTTCAATAACTAAGTATCTTGTCTCTGGTTCCTTCAAACTTCTTGACAGAAACAATATTGTTCTGAGACTTACATTCACCTTGTAATACCACTCCCAACCATTTTAAACTTGCATCAGTGGTTAGATCAGACTTCTCTTTTGGATCAAAAGATTCTCAATTTTGGAGCATGGCTGAGCTTCTCCTTTACCTTTCTAAATTCAGTTTCGCAAAAAGTCCACACAAAATCAACCCTTATCCTGAGAAGTTTCCTCATGTTGATACAAGTTTCTGTAAAGCCCTTTACAAAATTTACTATAATATTCGGCCATGCCCAGGAACTTCACAAGTTCTTCTTTGTCAGGTGATTCCAATCTATGAAGAGTTTACCAACTCCTCTTTGGGAGTAATACCTTCCCCAGGCAGCAGTTACTACCATCTAAACCAGGAAACAGGGGATAAAAAGAAATATGTAAAAGTGATTCCTGGGGATTCGATAAACGAGAATACTAAGGAAGTGTGCGCATCACTGATAATGACACGATGCCACTGAATTCAACATAGAAGTGCGTGCATCACTGTTGATTACAAGCCATTACTTCTCTTCAGGAAACCTCCCAATCCAAATGGCTTCTACGTTGAACGTGCTGCGTCAGACCGCTGCTAGGAGACACGCACAAATGCTGCTCAGGGCGTGTGTCAGGAACCAGCCCCAAAGAGATGAGCATACGGCTACCACAAGCCTCACACCAAGGACATGTAGACACCCAAGACACAAGCTCAGTCAAAAGGCGTGTGGGTATATGAGCACGCGACTACTGTAAAGGCCACCTCACACACCAATGAATCGCCCCGTAACAGGCAAAAAGGCGCACTCTTGCAAATAATGCATATAGTGACCACCATGGCACACGCTTGTATATAAAGCATATAGTGACCACCACACACCACGAATGGCACACACTGTATAGAGTCCTCCAGACACTGACGGCAGATCAGTTATTTCAGTGGGGCCGCAACATCCGCTTGCCCCACACATCCACTTATATCAGATTCCTGGCAACTAAATTCTCCACTGGTTTCAACGAGTTGGTACCACATCAGGTCTGACAGTTTGCCTCCTTGATGGCCCACTGCTGCCAGAAGGGTTGAGGTGGAATCAATGGTTAGACTCCAAATGTTGGTGTTCTGATGGCTACTGATTCCTCTGTATCGCCAGTGCACAATGGTGCCTTCACCATAAAGGATCACCACAGAGAGTAGCTTGAAAGTGAAGGTTTATTCATCATACAGAAGACCTCATTCATCCAGCCTCTTGTCATCCTTTCTAGGGTCCAACTGTCACCTCTCCCCGAGGCTCTTCTATGACCTCACTACATCCATTCATGCATATTGTGTATTAAGTCATGAGCTATTAGCGTATTACCAGGGGCTCTTTTAAACTCTTACTTCGCTTTGTGGAGAGAAGCAAAATCAGGGGAGTAGTGTAGTTACTCCACTGCCTCTCCAGATGGCAAAGCAACAAACGCTTTGTTGTGAGTACGAGACAGACACCTAGTACTGTCAATCAGTGGATCTAAGACAGCATTATGGTCCCCTCCCCAACGACCTGCTGAGTTTTTAACCCATGAATGCGCGAAGCTGCACGCGTCAAAAAATCTTTACAATCAGCATTGGGGGCCATAGGAGTTCACCAAGATAAGGAGGACAGAGCCAGCCATCCCTTGAACTAATAGGTAGCACCCCTCCGGATCAGAAAATGTGTTGAGGCAGCGGAAATTAATGGATTTGTGATTCCAGATTGCCTGCTCTCACAAAAAGGTGGAGTAAGAGGCAAGGCAAAGTATGTATGGTTACCCCAAGCCTGTTCCGGTAGCAACCCTGGCGTGGGAGTGATATCTATAATTAAAATAAGTCCAACATTTCTCCCCCATCAGAAAAATCAATACAATGAATAGAGAAACACAGGAGCAAGTCCCTTTTCCAAGCATCAAAGTTAATTTGACTATGGATTTCGATCCTCGAAAGATTACAAGTAATTTATTGGGCAAACTATTGCCAAATTCATTGCATTAATGGATCTAAAATGCACTTCTAGACTCAGGCAAAACAGCTTGAGCCAGAAAATGTGCCACTAATATAGAAAACAAAGGTGTCCATCAAGGTTATGTATTAGCCCCCGTTATTGTACATGAACTTAGTTTGTGATGCTACATGAGGACACCCTAATAGGATCCTGGGCAAAATAATTGAACTGGCAATTTAAGAAACTGGCACAAACTCTGGGATAAATCCGAAGATCACTGAAAAGAGAACTCAAATGACTTGAAAATAAATAAGGAACATTGACGTTAATGGATTAAAGAAGGGTAAAATATTAGGGAATGCTTCCTTGTGTGCAAAATGGGAAAGCACCAAAGTAAGGAAACTGGATTAATGGAAGCAGAGTTGAATGTTAAAGGTGCTTGGTCTCTGCAGACAGAGCCACAAAGATTTTGCCCGTTTAGCAGTGTACTCCTATTTTGTGTACTATTTGGCTCTTCTATAACAGTTGTAAGAGATGCTTGCTGCAAGAGGTCTGGCTCAGCAGTAATTTATGTAAGTCACAAGGAAGTAAGGTTTGGAGGCACGGCAAATCACTTTGAACAATACGAATAGGACCTACAGACAAATTAAGCCTACACTCAGGGCCTTCTGCATGGAGCAAGCTTCCCCTCGAGATAGTCACTTGATGCAATCTCACCGTTTAAGAAAAAAGTGACAACATGGCTCTTTAAGCAGAAATAGATGGCTTGATCGCACTCTAATTGTGGCCTGTGCATAGCGCCGGGACACTCCTTGGAGTTAACGTGCACTATACAAGTCGCCATTCATTCATTTATTCATTCAGGTGTTAGGAGAAACATTCGATCTCGGCCACAATGAACCATAGCGAATATATAAAGCCGATCTAGACTGCTGATTAGAGGAGACAGGCCATCAAGGAGGGCATCACCAATGGCAGAGTCACAGAACATGGGCACAGCTCAATGAGCTTAGTTCACCGCCCAGAGGAAAATCTGTAGCTGCAGCTTTCAAATGCAATCCGACTAGTTGCAGAGTTTGGAAATGGGGAAGCCTGAAAAATCCTAAAAAAAGGTAACTAAATTTATAACTATCATACTGCCCTTAGACACAATTATAGAAATCAGGAAGGGGAATATTATAACCCTGAACTGTGGTGCACCTTCTCCCTATTCAAAAATGAAACTGTTCGTTCCTGAAAGCAATTTCAAAACTATTGGCTAAGCCGTGGATGGAAGCAGCCTCCCGGACACCTCACTAGGCCCTCTGAAAGGCATCCTACACACCACAGCATGCCTTATCAAATGCCTGAAGAAAGTCACCCATATCACCCCCTACAGCCCTGAAACTACACTTGCTCTTTGCACCCCTGCATCTTTTGAAAGACCAGCTGCATCACATGCTAGGTCAGTAGGAGATGTACTCCGGTCTTGATGGCTGAAAAACAAACCCTCGCAGATCACAACATACCTGCATCAAAGACACTGCTAGACTGGAGATAAATAAAAGTAATAGAGAAAAGCCACCACAGGGGCCTTTCTCCCTCTATGCATTCAGGATCTGAGCGCCATCCCTGTAACCATCAAACCTGACCCCCAGCCCTTCTCCAATACAGAAAACTATTAGAAGAATAACATCTTCTAACATCAAAACACCTATAACACACATTGCCCCTCACTAACGACAGCATCTCTCTCATCCTCTCGACCCTGTTAATCATGAATGGTAATTCTGAGTGCTAGCCTTTTACAGCACTACATTGCACCTGGCTAGGTTTGCACTTTATAAAAACCCACACACTGAGTATTTCTCAGGTGTAGGCATTTTACCAAAGCTTCATCAGGACACCTTTCATTCTTGACCAATTATCCTTTAAACTGTAAGGTCTTGAAACCTGCAGGAAAGAAACTGCCAGTAAATTACAAATGGTCATTGTATTAACAACATGTCCTCACTTGTGCAAGTTATTTTTTTAGTACAAGAATAGATGGGACTGCAAGTAGATCACGAACTGCAAATCAAATTCTGTGTGGAAATGTAAATTTGTTTTATAATGATTTATATTGCTGTAACATGCATATAGCGGACATTTGACATCCTCTATAACAACTCTGCAATCTTTGAAGTCCCATGCTTCTCTCTCTCAGGTTAAAATTCTGCCTATGAAATTCAATGGCTTTAAATTAAGTTGGAGGCGTAAGCGAATCAGCAAATGTTCACCACATTTAGATTACCCATAAAACCTTTGATAATCTGGAAAACCTGTAAAAACAGCAATATTAAGCAAGTCATGGATAGGAGGTGAATTATTGTGGAACAGCAATTGGAAGCACCTCAACAAAAACTAATAAAAAAGTCTACAGAACACATCTTCCCGTTACACTTCAGCAGAATCATAGAATTTCTTCATCAGCTGCTACTGGTTTCACAGATCAATCATTGTAAGGGCAAAATTCAGTCCACATTTTCTCCTCAATTAGGAACACATAAGGCATGGATTCTAAAAAGGTCAACCTGAATTCAGTCGTGTCTATATCTGGTGCTTTCACTGTAAAGCGTCTGTTGGGGTCCTTATCAGAACTTCAATATAAGCCTACGGTAGGACCATTATTAGATGGGCAGCATGTTCAAAGGCCACAGTGAACGTGCTGCCACCCTCTCACAAACGCAAGTGCTTGAGGACTTTCCTGGATAACCCTCCAGCAAGGAAGGCTGCCAGCAGTATTGCACCCACCAGCAGTTAAGTCCTTTGTGCACAAGACTCTTCAGTCCTGAAAGGGAGGAAGTGGAAGGCACCAGGGTATAAAACAGGTAACTCCATCTCAATTGGTAGTTCTGTCAATGTCACCCTGGTCTTCTCCACCACGCAAATTCACTCCAGTGGTCACACACATGGACAGGCAGAAGAGCAAGGCCTCAGTTATGACCTTCAATAGCCTGCAGCCATCTTGGATTTTCTTGACCAAATGCACTACCATTCCAATTTTAAAAAGATTTTGTAAGAATTTATAGGTGACGGTACTGATATTTTCATATTACTCTACACGTTTTCAATTCCCTATTAAAACAGAGGGAAAATATATTTCAAGGCACATGCAGTCAGTGCATGAACCAATTTCCAGTGCTGGGCAATGGTATGCTTAGTTTGTGTCTGAAATTTTGAACTAACGAGTTAAGTGTAAAAATACACTTCTTCTGTAGAAACATCTGAAATGTGAATTGCACGACTGACTGCAAATATGTGAAGCCTTAAAAGATGCATGGTTAAGACAAATGTCATATTCAAATCAAGGCATAATGTACTTACCTGCCTCATGAAACAATGCCGGAAAGGTTCAGGAGACATTGCTGCAACATTGGGGCCCCTGATGTTTGGAGATCTCCGGTAACCCCTCTGCACTGGAGAGCCATAGAAGTCACGATTTATTCGTGGAATATAGGGCGCGTTTTCCATTATGCGTAGAATTGCTTTATCCTAAATATTGCAAAAGGACACCCACAGAACAATTAGAATTTTTGAGAATGAGCGCCCGCAAACTTCAGAAGAATCATCAAGTATACAAGCTCTAAATACATTTTGGAGCCCTTACTATTGTATACGGTGTTCCCTCCTTTTCACTTCAGAGTGCCCATGTTCTTCTTACTGCCAAGCACAGTACCATGTTGCTCCCCAGCTACTCTATCAATAGCTGTATGTACACACACACACACACACACACACACACACAAATGCACATACGGAGTATACTGTAAATATTAAGCACTCTAGAGCGTGCGTTTTAAGAATAATCGCAAATCCCTGAGGTGTTCTGTCCTCGTGCATATAAGAGCAAGGAACAGAGGGGGGACTTGCAATATCCTTCTTTGTACACTTGGAGTTCTTTATTCCTTGTGAAGCACAGAATTTTGAGGGAACAGTGAATGGGTACAGAATAACCCGAGACCCTGGTGAGGGTGTTTCAGTTCCACATAAATGGTGGTGCAGCAAAGCTCTCAAGTTTTCCTTCACTCAAGATAGAGTGTTTAGGGTTTTCCTTGGCATTCTAGTATTTTTAGTTCTGAATTTATAACGTAGTATATAGGACTACAATTCTCAGAATGCAAACAAAAATAACCAGACTGGCTGACCTACTCAAGCAAAGATCGGAGAAACATGAGGTCTATAGTGAAGCAGCAGGTCTCTGCTCAGCATGGGTGCCTCAAGACATTATGACAGTTCTGAAGTTTCTGCAACACCATGCAGCCAGTCGCATCGAAACAGAATCAAAGTGAACTTTTGCAAGCCGCAATGTAAAAAGCTGGTAGCCCACTGCTCAGGTTATCTGGTCTGAAGAACCGAGGGTTATGGAAGGGAGTGAGCATGAAGCCTGGAACCAACCGCCAGTGCTCGTAGGCCTCCTGGAAGGGTACGTTTTGGAGCATTTCAAATACTGTATTTTGCCTTTAAAATGGAGATTACATTCATGTGTACTTAATATATATTAAAAAAAAGGAAAAATTGACAAGGCAAGGTTGACATTGCAAGGGAAGGTGAGATTAGGTGAAATAGTTGCCTTGCAAAAATAATGCTTTGTTGTGATGAAAATTGATACTCTAGCTAAATTAGGCAAAACTAGGCACCAGACGCCATCTTTTACTGTGACGTTTCATTGTACCACATGAATAGACTTGTAATTTCGTGTCTAACTAGAATATGAATTAAATGTGTTCCACAGACAAGGACAAAGACGTTCACAGACTGTTCTGAACAAAGTATGCACATCAAAGGTGAAACCTGGCTATTCCAGAGGAAAAATATGTACTATGATACCTTCATTGGCCCATGTGTAGACGCTTACTTGGGAGAAACTTCATTTAGTAGAATTAGGAGAATCTTATTTAATGTATTTAGTTTAAACACCTCTTTTACTGTATTCCGATTGGTTTAGAACCTGTAAACAAATGAACTACTGTAGTAAACGTAGGAAATACTTTGTTCAGAACCCTATAAAAAGTGATTTCTTGATGTAAAAGTGAGCCTCTTTCCCATACCTTAGATGGCAAATCTATGTTTGATTAATTTTTTCATTTTATACTCTGTATTTGATTTTCTGAACTTTACCGAGTTCTTGATTGCTTCCATACCTTAACTGAGCTTTGCACTCGGATTTATTGACTAATTAAATCGACTGCATTGAATTAAATTCTGTATGTTTGAATACTTAAAATAAACCCTTTGAGGTTAAGACTTCATTGTCTGTCATTTTGTAGGTTGTTTTTTACATTTCCAACAACTGAAATGGTCATCTTTGAATGTCTACAACTGAGACTAGTCCAGTGCGGTGCACAAAAGTTCGTCTAGGGACTACACCACTCCCAATCCATCAATGGTAGTAACTTAAATTTCATACACAAGTTTTGTGTCAGTGTGATGGCCTTAAAAAAAAGCCAATACAAACAAGTTTAAAAGGGAGTTGTTTGCCATTTCTAAAGGTGGGTGTGTGGGTGGATACTGGCATCTGTGCGGGCAAACGATGGTGCTCTGTGGACACTGGATAAAGGTTGTGTGACTGTAGGTCTTTTATAAGTCGGTCGGTGGTTGAGCGTATAACAGTGGCTTGAGCAAAATACGAGGGGGATGGGGTAGTGGACATTTAGAATGGTGGATGGCTGATTAATAAGTGTTTGATGGTGGATGTGTGCGTATCCAGTCACCGTTTGGCTCTTGGTTCCACTGTCCTTGATACCCTCTCTGTTCCCCCTGCCCTTGTCCCGATCCCTGCTCTTCTGTCCCTTTGTCCTTGCAGAAGGCCAAGGGGTGATGTTGCCCCGTCCCCCTTCCGCCCCAAAGAAGAGGCGGGCATTAGGAAGTCAGGGTCCATGCTAAGAGTGGGAGAAGACAATAGTGTGGTACAACCCCCACCATTGCATTGCCATAGGGCGGGGGAAGAATTGTATAATTGGGGCCCCCCTTCTCCAAGAGCTAGATTTGTACCCCTTTGGCTTAAAGGACAGAAGGGTTTGATTTTTTTTTATTCTTCCAGATATTTCCAAACATAGGGTGGAAAAAATGGTACCAGGAGGTTTACATATCCCTGGCCTTGCTGAAGCTTTGGGGGTGGGAGACAATGGGGGTTCAAGTCGCACCCTCACTTTGTCCAAAGGAAGTTTTTATTACTGCCCACTTCACCTTGCCTAAGAATAAGGGTGGTGGGGGAGTTTGGGCGGTATCAGAACAGGATGGGGTTGCTTCAGCTGTCCTGCTGGCATGTGTGATTTCTTTTCTTCAACAGACCAGCAGAAGAGGAGTGAATTGAGGCAGCCCTCCCTTATTTTTGTCAGAGCGTGGGAGGGCTGTCCCCGCCAACCGCTGTCTTCTGGACCACTTTGCAAAAAAACGCACCAGCGAGCGGGACAGCAGTTGGCAATTGAGGTGGACATCGCTCACTCTTTAAAAGGGGAGGAAAAAAAAAAAAAAAACCTTCATACCCACATACATTTTTGTGATGCCAGGGTAAATGAAAGAGCATATGTACATTTTATTCCTCCTCCTTCCTGAGGCAAGGTATTCACAGACATAGGGGAAAAGAGCAGCATGCAACACATGTTTTTTTAGCTGGAAATTAAGAGTCAAAAACAAATAGAGTAGCTGCACATGCGCTATAACTTCACACATTTTGCCTTTCATGTCTCAAAAAGCAGAACAAAAATTCATCAAACCACGAAAAAGCACTGGATGACGGAGTGGCGACATGTCCGCAGTGCAATACAAGTCTGGTGATCCTTGGTCTAGAAATTTATAAGTTTCATACAATTAAAGTTTCCTATGGGAAAGTGACACGTTTGGAACTAAAACCTAGAATTCTGGAACTGCTTGACCAATCTGCACTAAGTTTGGTGTGTTCTGGACTGGAATTTTAAGTATAGTTACCGCCTAAGTGCTAATTGGTCGACAGGGGACAAAGTTATTAAAGATGTAAAAAGAACTTCCTACGACGTGAAATATCAACTTTAACAACAAAGCTGTGACTGTACATAATATATATTTTGTGACTCAATAACAGAGAAATTGTGTATTAATTTACACATTCGCATATTACTTACGTAAAATGGAGACCCCACTGCAGAATGTTTAGAGAGGCCCCTGAGGCTACAATATCTCAGACATTCAATGGCCTTCGGTAGAATGGGGCCCCTCTGAAGGTTTTGAGGTCCCTTGAAGGGTTGTGCCCCAAGGGCCTATATTATGACCCTGGCACTGGCTGGATGTAGGGAGGAGTATGTCACAAAGATGAACAATGTAAAAGTCCTGTGAAAGAAAACCGAAATCGGCAGCAGCTAGAATCAGCCAGGCCCATACAGTCGGGCCATTTCCCATTGCTTCCAACACCAACTCTAAAGTTAATCAACTTCGGTCTTATTTGCCAAGTCTTGGAGAGTTATGTAAACATTTTCATGCAGTGCACTGACTTTTAGGAATCCCGAACTTACAGGGAAAAGTAAACGTGTGGTTGGTGACCAGGGGCCGTATTACAGAAGTGCCCCAGGGGTGCAATGGGCATTTGCGCTCGCTTTGCGTGCCCCTGGGGCACTTTGGTATTACAGAAAGTGCTGCAGATGCTTGTGCGTCCCCTTCTGTAATACCAATAACGCTGGTGCACATAAAGTATCAGCGCCATCATCAGAGGGCATTCCCTCGTTTGCATGGGGGCGTGGCCCCATGCAAATGAGGGTATCCCTTTGCCTCTGCGCCATATTATAGACGAGGGTGCAGAGGCAAAGAAGCTGTCAGGAGGTGCACACAGTGCCACATCTAAAAGGTGGGGTGCAGTCAGTGTGCTCCCTGATGGCAGCCCTCTGGAGGGGAGAATTGGGGATGCCGTGGACCCCAGACATCCCCTTGCAGGTGGGTGCACTCACTCAGTGCCGCCTGCACTGTGAAACAAGGAGCGGCTTCAAAGCAGCTTCTCCGTTTTTCACATGAACGCGCTGCCCCTAGAGCAGCACGAGTTCGCAGCTGCCCTGGGGGCAGCTCATTCATTCTAATATGGTGCATTTTCCTTGTGTGCACCGGACACATCTTTTAAAAGAAGCGCCCGGCGCAAACAAGGAAAATGCTGCATATGTAGGATACGGCCCCAGATGTCCTTGTTCTGTATGGCAGTGGGAAACTGATGTCCCTACAAGCCCTCCAAGCGAGTGCTACGGCTAGTGTGAAGGTGGGGCATCACTACGTCCATGATTGAAAACAGAGGGCATGGCCAGAGTCTTGCGTAAATCACACACATAGGTGACATGTAGGCTGTATTTTGACAGTGGAAAGTCTGTGTACGCTATGTGGCATTTTTCCAGCAGAAAATGAGAACTTGCAAGGAGCTGTTGTACAAAAATGGGAGACGAACCAAGCTGCTAGCCTTTGCAAGAGAAGTCTCATCCTGGAGATCCCAAACTGAGAGAGACTTCCTCCAGGAAATTAGGGCTAAAACTGACAGCACTAGGCTGGCTCAAGGAACAAATATCCGTTTTCCCCAAAGACTCCCTTGTTGTATTCCGCTTTAGGTGTCCGTATATAGGTTTTCCTGAAACATGTCCTTATATAGGCACAATTCGCATTGCCCTTATATAGGCATAGAATCCCAGTCCTTATTTAGGCATTAGCCGTGCACTCCAAATACAGGCATGGTCACCGACATCCGTCCACCCAAACGTCACAACGAGTTCTTAGAAACCAGACCCTTAAGCTCTTCGGAGTTCCCCTAGCACAGGATTATTGATTTCTCCAAGAACTCATCTATTATGCATGAACCGCTATACCTTAAGAGTTCATTCCGGACGTCTTCCTCTGTCCGACTTCACGTCAATGCTAACATTCCAAGGCACCTACCAGGTATAAATATACCTTCCCTTGCCCAAGCAACTTAGAGGAGACCTCGACTTTAGAGGAGCCCGTATCCCGGCCTGATGCACTGAGAAGACGCTGTCATTCCTGCTCGCAGAAGAATCCAGCTTCCAGTGTTCTGACTCCCTTCGCGGGGTGTTAGAGTTCGAAAGATCCGGAAGGAGATTCCCACCTCTCTCATTCTCAAGGTATGGAGCTGACTAGAACCTAGAGTGACTCTTGGCATACTAGACTTAACATACTCTTAGTATACCATACTAGAGAATACTTCACCTAGTTCTTACCTTGCCCTACACCTAAGACTAGGTTAGGTACACTGGGGTAGAATTAGCTTAGAGAAGCATTGTATGATTACTCGCATTTTTTAGCTCATGTTATTTATGTACATGAATATATGCTAAAAGATAATGCTAGCGCAGTATTATTTATTTCTACTGCTTACGCTGTACATTATATATCTTGCATACTGTCTTATGATCATAACCGCTCATATCTTACACGAGAAACAAGACTGTTCAATAAAACCTTTTTATTGAAACGCCCGTCTATTCTTTGTGTAACTCTGAAGAAACTAAGCATGCACGATTAGCGGAGTGAAACTTATCCATTGTTACCACGATTCTGAGAAGTATTAAGATTCTAAAAGGGAAACAAAGTTGTCATGTTTATGCGGTTGCCAGAAACTACTCCCTTCTTGTTTACAAGGAGTTTCTAGTGGCCTTCGAGTTAGCTGGCACAAAAGTAATTAAGTTTAATATACTCGATAGGGACATACCGACCTCAGTCCTATGTCAAACCTATAGGGTATATTATTCCAATGCGCAGAGCCCATTAGGGAAATAGGAACTACACTACACCCCGGTCCCATATCTTTGCGGCTGGGGATAAACAGCTGTTTCAAACCTGGATCTATCAAACTCCTGCAAAGCGAAAAATGGTCAACATGCCTGGGCCCCATGACTACCACCAACATGTACGTGCAAGATAAAGGCTCATGTGAGACTCCCACTGCAATACCTAGGAGCTGGAATAGACATATCTGCACAAAGATATGCACCATACCAAGAAATTTTAGATGTAGTGAACACTTAAATGATCCCATTTATTATTGAAATAAGGTGTATTACAAAATACACCACACAAATCTTACGACACCAACACAATTTTTAAACACCACACATATCCTGTTAAAGATAGATCTATTTCATTCTCCAAACCTTACTTTTGTAAACCATTGCGGACATTAAACTTATAGAATTTGTTTTGAAGTTTTTTTTGCTTTTTGAACTTGTGTAAGGCTGTAGTCAAAGTTTGGTAGAGAAAATATAACAAGTTGGGGCAAGGATGCTAAAACATGGTACAGAGACTAACTAGGGTCTAGATGTAAGAGTTGGAAAAGTAAAGTGGATGATTAGCAACATTTTTTTTAACCTTTCTTCCAGTTATGGGTCTAGATCTACCAATAGTTCCCTTATGGCTTGACTCCTTTGCTGGGTGTAGCAAAGTACAAATAGAGAAAAAGAAAGAAAAAAAAAAAACCTTTTGGTGGCCTAGAAGGCAATTTTAAATCATACACAATCTTTAAATAATAAACCTACCATCAATGAAAATAATCAAAATCAGTTTCTAATTGTCAAACTATTCTAGTGAGGATTATTGTAATATTATTCAGATAAGTTATGCCTTACCTCTAGAATCTGGCGTGCTACGGAGGTGGGAATATTTCTGGGAGAAGTATCCCACAACCCGGAATCCATTCCAGTCTGATGGTAGGAATAAAAACACGCAATTCCCATTAATAGAAACCAGTGGGAAATGGATTGATTGGCAGTACAGCACTGGTAGAATCTTTCAATGAATTCCGTCAAATAAGAAACCCTTCCCAGAGAAATTCATGAGTGCCTCAAATCACAACCTCTGTGCGACTTACATTTGCGCAACCCTCATCCCCAAGATGTTAGTACATTTCTTGCACTCCTGCAGATGCATTCTGCACAAAGCAGCCAGGCTAGTTTCAGAAAAATCTGACTGGCTGAGCCAACAATTGAGGGGAAAATATTATCTGGAATATGCAGTAATATAACATAGCAAGTTATAAACACCTCAGAGAAGACAGTGTATTTGTAACAGATGAGCTAGAAAAGGATTTTAATTTCTCTCATAAGATTTACTTATTTTTCCCTTTTTATAAAAAAATTCAGCTCAATCTTCGAAGAAGTTTAATTTATGTGCAATGCTCAGTAGAGGAAGATACTGGTAGTGGTTATTGAGAATTAACATGCACAACCTACAGTTTAAAATGGTACTCACCAAATCCTGTTCTGTGTCAATTTCACCCCAGGTAGAGCCAATCCCACTATCGACAACCGCACTATCCAAACTCTACAATACAAAAAGAGGCAAAGAAATTGCTTTTACATTCTTCTCCATTTAAAGCTTAAAACGGAGGAAGTAATAATAATAACATGCAACATTTGCAGTATGTCTCGGAGCAGCATTTCACCAGAATAGCACAAACAGACTCTGTGAAAGGCCTCATGGTGTACATATATATATACACACACACACACACATATATATATATATATATATATACATACACACACACATATATATATATATATATATATACACACATATACACACATACATACACACACTTACATACACACATACACAATGACAAAAACAAAGATTATAGTTAGGAAAACTTAATTTGCATACAAAACTACACAAACATTAGAAATTCTAAAGTTCTAGATATAACTTAAAGTTGAAATTTTTGCCCCGCAAAAAACTTACTATAACTCACAGACCTCCATACACAGTCTTAATTTGCTAGCCACACTACATTAACTAACTCGCACCTTCCACATACACAGCTTAAACCCCATCATATTACATGACTTGTAGCATGTTTAATCATAGCATTCATAAGACCAGTCAGACAATTTATCTGAAGACTGCATGGTAGAGGGACGAGTTCTAGTTAATGTAGTGTGGCTAGCGAGTGCACAACACTGTGTACAGAGGTCTGTGATTTACAGTAAATTTTGTGCAGGGCATTTAATTACAATTAAATTATAACTATGACTTTAGATTTTGCAATGTTTGTGTAGTTTAAAGTTTGGTTTGTATACAAATAAATGACATTTGTTTTAACAAAACTAATCTTTCGCCTTTGTTTTTTTATTGAATTTCAAATTTTTTCTTTTTCTAAAAATGTGGTTCAAATTGCAGAGGCGCAGAGTGGTGACAGAGCAGAGATGTTACCTTTCATCTATTTATGACAATTTTTCATGGAAATGGTTAGCGACACAATTTTGCATGAAAACGACAAACTGTATTAGGCTTCACGTTTCAAAACCACATGCAATTAAGTTCTGATTTAGACACTGCATTGTAGCACAAGTTACTAACTTGTGTAACGATATATCTGTAAGAGACAGTAGTTAGTGACCGATTCCTTACCTTAGAATATCCCCAGGCGTCAGGCTGGATCCGGAAAGTTTTTGCGTAGCAGTACCCTTGCGCGTCGGTAGGCGGCGTCGTGCGGCTCCGCGTCAGTCGTCGGCGTTGTGATCGCCGGGATGACGTCGCGGGCAGTACTTAGACGCCGCCCTGCGCGCTGACGTCAGTTCTGTACACGACTTTCCGCACCAGGAACGCAGAGCCATGCAAGAAGCTGACATAGGTGTCTGAAAAATACTAGGGCCCTGAAAGGGATGTCCTTAACCCTAGAAATCAGTTCGCAGAACGGGGAGGATGGGTGGGGCGGTAAGGAATCTGTCACTAACTACTGTCTCTTACAGATATATCGTTACACAAGTTAGTAACTTGTGCATCTGAAAGAGACACATTAGTGACAGATTCCTTACCTTAGAATAGATACCCCAGCAATACCAACCCCGGTGGTGGGTCTGCGAACAAAGATCAGACAAGGAAGTCCCGGAGGACAGAACGGCCAAAGAAGCCATCCCTCCGGACCCGACTGTCAAGGCAGTAATGCTTTGTAAACGTGTGCAGCGAGGCCCACGTAGCTGCCTGACAGATATCCTGCAGCGGAACACCGCGGCTTAAAGCCGTGATAGCAGCCGTTGCCCTGGTGGAATGGGCACGCAGCCCAACAGGAGGCTCCTTCTTAGCCAAAGAATAGCAGGCTTTGATACACAAGGTTACCCAGCGGGAGATGGTTCTCTTGTGCACCGCCCGACCTTTTTTGGCGCCCACGTTGCCAACAAAGAGCTGGTCATCCACCCGGAAGTGTTGTGTGCGGTTGATATAAAAGGAAAGCGCACGTTTTGGGTCCAGACGGTGGAGCCTCTCTTCAAGGATGCGGTGGCGGAAAGAAGGTGGGCAAAGTAATGGTCTGCCCAATGTGGAAGGCAGTAACCACCTTTGGCAAGAAGGACGGACGCGTCCTAAGAACAACCTTGTCTGGATGGACAGACAGAAAGGGAGGTTTGCATGATAGAGCCTGGAGCTCACTCACCCGCCGAGCGGAGGTGATGGCCACCAGAAAGGCTGTCTTCAGAGTCAGAAGACGAAGAGGACAGTTATGTAGAGGCTCAAAGGGAGCGCACATGAGAAAGGTAAGAACCAAGTTCAAGTCCCACTGAGGCATCACAAACGGAACAGGAGGGAAGGTGTGTGTAATGCCTTTTAGAAACCTGTTAACAGGGGACTTGAAAAGGGAGGGCTGATCAGGAAGCCTGAGGAAGGCAGAGATGGCACAAAAATAGCCCTTGATGGTACCCAGGGCAGAACCCTGTTGGGCCAGGGAAAGAAGGAACAGAAGAACCTCAGAAAGAGGGGCAGAAAGGGGATTCACAGCCTTTGCTGTGCACCATGCCACAAACTTGTTCCACCTGCAGGCGTATACCACCTTAGTGGAGGGACGCCTGGCTGCCAGAATCGCATCACCACAAACTTCGGGAGGCAAGTCGAAAGGAATCAACTGCCGCCGCTCAATCTCCACGCAAGCAGGTGGAGGCTGGACAGGTTCGGGTGGAGGACCGTCCCCAGCTGCTGCGACAGAAGATCCTCCCGAAGAGGCAGACTGATCGGAGGATCGACGCTCATACTGAGTAGCTCGGGATACCAAACTCTTCGAGCCCAGTCCGGAGCCACAAGGATGACTTGGGCCCGGTCGCGCCGAATCTTCAACACTCTGGGTAGAAGTGGTATAGGCGGAAAAGCGTACAACTGACCGCAACTCCACTCGCGACGAAAAGCGTCGCCGAGCGAGTGCTGCCTTGGAAATTCCAACGCGCAGAACTGATGACATTGCGCGTTCTCTTCGGTGGCGAATAGATCTAACCAAGGCTCTCCCCACTGTAGAAAGAGTCCTTGCGCCACTTCCGAGTGAAGACGCCATTCGTGATCCATCATGCACCTGCGGCTGAGTTCGTCCGCCCTGGCATTCAGGGAACCTGCCAGGTGTTGAACCATCAGGAAAATGCCCTGATGTTCCAGCCATGTCCAGAGGCGCAGAGCCTCCTGACATAGGGTCCACGACCCCACCCCGCCTTGCTTGTTGCAGTACCACATGGCGGTGGTGTTGTCTGTGAACACCTGCACTACTTTCCCTTTGACAGAGGTAAGGAATGCTTTGAGTGCAAGTCGGATCGCCCGGAGCTCCAGAAGGTTGATATGGAGCCGGGACTCCGCCGGAGACCAGAGGCCTCTGATCTCCGCCTCTCCCATGTGACCGCCCCATCCCAGAAGGGACGCGTCCGTCACCACTGTGTGCTCTGGCTGGGGAAGGGAGAGTGATCTGCCCATGACCCATTGCCGGTTCGAGAGCCACCACTGCAACTGTCTTGCAGTCCCCTCAAAGATCTGAACGTGATCGGACAGATTGCCCTGGTGCTGCGCCCACTGGAACTTCAGGTCCCACTGCAGAGCCCGCATATGCCATCTGGCATGATCGACCAGCAGGATGCAGGAGGCCATGAGGCCCAGCAGCCTCAGGGTAATCCGTACCGAAACCCAGGATAAAGGCTGAAAGATCGGAATCATAGCCTGAATATCCCGGACTCGCCGTTCGGGAGGATAGGCCCGAAACTGCGTCGTGTCCAGAACTGCTCCGATGAAATGGAGCTGTGGAGAAGGAATCAGATGCGACTTCGGCACATTGATGGAGAACCCCATCGAGTGCAGGAGTTCGGCCGTAGCCTGGAGGTGGGAGACGACTGCCTGGGACGAGCCCGCCTTCAGCAGCCAGTCGTCGAGGTAGGGGAAGACTGGAACCCCTGCCCGGCGCAGATGAGCTGCGACCACCGCCATCACTTTCGTGAACACCCGAGGGGCACTTGTAAGGCCAAAGGGGAGCATGGTGAACTGAAAATGCTCGAGGCCTACCGTGAACCGAAGGTAACGCCGGTGGGCCGGCAGGACGGGGATGTGAAAATAAGCGTCCTGCAAGTCCAACGCTACCAACCAGTCTCCAGGGTCGAGGGCAGTCAAGACCTGAGCTAGGGTGAGCATCTTGAACTTCTCCTTCCGGAGGAAGCGATTGACGTTCCGGAGGTCCAACATAGGACGCATGTCCTCCTTGTCCTTTTTGGGCACCAGAAAGTAGTGGGAGTAGCAACCACGTCCTACTTCTGGGGTGGGAACATGCTCGATGGACCTCTTGGCCAAGAGGGCCGTGACTTCCTTCTGCAGAAGCACCAAGTGATCCCCTGACATGCGGTGGAATTGAGGTGGCATGGCTGGGGGTAGTCTCGAAGGGGAGGGAGTAGCCCCTTCGGACAATGTCCAAGACCCACCTGTCCGAGGTGATGGCACGCCAGTGGTGAAGGTGATGGCGGACCCTGCCCCCTACTGGCGTGCTGTGCACCTGAAAGGAGGGACTAGGAGGGCTTGGAGGCCGCGGACGGGGCGGAGGTGGTGGCCTGACCCGCACGCTGGTTGCCCGAACCGCCACGGCGGTAGCCACGTCCCCGGCCACGCGAAGACGCTTGCTGCGCGGGCCGGTGGCTGGTCTGCGGACGTGACTGGGCGCCCCTTCCGTGGCCACGAAAGGGGCGAAAAGCAGAGGTTAGCGGAGGGCGCACAACAGAAAGGCCCAGGGACTTGGCAGTAGCCAGTGAGTCCTTAAAACGCTCCAGCGCATGGTCTGCTTTGGAACCAAAAAGACCGACTCCATCAAAGGGCATGTCCATGAGTGTATTCTGGACATCACCCGAGAAACCAGTTGTTCTCAGCCAGGCGTGGCGACGCAGCGCCACCGTCGTTGCAAGCGATCTGCCCAGCGAGTCGGCGGTATCAAGGCCACAACGTATGGTGTATTTAGCCGCATCTCTACCTTCCGCAATGGCGCGGGTAAGCTGTGTCTGGACCTCCTCAGAACACTGTGGCAAAACAGTCGCCACCGAATCCCACAGGGAGTGGGTATATCGGCCCAAAAGGCAAGCGGTGTTGACGGACCGCAAGCCAGCACTGGAGGAAGAAAAAGCCTTCTTCCCAAATTGGTCCAGACGTTTGGATTCCCTATCCGGAGGGGCGGTAGGGAAGGCGGTTTGGGGGGCAGAGGCTTGGACAACCAAGCTCTCGGGGGTGGGATGTTGAGAGAGAAACAAGGGGTCGCCCGGAGCAGGGCAATGGCGTCGGGCCACGTTCCTATCCACAGGAGCCCCTGTGGTGGGCTTGGACCAGGTGCCCAAAAGAACGTCAGATAGTGCATCATTAAACGGCAGCACAGTCTCCGAAGAGGAAGCTGCCGGCTGAAGAACTTCGGTCAGGAGATTAGTCCTGACAGCCACAGTAGGCAATTGGAGGTGCAAGGCTCCAGCTGCTCTACGCAACACGGTTGCGAAATTTGCTCCCTCCTCCGTAGCCACGGGAGAAGACAGCATGCCAGTGTCAGGGGAAGTGTCTAGACCACTGGCATCCCAAAGCTCCTCTGCCCAGTCCTGATCATACTCACACTGCTGTGTGAGAGGGTCTTCCGACCCCACCCAGCTCTCCTGGTCCTCCTCTGGTTCAAAATATGGAGGAGGGACATCTGGGACCCAAGGTCTCATCGGCGCCGGAGTCGAGCGACGTCGGTCCGGCTCCATGTCCGGAACCGGAGAGAACCGGGGAACGACGCCGCCCGGAGCCCCGGGCGGCGTCGGGAACGGCACCGGGGAGATCGGCGCCAGCGGAGGCGTGGTTAGGTTAACCGGCGTCGATCGGGGTTGCGGTACCACCGGAGCCGGGATCGATGCCGGGGCCGGGATCAAGGCTGGCGGGACAGGCGACGCCGGGACCGGAGTCGTCGGCGACGCCGGAGCAACCCCATCAGGGCCCGAAGGCGCACCGGAGGGACCTTGAGGCCCGAAGAGGCGGGCCATGGCCGACAGGAATTCCTGTATCTCGGCCGGAGTCGCCCCCGAACCCGGGATGGACGGGGGCGGCGCCACAGGCACATCCGGAGCCGCGGGGACGGTGCAGACAGGGGCCTCAGCCGAGTCGCGAGACCGGCGAGGCGAAGTCTTAGAGCGATGGTGCTTCTTAGACTTCTTGTGCTTCGACTTACCCGAGGAGCGCAAAGACTTGGACTCCGACGACCGGCGGGGACTCCGCGACCGGCCCCTCGACCTCACGGGACCGGGGCTTGGTGCGGCGCGGAGCCGACTGCCGGACCTCCAGGAGCTTTCGAGACCGCTCTCGCAAAGCCTTCGGGTGAAGTTTCCGGCAGTCAGGGCACGACTTCGTGTCGTGGTCTCGGCCGAGACAGTAGAGACACTCGACGTGCGGGTCTGAGATCGACATCATTCGACCACAGGCACCGCATGGCTTGAAGCCGGGCATCCCTACCGACACCTAGGAGTCGAGAAGACTCGAAAAGAAACAGTGAAAAAATTCACCAAAAATGTAGTCAAAAATTGACTAGGGCACTGCTCTTCCCGGATCTGCGCTTACTGGCGCGGAAAAAGAAGAACTGACGTCAGCGCGCAGGGGCGGCGTCTAAGTACTGCCCGCGATGTCATCCCGGCGATCACGACGCCGACGACGGACGCGGAGCCGCACGACGCCACCTACCGACACGCAAGGGTACTGCTACGCAAAAACTTTCCGGATCCAGTCTGACACCTGGGGATATTCTAAGGTAAGGAATCTGTCACTAACGTGTCTTTCAGATAAAGCATGCAGAATGTTAGAATTGGATTTCTGATAATACATTCCAATTAATAAGTAGATGTGAAATCTGATATTTTATTGGCATGTGTTCTTATGCTTAGATCAACGTGATAAATAAACGATAGCACAGAAAACTTACGTGAGAATAAAACGCTTCATGTGTTAGAAAACGTATAGCAATATTAGAATGTATTAACGCGAGCACGGAAACTGACAAGAAAAGTTGGTGTTACACAAGGTTATGTTATGATTGAATTTCGTAAAATTTAGCATTGAAGGCATGTGCCTTTAAATCCTGTATACTGTAATCACAATTTTGTAAGTCTTTCACAATTATGTGTTAAGTGATAGTGAATATTAAAACATTTATGGGTACCTTATACTTGCATGAAGTAATTGCAATTCATAATGAAGTGATATTACTATGCTTAATTGAAGAAATTAATGCACTATTCTATGTAATGCAAGGTTCATACTTTAGCATAATTTCATCGTGCATGAGCTGTATTTCATGAAGGCCTTCAACTTTGCTTCCTTTCCTAGTATGAACTGAATGGTCTGAAGCCTATGGGAACCTTTGGTAAAGTTACCACTTGTGTTCCAATACTCAATCGCCTTCTTTGGCGTTTGTAGCTTGCTTGACTAGACTTGCAATAAAAGTGTTACTTCCTAGAGAAAATGCTTGAGAATGGACAGACAAGGGATAAGAGCATGAAATCTCCTACTTTCTAAATGCAACAAATAATCTAATGACTAAACGACAGTAGCTCTAAGGAAATATAAAGTAATGGATTACTTAATTCTTCTGGATCTGTATACTATTACCTACTACATCATCTCATCCTATCGTGACAAGCAATGTGACAGAGTGGTCTGACAAATTTGGTGATGTCAAGGGGTGTAAACCGGGAATGATGGAGTATAATTGCCTAAATTTAACTAAGGGGCGTCTCCCCTTTACCCATCTTGCGGTACAGAGACTGACGGTTGGGACTTCCAGAAACTTCACAAACTGACGAAATACTGCGATTTGCTGCCAGAGAGTATGCTAGCGTGGGGGAACCTTTTCGGCTGAAAGGGTTTGCGTCAGAGCAGCTGTGGCATTGATGCTGCAGGACTGATAGCCTGGCTGATAAATGGTATTACCCCGAAAGCGGTCCCAGGATGCTTGTTTCCGGTCTAGGGAAGACCTGGCTTGACAGTTCGGGCTGGACTGTTCCCATGAGGAATAGGGTCAAGACTGATTTGCATATGGCTGTGTCTGAACTGGGGTGGCGAAGTGAGCTAAAGAACGATGATGGATTCAACCCAGATCTGTGACTGGGGGAGTGGGTCTGAAAAGTTTCAGCGCTCCGTCCATCTCCTTGCGTTTGCAGTACGGACAGAGGCTGGCTATTCTGTCCATGATCTGGAACTGGTCATTTGGAATTTACTGAACTTTCCTCATAGAACTGGAATGAGAGAGAACTGATTTCCCTACTAATTTGCTTTCCTTAGGATAAAATCTCCCTCGGCGGAGGATAGTTCCTTCATATCTGGATCTCGCAGAGCTTGCTTATTAAATTGGATCCATTTTAAATTTAGGTTGTATACAATTTATTTGAAGCTAAATAGAAAATCCAAATTAAGATAAATCACTCTGCTGATGGTTTCATTATGTGTTTGCGGCAAAGCTCAATTTGATTTGGGATTAACTGATCTAGAGGTGGGATTACTTGAAAATTCATACCCAATATCAAATGTTAACAATTATCTTATTCCAGGTCCTCATATGATAATTGTTCATCCTCGAAGTATTCCGGTCCCTTTCAGCACAGCACAAGACCCATCAGTGGCCCTAAGAGATTTAGTATGGTAGCTGAGGTTAATTTGAGATCGGAGGAAATTAATTAAATCAAATAGTTTATGAGGCTCAACACGTAATGGTACTACAGTAGTGTCACGTGCCGGAGTATCCGTGTCAGAGTGGTGTGTCAGAGTGTAGTGTTGGAGAGTACAGTGCACTGGCATGTCAGAGTGGCGTATACTAGAGTGGAGTGGCATGTCAGAGTGGCTTGTCATAAATTATTTTTTGAGATTTCAATATGTACCGCCAAGTGGGGTCAGAGTGCCATGGTGTGTCAGAGCGTCTTGTCATATGTTCATTTTTTTATTTCAATAGGTACAGAGGTACTTCCCAGATAGTTTTGAGGAAGTACCGTGGTTCTTCAGAAACTACAAAATATATATATCGTCCAAAAATTGCCCAAAATCGGAGATGCACACGACGGCAAGCACAGCTTCACAGCAGAGTCTTTATTAGCAACCAGCAAGCATAACAGGATATTTCCTCCGCCTCACCCAACGCGTTTCGGAGCTCCTATGCTCCTTGATCACGGGTCATGGCTGTTTATGTGCAGATGCGTACCTCCAGTAAGTGCCACAGAGCTGCGTTGCAGAGAGGTGTAAAAAGGGGCATGGCCTCGGACCACCTCTCTGCAGCACAGCCCTCTGGCGCAGACTGGAGGTACCTGGTGGGCTAGTTGGCCCCCAGGGACCCCCAGTATTCAAGGGGAATTAATTCCCCATCTTAGAACGTGCCAGGGGGCGCGTTTGCAGAGTGTTGCTGGGAGGGGGCGGGGCCTCCGGCGTGATGCCGTTTTTTTAGAAGGGGGGCTGTGTGGCCCCCCTTTTTCTTTTTTTGGGGCCCTGGGGACCCCATCCCCCAGGGCCTGACCCATTTTGTTACATTTTTTTTTATTTTTATTTTTTTTTATTAAACACGGAAGGGGGCCGTGTGGCCCCCCTCCCGGGCCACTTATGGCCTCTGTGTTGTGGACCATGGGGGGAGCCCCAATGCCCCCACGGTCCCGCCGGCTCCCCGCCTCCTGCGGGAGCTGGCATTGCTTTTCCACAGGGGGAGCTGCTGACTTGCAGCTCCCCTTGTGGAAAAGCAATGTGGATTGAATTTTGAAAGCGAGAGCAGGTTTCCCTGCTCTCGCTTTCAAAACCCAAACCACAGTTTGCTATGGCAGGGCGGGAGCCGTGAGGCTCCCGCCCTGCCATAGCCAACAGCAGTGTCCCGGGGTTTGGCACCCCGGGACACTGCAGGAGCCGGGCCTGGGGGGTGGCGGTCCCCAGGGCCATCAAGGGCTCCAGGAGGGGGGCCACGCGGCCCCCCTCCCCTAGATTGTAAAGCTGGTGGTCCCCGGGGGTTTGTAACGGACCCCCGCATCTGCATTCCTAGTGCCCCGGGGAGGTGGCGGTCCCCGGGGCTGCGGGGGGCCGCGTGCCCCCGCAAAACCATTAATAATGCCCCGAAGAAGTGGCGGTCCCTGGGGCTGCGGGGGCCCCGCGGGCCCCCGCACAATAATTACTCATGCCCCCGGGACTTGGCCCACCCGGGGGCTTAAATACAACGAAGCGTGGGAGCCCGCGCTTCGGTTTTTTATATCGGCGGGATTCGCGGATCCTTCGCGAATTTTGCCGGGTTTTTGAAAAAAAATGCTTTTTTTGCCCCTGGGGGTCCTTGTGGGACCCCCTGAGCAGGCCTGGTGGGTCAGGGTGTTTCTACCCTGCCCCCTTTTCTTGTTTTTCAGGCTCGTTTCACTGTTTTCTTGTGACTCGGTTCTACCGAGTCACAAGATGGCTGCCAACACTTCCTGGTTTGGAGTGTTGACAGCCAATTAGAATAAAGCTCGTGATCGGGAGGGTCCGCGAACCCTCCTCAGCCATAGATATCGATCCTTTTATTTTTTGAATTTCTCAGCAACTACTGAACGGATTTACACCATTTAAAAAAATAAAATAAAAAAAAAAAGAATAAAAAAAGACGCTTTCTGAACCAAGCACTACCTTTTTGCCAAATTTGGTGTAATTCCGTTCAGCAGTTCGGGCTGTAGCCGTGTCTAAAGTTTCCTATGGAAAATAACATTGAGAAAACACGTTTTGGGACCCCCCCTTTTTTCTCAACCCCTGCTTGACGAATCACCCCGAAACTTTCAAGACAGGAGCTGACCGGAGCGCCCCACTAGTTTTGAAAATTTCGCAATGATTCGTCAAACGACGCCAAAGTTGAGAAAACAAAAAATGCTTTTCCTATGGAAAATAGGTCCTAACTATAAACTGGCGACCGCCAGTAGGATAGATTATATATATATATATATATATATATATATATATATATATATATATATATATATATATGTGTGTGTGTGAACTCCGCCACTTAAATCCAATTCCACTACTGAAAGGACGGATACGGACCCAAACATGCGTGCAAAAAGTCTTTATTTCATAAAACCCAGCACTGCCGCCATGACGCGTTTTGGCCTCAAAGAGGCCTTGAATATATATATATATATATATATATATATATATATATATATATATATATATATATATATATATATATATACATATATATATATATACATATACATACACACACACACACACACACACACCAACAACTCTCCGAACCTCCACGCTGGCGAACAGAGAAACAGACCCAGGTAAGATGGCAGGTAAGATGTTTATTTCCTCCCACTCCGTGACGCGTTTCGAGCACCCCAGTGCCCTTGTTCACACACAGAACATGGTCCGCCAAAACATTTTTAAATGCTGGGTACACACCCCCCCCCCTTGTGTCACATGACCAAATGTAATGAAAGAAACTTCATTTTAAAAGATACTTTCGCATTTTACAGAATTGTTCTGTGTGATGTCCCACAGATATGATTTTGTCGATTATTACAGAATGGTATTTTTGATTTTATACGTGAGCTGCAAGGTGATATCGGCAACATCAGTAAAATTATTTACCTATATATACACAATCATTAATTAATATGCAATACCGCATTTTAAAAGACTGTATAAAACCATATGCTTAAAATTTAACACCATTAATGTATAAAAGTTAATCCAATAAATACGCACATAAAAAATCCAGTGAGTATAAATAAAAAATCCCTTTCAAGGTTTAATGGTTATTCAAAATTTAATTCGCATATTTGTGTGCCATTAATGTATCGCACTCCACCTCGCATGTTTCCTATAGTTTCATAGCTGCTTAAATGCTAGTGCTTTTTCTGTCGGCATAAATGCTTGCAGGAACTATGCTCATCCTAGAATCCTGAAAATCTAGTTGTATTCTGTAATTTTCAGTATGATAGTACCTACTGATTTTTAATGAACCTACGATTTGCATCTAAAAATGTAATTAAAGTGCTTCCGTGCCTAGCAGCTCATTGTACTTTGTAAACATGTAATTATTTATAAAGTGCCTAGTGCTATTTACAGTGCAAATCTAAAAGACTGCTAGAGCTATTCTAAAAAATCATGGACCTTAAAAAAACCCAGATACAAAAAAACTACACAACTAAAGTGATAACGGCTAAAAACAGTCATGTGTACACCATAAAAGTGCATAGTGTAGAAAATATTTTTATAAAAACGATGTAAAAAACAATGTTTGAGAAAATTATATATGATTGGCGAATTGATACAGTTTAATATAGTTATTACGAATTGCACAGAGAAATTGTTTTTTTTGTCCTTTGATGTTATAAAAAATTGTGTACATCTTCAGTGGTATTCAGTCCATTGCGTGTCTTACTATCTAATTCCAGAATCGTACGTGTTTCAAGCTGTCTCAAATGTTTTTCCCTGTTCCCCCCTCTTCTGAGGGGTGGAATAGCATTTATGACATAATATGCAAGACCGCTTAAATCATTGTCATGTTTGGCCTTAAAATGTCTCACTACAGGGTAGGTGACATCATGGTTTACTATTGCCCTGAGATGCTGCAAAATCCTGACATGCACAGCAGCTTGGTACTCCCAACATAACACAAGCCACAGGTGCAAGCCAGGACATACACAGCAAACTTAGTTCTGCAACTGTAACTACCCTTGATAGTTATACTTTCACCTGAAAATGGAGTAACAGTGAGTAGTATTGATGCCGAACTTGCAGGCACGGCATGAAGAACATTTGAAAAAACCTTGCCTCGGTTTTAGCCATGTGCCTACTGTACCCAATTCCGGACTGTTCCTAACCAGTTGACTCCTTATGGACTTAGATTTTCTATATGTGATAATGGGTAGTTCAGGGAGTCTCGTTCCTAATACCCCATCCGTCAAAACAATAGGCCAATTCTTTCTTATAATAGACTTTACTTTTCTTTGTCTACTATATGTTATGAGGCGGGGGGTTTCTTCCATATTAGTATCTTTAATCCCTACCTCCTTACTTTGTAACAAAGTCTCTCTTGGCCTTTCTTGTGCCTTCACTCTGGCCTTTGTTAGCACCTTTTCACTATATCCTCTCATTCTCAGCCTTTTCATAGTATCTTGTGTGCATCTTTCAAATTCCTGTTGTGTATTACAGATGCGTTTAAGTCAGAGTATTTCACCGTAGGGTATGCTTTCAATGAGGTGTTTCGGATGCCCACTACTGGCATGTAATGTGCTATTTCCTGCAGTGGCTTTTCTGAATAGGGTTGTCTCCAATTTTTTATCCATCACTGCGATCTGTACATCTAGAAATTCAATCTTCGTGCTGCTTATGTAGGAAGTGAAATTGAGGTTAACAGAATTGGTGTTTAAGGTTGTGATGAAATCCCTAGCACTGTCCTCATCCCCCTTCCATATGATGAATACATCATCGATGTATCGTAACCAATGCAACACGTGATGCACATATGTTTCATGATGGATCTTTTTAGGACCTGTTCCTCCCACCAGCCAACATGCAAACATGCATAGCTGGGGGAGAAACAGGATCCCATAGCCACGCCTCTAATTTGCTTCAGGATCTCTTTACCAAACAAGAAAAAATGATGTAAGCACCATGAGATTAAATCTAAAATCATTTTGTTGTGCTCATAATATTCAGATGGTCTAGTTTCGAGGAAATGTTTGACTGCATTGAGTCCAGCCATATGATCTATACTAGTGTACAGTGACTCAATGTCCAATGTGATTAAAATCAAGCCTTCTTCCCAGATAATGTCATTGATTTTGTTTAAAAAGTCCCCCGTATCTTTCACATAACTAGGTAACCCTTTAACAAAATCCTGCAGGTAGAAATCCACATATTGCGAAACATGCTCACTAACACTGTTAATAGCTGAAATTATCGGTCTACCAGGTACTGGTAAGACCTTTTTATGCACTTTAGGAATTAAATACATGACAGGAATCACTGGGAATTCAACATGCATGAAGTTAAATTCATTAGATGAAATCAGTCTTTCCCTTTTATATTGTGCCAGCTGTTTCTTCAAGATCTTTGGCTTTGTTGTATTCCTTCATATTTGTCCTTATGTAACATTGTTCATTGTCTAGTTGTCTCTTGGCTTCCAAAATATAATCTTTTCTTGGCCATAAAACAATATTTCCTCCCTTATCCGATTTGTTGGTAATTATTTCTTGATTTTCTCCTATTTTCTTCATTAGTTTAGCATATTGTATGTCCATGTAGTGTTTTTGTCTTTTGTTCTTCACTTGGCGATAGAGTTTTTTTATATCTTTTGTCACCCGCTCGTGAAAAAGGTCTATGGCATCCTTTGGCATGATTGGTAAAAAGGTGCTCTTGGGTTTAAATGGACTTTCACCTGCACCCTTTTGAGTGATGTTAATTCTCTGTAATTTAGCTTGAGTGCTGAGTTTAGTAATGTCCGTTACTTGCTGTGTTTCATTCGTATCATTATTTAATTCATGTAGTGCCAGTAAAGCTGGAACATCTGACACTTGGAGCATTGGTACTTCTTTATCCCTCGTTTCCTGCGATATTTTGGAGCTTTCAATACCAGCTTTAATCGTAAAGAACTTTAACTTTCGTATAAAGCAAAATAAATCAATTCTTTTACTTGCATAGTTGAATGTGCTTTCAGGACAGAAATTGAGGCCCAAAGAAAGAAGTTGTTTTTCTGCTTGTGTAAGAGTGACCTCGGATAAATTGATTATGGTCTGATCATTTAGCGTTGTTTCTTGTGCCATTGTTTTTTCTTTGGTTGCACGTATGTTTTTGGCGCCTTGCCCTTCTCCTGGCATTTCTCTTTTTTCTGTTTGTTTGTTCCGATTTCTCGGTCTCAGAGTTTGTCGTCGATACTCCGCTAAAAAAAAAAAATCAACCCCTTCACCCAGGCTCAATACCAATCTATTGCTGTTGCCTCCCAGGTTACTGCATTCTGAACCTGAGTTGCTAGTTAGTGATTCGGGTTCCGGATCTGATATTTGTACCACATCCCTTTGTTGGCAAAATGAAGTTGTAGGCTTCCTTGTTCTTTTGTCTTCATATTTCAATTTCTTTGCATGTTCAAATTTGTAGGAAAATGTACATATTTGCCCCTGCTCATAATCTATTTGGTCACGTGCAAATTTATGCGCTTTACATTTTTAGATTTCATTGCGGGTTTATTATGTGGTCTTTCATTTCTGATTTGTTTAGCTCCTCATTGATTTTGTCGATCTCTTCCATTAAAATCTGACGATCAATTGCCGCATATTTAATTAGAATCCTAACTAAATTCATGGAGGCATTCAAGTTGCTCTCTCCCCACTCCTTTAGCATCTCCGGATTTGGCTCGTCGAAACTAGGGGCTAAAAGGATTCTGAGCCCTCGGGGGACCCTTCCCACCTCTTCATACTTTAACGATTTATGCTCCCACCATTGTGGTCTTGCTCTTCATTTTCTTTTCCAATGTCTTTAGTAATGTTTTTACATCTTGATCTATATTCACCATGCTGTTTTGCGAGCTTCTTGTGCTCGTAGTTATTTTAGGCAAATTATTAAATAATTCATCTGCCGTCGCTTCTCGTTCTCTCACTGTATCAGCGGACATGTTGCAGAGTGAGCAATTTGAGGACAGAGACTGGCGTATTCCAGCCTCACACACTGCCTGTATCTATCACCTCCCCACCTACGTTCCGTGCTGTATGACTCACCGCCTGATTCCGCCCTCGACAGGTCCTCCGACCCTGCCGTTGTCGTCCTCTGGCTGGTGCCAAAATTTTCAGCTGCTGTAGGGGGCTGCCGCCAAATACTCCTCTCCGGAATCCAACTTCGCAGTGGTTGCGAGCGGCTGCCTGCTTAGGGGGAGGGGGTCCGTTACATATATACACACACACATACACACACTCTTCCCTACCTACAGAGACTTTGCTAAAGTGCCTCATTTGTTCCTATGGGTTACCAAACCAGTAATTGGCTATATTTTATTTTCAAACCCAGAACAAAGATAAAGTATGGTCTAATCAATGATGCTGCCTTTTCATTTTGTAAGTGCTTTCCTTAGCCAATAATATTGTGGTTTGTCATCACTATGTACTGTGAAATTACCGCCGCACAATTCATCACTACGGTTTTGCCCCTTCTTACTGAAAACTACTGAACCAATTTACATCTACTAACAAAAAAGGACCCTTTCCATGCCATAATCTATATGCCTGCCAGATTTCCTCAAAATCCGTTCCGTCATTTTGTCTCTACACCCGTTTAAAAAGTCTAGAGATCACCTTTTCCAGACTGCCTACTCAGATTCCCCAGGAGGATATCCTCTGCTTGCAGCGGAACATGCGTTCCTTTATTTGGAATGGGAAACGGCTGAGGATCTCCAACTCCCTACTGAAGGAGCCACAGGACAGGGGTAGACTGGCCTGCCTAACCTTCTTGAATATTACTGGGCTTCCCACCTACGATGAATCTCAGAATGGGTGGCGAGTGAGAAGCATTGGTTTCACATGGACCGGGCGGTGGCCTGCTGACCCTGTGGGATTGAGCCTGGTTACCCAAACAAGCCAGACCGCGCAGCGCTTACTTGGCTACCCCTACCCAAACCATGCTCGGCATATGGGACATGTTGGCGACTAGGAGGGGGCACACTACATTCCCCTCCCCCAACAAACCTATTGCGCATAATCCCGATTTTAACCCCATGCTGCTACCCCAGTCCTTTCCCAGCTAGGGGGTGAGAGAGTTTCAGACGCTACGCGATCTTTTCTAGGACTTTCCATCAAGTACTATGAAAAGTGCAAAACTGATTTTGACCTTCCCGAAACAGCTAGACTGCAGTATTGTCACTTACGGCATTGGGCGTTACATCCCTCCAACTATCCTGGGGCGACTAGGCCCTACACTCCCTTTGAAAAACTGGTTAGAGTATGATGGATCCAAGGGGCATATCTAAAACATATCGCACACTAAAGCATTCCACATCCCTTCGTAGCCACCCCTACCAATCTTGCTGGCAGGCTACCACTACAGAGGATCTCTCACCCAAGCAATTGGACACCCTCAGGCAGGACATACCCAAAACTTATCAAAGCTTATCCCTTAGGGAGGATGCATACAAGCTCAGGTTGCAATGGTATTATAATTGCCCGCCTCTCCACCATTTACCCAACCACATCTTCCCTCTGCTGGCGAGGCGGATTGGCAGTGGGGGATTTATGTCACATATGGTGGTTATGTAGCCTCATCACTACCTACTGGTAAGAAATCCTGAGACACATTAAAGCCACCATAGGATGTCCGCTCCCTGATTCCAATCTTATGGTTAACCTTGACGTGCGGCCTCTTACATTAGAAGTGATGACGCACGCTGACTGGAAGCTCATTAGCCACATGCTCCATGCTGTATGGCAGCTTGTGGCGTTGACATGGAAAAATACTACTGCCCTTTCTATTGCTCAATGGTTCACTCGTCTGTGGCACGTGTTGGCAATGGAACAACTTCCCCACAGTCTAATACACCGAAGCGAAATTTCAATATGTTTGGCACCCACTGACCACTATCTGACTCGCCTGGAGTTTACATGTTCCAATCCTCCAAGGTTACAAGCTTTACTGTTCTTTGACTGATCTCCCCCCGGAGCTTACACCAAGTGACTGATCCCCCTTGCTTCCCCCCCACTCACTAATAATAATTACCACCTATGCACTAATGCGCAACATTGTCCAGATCTTCGAACTATCAAAAAAGCCTCGACTAGGAATTGTTGTATTCCGTTTCACTGTTCTTTTTTTGCTTTGAGACATGCCATGCGGTGGATGCAGCCATACTTTCTAGGTAGAGCTCCACTGGACTCTTCAAGTGTATCTTTATACCAATGGAGATGGGAAATTGAGCAAGGGCTGAAATCAGACCAGTGCACACTCATATCACTATAGTCTAAAAAGGACGAAATGAAAATATCAACCAACCAGGAATTAGCAGCAACCTCTGCCAGAGCAAACGGAGCCATCCTTTCGATCTAAAGTTGTCAGATAAGGAACATAGCTTACAAAGATAGGAGGAGGCAGATATACTTATTACATTGAAGATGCCATTGGACATCGGGGGAGCAATTAGTACGCCCAAGAATGACCATTTCTGCCTCATATGTCAAGGTTGAATTATTAAAAAGGAGATACAGCCGATGATAGATCCACACTACTCTTGCAGGCATCATGCATCCCTACAGACATGGACCTGAATTTTGTGCTGCTGGGGATAAAGGAGGGATGGACAGTCTCTTGTGCATATAGAACCCTGTCTGGGATTGGCTTCCTGGTTGTGAAGAGCCACATTGCCAAACATTGGAGCTAGGTGACCACCCCCACCCTCAACCATACAGGAATGGTCTAGAGGAATGGACTACCATGCACTGGCCGAGACGGTGTTTTATAGAAAGAGGAGTTGTGAACGCAAACGCGAGTGGGTCGCCGATTGCTTGGATCTCCAAGCAATAAGACATTTTAAGAAAGAGCAGACTAAATTGTTACTGTACACTTTATACTCTAATTTGGACCTTATCCACATACTTAATAATCATATCTGCTGTTAGGTGCCATGAATAATGGTTATTCTGCAATGCGTTTTCCTCTTTTTCCAACCTAAAATTGAAAATACCATAAAAGGAAGGTAGTGCCATTCGAGGTAGGCACTCCCATCATATCTATCACAACAAACATGGAACTGCATCACAGCTATGCTTTCTAGAAACCAAAGGTTCAGGTACAGCATGAAGAGCAAGCTCTATGAGTCAAGCATGGCAGTTATACATCATCTTCTCAAACTACTCTTCTTGCTAGATAGAAGGAAAGGTTTTGGTTTAGGCCTTCTTGTAGAGGAGCACTGCATTGTTCCACGTCCCAGACTCCCTTTCTCCCCATACTGGATTCAGAATTATTGAGTTACAGAAACGCAGCACCCAAAGCATTATGAAGGTGCTTGTCTCAATTGTCCTGGCCACAAACCCTGTAGATGCAAATACATACACCATGTGCAATATGCACAGCTTTGGAAGCATCCTGTCCACAAGCACAAACACATGCAGCTATTGCCCTCTCTTGATTAAACTCGAGCAAGGTATGAATGGCTGTCAGGAATCAGTAAAGAGTGACAGACAAGCAGCAACTCATAGGATTTGCAATATTTGTGTTTACATGACGTCGCACCTGTGCAAGTATGGGACCATAGAGGAAGCCTATCCAAGGGTGTGGCGGCTGCTGGGATAATTAACCATGTTGATCAGGGTGACTAGGTTAACCTGCTAATCCTGCTGTAGGCTGCACCTGCTTCCGAGAGGTAGGGCAGCACTAGCTAGCCTCATCTCTCTGCTCTCAATCTGATGCAACTCACCTTGCCACCAATTTCTGAAGGCATCTCGGCTCACAGTACTGCCTGGGATTCCTGCCAGATACTGCCTTCAAGGCCTGAAACAATAGCTGCCTTGGGGTCTTTTACCACATCAGCTCAGCACTGAGGAAAAGCATGCACAGGGTGGTAGGTCACAAAATCAACTAAGGTTTTGTTATATTCCATATAGGTTCCCCAATATAGGGCCGGGTAACATCCCAACCTTTTACCTATATTCGTCCCTACATTACGGGCTGCTAGGACTGACCCTTTACCTAGTTACGGTACTGCTTACAGAACGTGGGTTTTCCCTGAATAGCCTCATACATTATGCATGAGGATTCTTGGAAACTCAGCAGGACTACCATCTCCTGCATAACTATGTACAAGGTTCATTCCCGACGTCATCCTAAGTCGGACAATGGCACAGCAAGGTAGAACCCCTGGGGATACCTTTATGTATATAAGCACCACATCTTGCTGAGATAGTCAGAGGAGATCAGGACTTCCCTGCCGACACACTGACGCGAGACGCTGAGGTTCCTGCATGCAGATAATCCAGCTCGCAGTGGTCTAACATCCCTTGCGGGGTGTCCAACTCGAGACCAAGAGGAGGGTCCCACAGTCTCTCACGTCAGGTAATGGGGTTGACTTTATCCTAGAGGGATTCTTGGCTTAACACCTACACACATGCCAAGTACACTTAGGTACATCTAGTTAGGGTAGCATCGTGGTAGCACGCATTTTATTATCATGTATTTTACATACTTGCCTGTATTCATGGTTATAGCAAAATGGTAGAAATCTACCATCATTTTACCTTCTTAGTGCTTCCAATCATTTATATCGATTTCTTCTAGTGGTTGTTTCAACACACCTATTTTACACTAGAATGAAGTGTTCATTAAATGAATATTGAAAAACGTCCATTTCGTTTATTCTGTGCATCTCTCAGACAAAGGGAGCATGAGTGACTGAGCGAAAAGTAGTACACTGTTTCCACTGTCCTGAGGGATCAGGGTTGTCATGTTCGATAGCTGCCAGGAACTATTCTCTCCTTGGTAAGAGGAGTTTCTAGTGGCACTGTGAGCTAGCTGGTATACAGGCCAATATACCCGGTGGGGGGTGTCTAGAATCAGTCTTGACACCAAGCCCGCAGTGTATGTTGTCTAAACGCGCAAATCCTGTATAAGTTTTATAGGAACTACGCGACAGTTTCACTCTCGCCGGAGGACATGTAAATGCCCACTATTGTGTGGGGAGTTTGGGGCAAGAGAAGAATACAGGCACCAGTGTGGCAAGTACTGGAATGTCTGCAGGAGAGGCCCATGTGCAGGGAGTGTGGTAGTATTAAAAGGATCTTGTTGATGTCCCAGGAAAGCCACACACCAGGAGACAAACTTGATGCAAAGGATCCCAACTAGAACTGGAGTACAGGCCAGCTGGCTCGAAATACAACAGAGAGCCAGATTGGTGTGCGGGGTATCACGGCCTTATCTCTGGTATAATTACTAGCTGCACACACAGCAGCTCCTTGGAGGTCCACTGTGTGGGAGCCATGTTGTTGTCCGGAGCTTAATAGAGACCTCAGACTGAAGTTCCGCTAATAAATATGAATAGAATGACCCATTTCTACAGGGGGAGGAGTGAAGCATATCATCTGCCTCTTTTCAGGAAGAAGTAGTAAATATTCTTGCAAGACCACTCAAGACAATTGAGGTCAGACCCAATCAATGGAATCGAGAATACAGGTGCTTTGCTTCTTGCTCCATGGGGCAGAATCTGGTACATGTAGCAAAGATGCAACAGATCCAGCAACCATCTCTCCCCGCAACGTCTATTCAGTAGCAGTAAACCCGATACGCGCTAGTTACCTCCAGTTTAAAAAATAGGTGGACGTCAATGTTCATATTGCATTAGGTTCATTTTGTGTATCCATATGGAAATTAATCTGTTCAATTAAAACATCCATTAAGAATAGCTCACTGTTCCAGGGGAGCACTTATTTTTTAGACCTATCCTGATAAATATAGACCTTCATTAATGGAGTAAGTCACAGATTACCTTCTTCTGCGTAGTTTGCTCGGCACTAACTTTATAAGTAAAACATTAACCTTTCAAAATTGTCCCCAAATTAGTGTTCTTGGTCCTACTGTGACTTTCCCTTTTAAGTGAAGTACACACGTGATCATATTCGAAATCACGAAACCGAATAGATCCTTCTCGAGTGATCAACTTCACATATCCCTCAATGTTTTACTATAGACACTGAAATTGCTTATAATACTCGCACTTGTGCAACTCTGGCTATTGCTTTACTTTACTGATTTAGCTTTACAAACCATAGAATACAAAGAAGTCCAGGGATTACAAAAGAAATTATCACGAAAGCAGGTAAATACTTTAAAAAGGACAGGTGTTCTGTTTTTTTAAACTTGATCACCCTGATATTGCATTTCAACAGCAACGTTTGATTGATATCACTTGGAAATAAGGCCAAGTCTGAAATAAAACCTTTGGGTGGGCTGTCAAGCTCTATAAAACTTCCGGTGATAGTGTTGGTGTGATGGCAGATCTTCCATGCATTCCCTTGGAACGAGTAGCACCTGCACAATCTATAATGCGCACATGTCTGCGGCCCCTTCTGTAATACCATAATGCCCATTGGGTTCAGAAAGTGGGAACAAAGGCCGGTTGCACTCCCGGGGCATTAAGTTGAATAAGGCCCCATGTATGCCAGCTGTAACAGTGGATCAGCTTTAGCTGTACATGTTCTAGTTCTGGGAAGGACTAGACAAAGTAAACATAACTCATCTACATTTTCGTACCAATTGTGTCCCATGCTTGTGTATTAGATTCTTTCCCTGAGGGCATGATGCAGTTTGGATTAGAAACTATACACAATGTTTTATGGGCTGCATTATGTACATAGGGCAGTGGGAGGGTGGGGTGCAATAGACGTTTGTGCCCACTTTGAGTCCCATGGCACTAGGGAGCTACAGAACAGGTCATAGACACTTACTTGGGCAGCACTTTCTGCAATAACAATTGTGCCAGTGCAACCCCATGGAGGGTGGGTTGCCCTCATTTGCACAGGACATGGCCGAGTGCGAATAAAGTATTCCATCGAGCTCGCGCCATGTTGCAGACAGTAGCAAAAGTGAAGAGGCCATTGGGAGGTGCATTGACTAGGAGCGAGATTGGTGGCACACGGTTAGTGTGCCCTGCCAAGGAAGCTGCTTGGGAGGGGGCACGTGGTTTCAGGGCCGTCCAGACATTCCGCTGACAGGCGCAGTTACTCACTGCACCTGCCTGCTGGGGCAACCCTTCAAAATGGATGTCAAGTCACTACCTACAGTGAAAAGTGGACCAGCAGCTTTAAACAGCAAGACCATCTTTCAATAATGTGTTGTTCGCAGTGCAAGACCAATTTGGGGATTGCATTGGGAATAGTGCATTTGTTCCAATAGGTTCACCGTCAGTGTGCACTGCAGTGGAGACCGGGGCACTGCATTCAATTCCTAATATGGCCCTATGCCTTTACCTTTCAGTAAGAGGTGCCTAATAAAAAAACATAACCTTGGCTTGGATCAATAGATTACATCACGGGTTTAGAACAGGCAAGTAAAACAACTACCACCCTCTCTCAATTTGGAATGGGCAGGTTCCATCACTTTAATTGCTCGGCAACAATACTGCCAGACAGCAACAAATCAAATTATTCCCCCCCGGGGAATGGATGGATGGATTAAACGTTCCTCGGTAGCTTTAGGCAACACCAGGGAATGCAGAAAGTTAAACACTGACCGAGCCTAGAGCTACTAAATTATTTGCCAAAGAGTCATGTAGACAAGAGTACTCTAAAGCATAAGTTCACACTAATTATTACCACTGCACCAGCTTACTTAGATTCAGGATACCACAGACAACGAAACAAGGCATGACATCTGTTACAGAATGATCGCTTTATTCTTCAATTTGCCATTCTACAAAACTTTAGATGCATTAGACACTTTTAGGGCAAGTGCATTCAGGATTAACGAGACAAGTCATTTAGAAGGGTTACATTTTCTATGTGAAGCAGACACTGCTGCCAAGTGGTTAAATCCTAGAGCCAGTAGGTATTACCTAGTTCATGTCTAATTACCCCATGTGGGCCAGTTTTGTGCCCTGGTTGTCACAGGCCATGTCCGCTTAAGGCTTTTCACTGTAGCCTGTCATTTGGAATTCAGGAAACTCAAACGAATCAGTTTCTCACTATGACACTGTCGATTAGTTCCTAAGAGTCCCCAGGACCTGCGCGTTTGGGATGACCTAAACTGAGGGCTTGGTGTCCCAACTGCTTCCGGACACCCCCACAGGATATGTCACCAGTTAGACCAGCTAGCTCTACAGTGCCACTACCACCCCCCCATATCTTACAGTGGTGTAGGTAGTTTCTGGCAACCACTGAACATGACAACCTGGATTCCTCAGGGATCGTGGAAAACAGTACAGTACTTTTCGCTCAGACACTCGTGCTTGCTTAGTCTCAGAAAATACACAGGATGGCAATTAGGACATTTCAATAAGAATTTATTGGTCCAGCGACCGCCTCGTGTAAAACGTGTGCTGGGACAATCAGGAAAGCGACAATCAGGAGACAGAATCATACAAAAGATTGCTAGTACCAATATAGTAATTAGTAGATACATTTCTACCATAGTGCTAATAAGATGAAAATAAGCAGTTAAGATGAAAACAGGAGCACTTGCATATTCCTAAAATGCGCACCCTAAGTAATTTGCCTAAATGTACCCAACCTAACCTGGATGTGTAGGCGTATATGCGTGGTGCTATGTGCATCTGTAGCCAAGAAACCCCTAGGGAACAACCAGCCCCCTCATCTGATGGTAAAGAATGAAGGACCCCGTCTCGGTGTCAAGGATGACAGCCGGCAATGGATGTCAGACCGCTGCTTGTCGAAGATTCAACATGCAGTACCCAGTGTCAGCTTGGAAGGAATTCTATTCTATTTTGTAAAAGGGGGGGGGGTAGGAGAGTGAGGGTCTTTTATACTAAAGTGGTCACTCCAGGGTTTTTTCTAGAATTAATATGTTTTTAAAACAATCATGGATGTTTTGAAAACAATCCCCAGTGCTTTTCTAAACAAGTGCTATCATGCACAGCTGGCTGTTGGCCAAGGATGAAAAAAATGGTGACCCTTATACAGAATAATTCTGCCGTGCCAGAGGACATGTTTATGTATGTAAGGTACAGGGATTATGATAGAGTACAGAAAGCCTGTTGTCGAAGAGACCGGAGCGAGCTACTAGGTAAAAGGTCACCTGTTTAGAATCGTTGTCGTGTGGATGGGACAATGTATGTAAAATGGGGTACACAGGACATGACAACACCATAGGTAGCCGTATAGAGGGCAGTACTGAGGTATTAAGGAGGCTGCAGTAAGAGGACATGATACACTTTTTGTAATGCACAATGTCCATCAACAGGGATGCCTGGGCACGACTATTGGAGTCTCCTGGTTCACATTTCCCCATGATTGGAATTCTGTTTAGAAACTGGTTCTTGCAGCACTTTAAGCACCTAGGTATCTAGTGAGTAGGTGCTTGAATGTTAGCATGGTGTACAAGTAAAGGCTTTGAGTAGCACTTTAGAGTGTGCGCTGGGGCAGTACATTTATGGAATTGTAGGCTGTGCATCATTTGTATTATGCCATTTAACATTTCCATGGTCTGGAGACAACCGTGGCTATGGTCAGTACATCAACTGTGTGATGGTCATAGTAGCAGGTAACAAAAGAGGCATGGCTACATACACCATGCAGTAATGTGCCAGGCCCCACTCATTGGTCCAGTTATTTACTGCAATTGTGTCCACACCTTTGCCTATAAAGTAATAGAGATCAGACTCTACAGCAGACCATGGCCTAATTCTGCTCTAAACCTCTATTTTCCTTGTTACATAAATAGCATATGCAAAGCATTATCAAATGTTGAAGTCACATTAGATCACTTATGGCAACACAATGTCTAATAACGTTTTTTTCCCACCTATTACACAGGTCCGAGTGGCTGTACAGATTTGGAACGCATGGTCGCATTTAACATGGATTCAAAGGTTATTAATTTTTAGTTAGCACCCTCTTGATTATCCATTCCCGCATTTAGATGTTTTTTTTAATTGGGAACATGTTACTAAGTGTGTAGCGGGCCCATAGATTCTTTGTCCTAGACACGGGAGACTGACTATAGACATTGGTTGCATTATTACAATACACAAAATCCTGCACCCCATCCTGGACTCTCAGAAGGGGATGCTCACGCCATCTCATCACCACTCGTCGCTTTGGCAATCAATGCCAGTGTAGTACACTGCCTCATCACTATTTGAGCAGGCGTCGCACAGCCCTACAGGGATACAGTAGGAGATAGACAAAAGCCCCACGCGTCATTTTCACCATCTCTGTAGAGCCAGCAGCCCAGTATGACTGTATTGCCGATCACCGCCAAGCTAAATGCACCAGGTCCATCAGTGTATAGCTTCTACACCGGCACCTAGCATCTTCCACCAGCCCGTATTGACGTAACCGATTCAGAGTGGGATAAAAGTGATGTATAACTTTGAATTGAATGAGTCTAGGTCTACTGTTCAATGAGACGTCCTGTATCAAGCAGCAGTATCTCCATTGCTCATCAGTAGCTGAGCCCTCTAAATTTTGTTCTCTTTGCAAGCGTGCCTGGCTTCTACTTATTATACCTGCCTCCAGGTCCGTTTACACAACCCAGATAACCTAGGTTTATATTCTTTTGTTTGCTCCAGATGCGTTATCACAAATGCTCCTGGCTCCTTGAGGAAACTAGGAAAGGTGTTCAAGTGTGGCGAGCATTCAGTAGTACAGAAACGCATCTAGCACAGCCAGATCTTGTTCGGCATCTCTCACTTCTTCTAGTGTCTTAAACACACTATATGAGAATAATTCGCCCACTTTGTGCATTCATGCTTTCTAGCTGTGCACCAGTGTTGCCCTCCAATAACACCAGTATACATGCACCACTTCACACATCTCTGGTGTGTGGAGTACTTTAATGTTATTTTGTTCTGCTAACCAGTCCAAGCACATCTGGTTTTATACACAAGATCTATGCCCCATCACAGTTTAACAACTGGTGAAAAAAGCCCTGGCGGTGGCACGCATTTCATTCCAAATTTAAATGTGGCAGGTGGGCAGGGCCATTAGTATAGTAGGTTGCTTGCCCACCTAAGACAATAAACCACCTCCTGAGGGTGCTTAAAAATAAAAGTGGGAACGATAGAGATGCTAAGTAATAAATAGAACATTGAGACCATTTTTTTCCGGGAACATACATGTTCGCATAATCATTTTCATAATGGCAATTCTGCAAGCGAGACAACAGTAGTTTGATCCACCTTCAATGAAGTTGCTCAACTGGTCTATAGCTGTTCCGTCTTTACAGCGGAACACTTCCACCAGAGCCCCAGGTACAGCACAGTCCACTGGAAGGGACATATTAACACCTACTGCTGCGTGAATTCAGGCAACAGCAAAAATCTGGGACATAGTTTCTTTTAGGCCAAGAATCCGCAAAATCTGAGTCATTGTCATAAATCAGCGGTCGGAGACTTCCAAGTAAGTAAATAAATGTATTTATTCAAGTGTGTAATATGGGGCAGCGGCAGCAAGAAGAAATCTGTTGTCCCCACCGTGTCGTACCTCCAAACGATGGTCCTAGTGTGCGGACCATTCCAGAACCCACATCACTACACAACCAGGTTTGGGAATGCTCAGAACACGAAGGAAGGACACACGCCCGAGCACCAGACAACTCCTTCCTCCCAACCAAACCCAAACAAAATGAATTGCAACAATAAGGAAAACTGAAAACATGACCCAGAAAATTGAAAACCTGACCATCTGATATGAGCCTCTTAAATATATTACAATTAACATTCAACATATAAAGAGATTAAAGAAAAGCAGAATCAATACAACACTCATGATTAAACAAAATTAAAATTCAAAGGAAAACCGCAACCTCCTTGCTGAATTTGCTCTGGTGGAAAAGCGACTGCTCAGATGTTGCTTAAGACTGAATAGTGGAGCCAATGGTAACACTGATATCACCGACTAGATTAAGCTGAGCAGTGTCATCTTTGTCAGGCAAGTTGTCTTCATTGTGCTTCACCTTGACCACACGTTCGTAATTCCACCACTGAGTGTTGTCAAGTCTCACTGTAAAACCATCAGCACTTCTCTCTACCAGGCTATGTATACGACCAAACCTCCGATGTCCTTTCATAACTTGATTCTCGGTTAACTTTACTCATACAGGATCTCCAAAACCCACCTTTGGTGTTAAGGAAGGACATCATGTCTGCTCATACTTTTCGTATGACCAGACATGATGATGTTTCTTGCTCTATCAAGGATCTGTGCACAATCTTCTTCCAGCAACACACTCACTGCTCCCTTAAACATGGTGAGCCGCTTGGGGACATGCATATCACACATATTCCACCTCCTCAAAGCCATAAGACATCAGTGACAGTGTGGTGTACTGCAGTATGCCCACAGAACTGCTCTCACGGCATCTTGAACACGACTGAATTGGCAGCACCTCGATGCATTCAGTGACTAATCTGTTCATCCTTTTGACAGCCATTGCTTTAGGGAGGAAACAAACTGCAATCCTTGTGCTTGATACCAGCATCACACAAGAAATCATTCATCTCATGTGATGTAAACTGCACTCTGTTGTCCACGACAATTCCCGAAGAAAAGCCTTCCCTCGAAAAGAACTGTAAAAAACCTCAATCACACTACTAGTATTGGGTTCCCTCAAAATTCTTGGCTCCAACCATTTGGAGACATAGTTTACCATGATAATGGCATACCTTTGATACAATGGTAGTAACTGGAATGGAAAGGACCAAGAAAATCAACGCATAGCCTTTCCCATACGTCTCTGGGTACTCTACCCTCCCCAGAGGAGTTGTCCTGCATTGCAGACCCTGGTCATTGGCTTTACACACCACACAGGTCTCAATCCAATACTCAACATCCCTATCCATTGAAGGCCACCAACATTTTTCTCTCAGCCCCTTCTTACTAGCAAGTCATGCTGGGATGTCACTCATAAGAGAGCTCCAACAGCCTGTTATGGATTTTACAAGGAGGAACCAATTTGTCATTGGGAAGTAATAAACCCTTTTGCAATGTTAGCTCACTCTGCACCTTGCTGCAAGTTTGATATGGAGAAGGAAGGGAATCCTCATGCAGCCAGCCTTTTGCCGCATAGTTCATGACTTTGGTAAGCTCGCCATCATCCAACAGCTCTTTTCTCCATTCATCTTCACTCGCATGTTTACGAGACATCCATGACACTTGCAACCAGACATTTGAGGTGTTCTTCATCTTGTTCACCAGTAACCATGGTCTCAGAACCCTCACTAGCAGGCAAACGAGAGAAAGTCAGCTTTTTTGGTTTTGCTGCCAGGTAAATGTTCCACTTCAAAATGATATTCTAACAGTTAAGTACTCAACCATACCAACCTTGCAGTGGCCTTAGATAAATTAACATTACTGCCATCTAGAATTTGAACCAGTGGTTTATGGTTTGTCGGTAGATGAAACTTCGTCTCCCAAATGTACAGTCTCAACTTATCAATAGCCGATGTACTAGCGAGCATTACTCTTTAATACGGAGTACTGACACTCATGGTATTTCAATGTATGGGAAGCAAAAGCGATGGTGTGGCCATCGCAATCTCTGCCCTGTGACAGAATTGGCCCCACACTGCTGGTATCAACAGTGAGACCATTTTTTTCCGGGAACATACATGTTAAAAGTGCAGCCTGAATAAGAAGTGACCTGATTGAGGTAAAAGCTTGTTGCTGCACCTTACCCCACATAAACTGGACATTTTGTTTTTAGCAACTTGTACATGAACTCCGCAATAGTTGCAAAGATTTGAATGAATTTCCAATAGAACTCACGCCTCCAAAAAAGCTAACAATTGTTCACCATCTATGGGAGCGGGCATCTTCTCAATTGACTCCAAAAGTGATGGTCTCGGTTTAATCCCATTCCCAATGATCAGATGACCAAGATACTCAACCGCACCGAAAACACACTTATCCTTCCTGAGTTTAACAACTCTCTCCTGGAAAGCTTTCAAAGACCGTGCCAAACTCTGTGTGCTCTTCATCGGTTCCCCCATAAATCAGAAGATCTTTAAACACCAAGACTCCTTCGAAACCATGCAAGATCTGACCTATCAGTCTCTGGAAAACAGTCTCCACCGAAGCCAGACCAAACGGCATCCTGCAAAACTGGAACACCCAATAATGGGTGACAAGAGCAGTCAGGTTCCATGATTCTTCAGTGAGAACCACCTGACAAGCTGATCACAAATCAAGTTTATGAAAATGTTTTGCACAACTTAAAATAGTGACCATGTCATCAATTCTAGGCAGGGGACTGCCATCTACCCAAATTACCTTAAGGCAACATAAGCCAATACACATTCTCAACTCCTTTTTCTTGTGCACCACCACAATGGGCTATTCTACGGGTTCCATCACACCCTCTGTACACATTTTTTCCAAAAGCTCTGTTAAGTCACCTGGTACACTCAAAGGCACTAAACGTAATTCGTGTTTGACTGGTTCATAGAATTCTTTCACCTTAATGACCTGTTCAAAATCTTTTATTGCCTCCAACTCTTCCTTGAACATCTCAGAAAATGACAGAAGTTTAGGTAATCCATCCACATGTGTAACATTCTCAATCTCCCCCAACCGCAAAACTTGTTGGGAACACCGAGGTTTCAAAATAATACCTAAACATCCCTTGTGGTGCCATCCCAGAATATCCGGTCCCTCCACAGACATACACCTTCCCACGCACTATCTTGTTTCTGAATTCAATAGAAGTTTCAAAGAACCCTTCAAGATCAATCATGGATTTATTGTTCCACCCCAGGATTTATATCAATAGGAATAAGATCACATTGTAAACCCTTCTTATGGATGGTGGCCCATGAAATAATGTTGAGATTAGACCCAGAATCTGTCATTAAAGGAACCATAACACCCCCAACACAGAAGTCCCCAATAAGATCTTTAGCCAGAGGAACATCCGTCTCATGGGGACACACACACACACACAATAGCGAACTCTTTATTTTGTCACTTAACTCTTGGTCTTCTTGTAAATCAGCTACCGTGTTAACTTGAACAGGGACCCACTTGAACAGGTAACAACACACTTGGAGAGGGAAATTTCCAGTGAAGAGATCGGGACAGCACCGCAGATGTAGAAATTTCATCTGTGCATGCTAAGGTACGGGGTCTGCTGCAAACACCCAAAGATCTTCTGATACATAATCACTTTGCTATTGTAGAAGGGGAGAGGGGGATAGGCTACCCTGTCTTGTATAATGACTGCTCATTTTATGATTTATGGACTACTTACAATGCTGACCGTATTTGTGTTAGGCATTTTCTTACTCATTTTGGCACGTATACTGCATAGTAGAGCACGACAGTTAAAATAAACATTTTAACCTTTTCTCGTCTCTCCGTCAGATCTTATTGTGGACTAGTAGGAGTGTGAGCGCGAAAGGGTGTGTCCTGCAACCGCGATTCCCGAGAGGGTCGGGAGTGTTATGTTCTGGGGTGTCTAATCACTTGTTCCTCTGAGTGAGTAGGCGGGCAAGTGAGACACAATAGCTAGTTGGTACCGGGCTCATGGGTATTCAGGTGGTAAGATGACTCCGTCCCTGCCTACTAAGGTTCTATGATCCTAAGCAAAGTTCTGTGATTCCGCAGAATCCCTGCAACATGGTGCCATATCTAGAATTGAAAAGAAAAACCGCTATTATTTCAAGTGGGAGAGATTCAGAAGTGCAGAAAAATGTTCCATGCTATGAACATGTTTCTGCACTTCAAATTTCTCCCATTGGGAGTATGTTTGTGTTATACATGTAACAGTGCCACATATGGCAAAAGGTATGTCCTGTGCCACAAGTACATATAACACAGGCTCTCAGTCACCAACACAAATATATCCCATTCATACACACACGTTCATACATCCCTAAAGATCACACACTGACCCGCATGGCTGCTCTGTCAGTGCCAGAGTAGTAAAAGTATTTTGTTCAAACCATAGTACCTGGCTTTGTGGACATTAAACTTAAAGACAATGAAGGTGGGCAAGCCAATCAATCAGGATTTATAAAGCACTGCTAATCGCCAGATAGGGTATCCAGGCACTTGCCAGTCCCAGATGGCTCATTCAAACAGATGGGCCTAGAGGGCCCTTCGGGATTCTGGAAGTGAGGTGATGGGCCGGAGCAGCATGGGGAGGCCATTCCAGGTCTTTGTGGAGATGGAGTGTACTCCACTTCTGCTTCGGTGGAAGAGAGGAGTGTGGGCCAGAGATAGGAAGGCGGAGCGTAGTCTTCGACAGTTGGAACTTCAGGCAGTGGTTGATGTAAGCTGGTCCTTGGTTGTGTAGCCTATAGTGCGTTTGTCAGCAGCTTGAATTGGCATCTCTATGGGGAGCCAGTGGAGTTGCTTGAGGTGGGGTGTTATGTGGTTTCGTCAGGGAAGGACGAGTCTGGCTGTGGCGTTCTGTATGGTTTGAAGTCTTTGTAGGAGATGTGCAGTGATTCCTATGTAGAGAGTGTTGCAATAGTCCAGTTGGCTGGTGAGGAGGCCCGGTGTCACAGTGCGTCTCATGTGCAGGGAAAGCCACTTAAAGATCTTCAGTAGCATGCATAGTGTGTGGAAGCAGGCGGACGAGACTGTTAATCTGCGATTTCATGGTGAACTTATCAATAATGATTCCGAGATTTCTGTTGTGGCCTGAGGGTATGGGTGCAGGTCCCAGGTCTGAGGGCCACCAGGAGTCTACCAGCAATTGCTGTGGTTACCGAAGATCAGCACTTCTGCCTTGTCCATGTTCAGCTTCAGGCAGTTCTTCATTCAGTCAGCGACGCTCGTCGTGAATCTGTGGAAATTGGTCCTGGTGGTGGTAAGGTCATCGGTGATGGCGAGGATGAGTTGGATGTTGCCTGCATAGGATATTATGTTGAGACTGTGGGATCTGACAAGGTTGGCCAGTGGGGCCATGTATATGCTGAAGACGGTAGGGTTGAGGAATGAGCCCTGGGGGACACCGCAGACAATGTCCTTTGGTTCGGAGGTGAAAGGTGGTAGGCGGACCCTCTGTTCTTCCGATGAGAAAGGAGGTGATCCATCTGAGTGCGTCGCCTTGGATACCGCTGTGCTGGAGTCTCAGTGTGTGATGGGATACGGGTGTCTGGTAACAATGCACAAGTTGCTTAGCCTTCAGTAGCTCACAATGATTTTCACCGATCAGAAATAACTCACTACAGAAAAGGTTGAAGACCCCTTCTCTAAACCAAGAGTGCTCCATAAGCCATCTCTTCCTGTTCGGTTTAAATTTAAAACATCTATCGCTCCCAGATACGCATTAAATGCTCGGAACCATTCTTTCCACCTGATGGGAGGTTCTCCCAGGCATTGTAAAAATGGTGGTGGTGGATTAATTGATTGCATAATTAAGTGCCACATGAAAATGGAGGAATATGGAGAGAAAATATATACTTAATACCACTCAGTAAGGTATGTATTACCGACAGATCTTCCAAACAAAAATGACTAGTAGAATTGACTAATAGCCAATTATGTCCCCAAAAGTCAAATGAAGTTTGCCCAAACCAAAACGGCTGTAACTTTAAGACCATAGTGGGCCAATGCTCAATACAAAATGACCACCAAACGTGACAATTTTGGGATGAAGTAGCACAAGGAGCATGGGCCAATGCCCATTCCAAAATGACCACTGAATGGAACAGACGTGTAACACACAGTCTCCAACTGTAGCAGCGGGGAAATGACCAAACAGATGGCCACCGAATGTGGCTGGTGCCCTAATGAAACTAATCACAAAGCACATGGTCAGAATGATTGCTGGGAAAAATGTAATCCAAAAAAAGAACACAAAATGCAGCCATTGTCTCCACAAAAGAAAATTACTTCACCAGGCTCACCTTCAACGAACACCACCGGAGCCGAGAACTTCAGACTCAGCACATCTCCAGAAATACTGTTGGGGGGTTTGTCAAGCACTCGTCGCTAGTGTCGGAAGGAGGAAACAGCTGTCAGACTTCCAAGTAAGCAAATGTATTTATTCAAGTGCGTAAAATGGGGCAGCTGCAGTACCAAGAAAACTGTTGCCCCCACTGTCATAACTCTAAACGGTCTCCTAGCGTGCGGACCATTCTAGAACCCACATCACCAGAAAACCGGGTTCTGGATTGCTCCGCACGCGAAAAAAGGGCATGCGCCGGACATAACACTTACGAAGAATGGGTTAAAGGTGGACACCCAGGTTCCTTGTATATAACAGAAAGGCATCAGCATATGCAGAGATGATCTGGTTGGTGCCCAGAAATCTCAAACCCCACTGTGCTGGTTGTCCATAAGCAATCCAGCAGCTGTGGTATACAACAGAGGCAAGAGCAGACATCCTTGCCATGCCTCGCTCTGTATGGGGATTGTGTTTGTTATATAGTGTTCGAGATTCTCATTCTGGCAGTGGGACCAGCATATAGTAGTCAAACAAACAAAAAAATGTTTAAACACAATTCTCCCACACCTCTTTCTTCTAGAACTGCAAAGACAGACCCATTCTATCAATCAATCAGGATTTATAAAGCATGGCTAATCACCCGATAGGGTATCCATGCAATTGCAGGTGCCAGAGGCTTATTGAAACAGCCAGGTCTTGAGGGCCATTCGGAATTCTACAGAATCAAAAGCCTCCTCTGTGTCTAAAATACAGCTTTCACAACAACCGCGCAGAAGATCATCCTCAAGTTATGTGTCTTTGATCTACGTGGGATAAACCCAGATTGATCCAGGACCACCAACCAGTCATTAACCTAGTAGATAAGTCACAATTATTTGTATCCCTATTCATCTCCACCGTGATCTTTCAACTGTCTCCTGCACAGCCACCGCCCAGACCAGCAGCCCCCCCCCCCTTCCCCCCTAGCACCTTACTCAGCCCGGGAGCAGCACACAAGCAGTCTGTGGCCAGCCAACGCCATCTTAGGTTGTTCCAACAGGGCCCATGTATCTCAGTTCAGCCACAATCACTCGCTCAGAGACAGCTCCATTGTCAGCAGCAGTTTGTAGCAGTAATAGAGCACCTGCTGCATGTCACTTTAGGCACTCTAATGGTATTGGTAACTGCAGACCAATCACACAGATGGAGCCGCTCAACAGTGCGGCATTCTTCAAGGCTGGCTGACTCTGCGCTGTAAACTTTTAAATCGCAAATAAAACACTATATTTCTTTCTAAGCAAAGACCACAGACTAGATGTTTGTGATTTTGTGTATGATACTTCATTGTGCTGTACTATCACTGCACTCCAACTGACCACTTACTGTATAGTTTTAAGCATGGGCATTCAACATAGCTACTAATGATCCACTAAGGATGCTTGGGAGTCTCATTACGTTGTTAAAACTTGGTGAACTGTTTATTTCATAGTTCAGGTATTCCTACCTTTGGAACTTGGCAGGTGTGAGAAGCTGGCCTGGTATATGATGTCCACTAATGTAAGTGGGCACCTTGCACCAGTACAGACAACCCTTATGGTGATTTAAGAGGTCTTAGACAGCCTTAGAAAGCTCTAAGTGGTAGCTGTGGAGAGCAGCCTTCAGGCTTAGTCCAGAAGGAGTGTAAAGCAGCTTGTTTTACCAGAATGCAATATTATAGTATAGATTAAATGAAAAGAGAACCACACAAGGTATTTATAAAAATATCTAAACGTGTTAGAGAGTATATTCTAATAAATACATATCTCCTACCCGGAGATAATCACAATGCACACAATACTTTGCAAAGGAACACAGTACATAGCACAGAATACACAGTGGACTCTAAGGGGGGGACCAAATCATATACTAAGAAAGTCGTATAAGAACCACGACTCGGGTCAAGACAGTGTCAAGAGGACATAGAAATGCTGGGGACCCAAGAAACCACCCAAGGTGAGTAGATAGGGACCCCACGGAGAGCGTGTGCCGTGTGGTAACACGACCGCGTGCTCCGTACAACTCTACGGGTAAGTCGCGGTTGGATTTTTAGAGATTAAATACCCTTCCCAGTGGACCCTGAAGAAACCCCGTGGAAGACAGAAGGTTGGAGAGCCACCCTACCCGTGGATACCCTAGTACCCACATTACCTACACCAGGGAAGCCAGGTGCATACGTGTGAAGTGGTGTCGGAAACCGCAGTTGAACCCAATGGAGGACTTCAGGAAAGTGCTGCTGCAGAAGGAGAAAGTGTCCAGTGGAATCCGAAGGTGGATTCTAGATGAGAGGTTCCTGCAAGCAGAGGGGACAGAGTCTGTCACTCAGGAGTGACCAGGAGACTTGGAAGATGAATGCTCTCTGATGTTGGGTGTTGCTGGATGGATGACGATGGTCTTGACTCTGCAGCTGTGAGGACCAGGCGATGCTGAGGAAGACCAGGAGCCGTGCACGAGCTGTCCCATGTCGGATGTTGAGTGCTGAGGGGGTCGGTGTCCGGTGGTGTAGTGTAGCTCCTATTTCCCTAATAGGCTCTGCGCATTGGAATAATATATCCTATAGGTTTGACATAGGACTAAGGTCAGTATGTCCCTATCGAGTATATTAAACTTAATTACTTGTGCCAGCTAGCTCAGAGGCCACTAGAAACTCCTTGGATAACAAGAAGGGAGTAGTTTATGGCAGCCGCAAAACATGACAACTTTGTTTCCCTTTAGAATCAGAACGTGTCCCAGAGTCGTGGAAACAATAGATAACTATTTCACTCAGCTCAATCGTGCATACTTAGTTTTCCTCAAATTTACACAGAAAGAATAGACGGGCGTTTCAATAAAAGATTTATTGAACAGTCTTGTTTCTGGTGTAAGTAAAATGTGCTGTTACGATCACAAGACAGTAAGCGAGATAAATAATGTACAGTGTAAGCAGTAGAAATAAATAATACTGCGATAGCATTATCTTTTAGTACATATGCCGTTACATAAATAACAGACTAAAAATGCGAGTACTCATACGATGCGTTTCTAATCTAGTTCTACCCCAATGTACCTAACCTAGGTGTAGGGAGAGGAATGAAGTAGGTGAAGTATTCCTTACTATGGTATACTAAGAGTATGTTAAGTCTAGTATGCCTAGTATGCCAAGAGTCCCTCTAGGTTCTTGTCAGCTCCATACCTGAAGAATGAGAGAGGTAGGAATCTCTTTGCCAGACTCGAACTCCAACACCCCGCAAGGGAAGTCAGATCACTGGAAGTTGGACTCTCTGCGTGCAGGGATGACAGCGTCTTCTCAGTGCGTCAGGCCGGGAAACGGGCTCCTCTGAAGTCGAGGTCTCCTCTAGTTTTCAAGGGCTAGGGAAGGTATATTTATACCGGAGAAGTACCTCACAATGTTAGCATTGACGTGAATCGGACAGCGGAAGACGTCATGAATGAACCCCCTAAGGAATAATGGTTCATGCATAATATATGAGTCCTTGAAGAAATCAATAGTCCTGGGCTAGGGAAACTCCCGCAGCCTAAGGGTCTGTTCTTCATGAACTCGTTGTGACGTTAGGGTGGACGGATGTCAGAGACCATGCCTGTATTTGGAGTGCACGGTTTAATGCCTAAATAAGGGCTGGGATTGTATGCCTATATAAGGGCAGGGCGAATTATGCCTATATATGGACATGATACTGGAAAGCCCGTTTATGGACACCCTAAGAGGAATACAACACCCACTCCACTTTCGTGTGTACGATAATACTAAAATGCTAAACATTAAAAATGCTAAACATTAAATGGAGTACCGCATATTTAAAAAATATTTAAGAGCTTTAAAAAACATAGTAAAAAAATGCAAAAGGTACTGTACATCTGAAGCAAATGCTGTTCATTTCAGGCATAAAGTTCGAAAATAAATGTAATTGGAATGAAATAAGCAGTAATATTTACATGTGACAGAAAATGATCGAAAAGTTTCTCAAAAATCAAAGTCAATTCAGGTCATGAAAATTAAAGAATTGGTTTAGACACACAAGATGACTAAGTGTCCGTGGAAGTACCGTGAAGTCTGTACTATAAGGCTAGTTTTACTTTAAGCAGATTGAAGTGTCATTTTCGTTCGAAAAACGGGAAAAAAGTTCAATTGTGGTAGAGTTCCAAGTTATTTTTGAAAATTAAGGCCAAATTGTTACTGCATCTCTGGAACACTGTGGGCAGAGTCAGTTTACGGGTCTGGTGTATGGATCATCTATTTCTGTAGACAAAACATCATCCACTGAAGTTGGCGTCAGTTGGAACACCTCGTGTAGTAGATTAATTGCACAGAGATGTGAAGCACAGCTTTCAGCATAGGTTGCCGCAGCAATGTAGGCGTCCGTTGTTACCTGTGTGCCTGTAGATCTTTCTCATACCTCAGCAGCCGCCGGAAGCGTCTGAGATCTCAATGAATGCCGACATCAGGATTGGTAGCCTCTGGGGACAACACAGAGCATGGGCCGTTATCGGGACCAGCAGAGTATCGACATCCGTTGGCGTAGCTGATGGAAATGTGAGACAAGTGTCTAACATGCATTCTTCACCGCATAGCAGGCATCGTAGAACAGGTAAGATGCAATCTTGCCAGATTGGTCTGAATGACAGGAACCACGTGGTATTCAGGTCCCGTAGACGAGTCATGCCCAATAGCTGTACTATTCGCTCACGACACTTTCGTTCAAGGAGAGCTTTCTCCATTTCGCTCGGAGTGATGTCTGCGAATAGGCTGGCCATAGCGCAATAGCAGGAAGAGAAATAGAATTCCGGCAACAAGTGCTAGAAGTAATGGTATGCCACCAAACACCAAATGTGCAAAGTTCGGGATTATTCAGAGTATTGCCTGGAAAGGTGCCAACAGACCGGAACAGATGCTCTTAAATACATGTACAATTCCTGTTGTATCAGACATGTTAAAGATACATCCTATCATTTCTACGAAATGTATAGGGCAGTTTGTACATATTAAAGTCTGTATCTCAGCCGAAGTCCTTGCTACTTGTAGATCATAGGTTTCTTTGGCCGAGGTCAAAGGCACCGTTTGCTGTAAAAGCATGGCTTTCATTCTGCTCAAAGTATCAAATCTTATATAAGAGACGTTCAGCGAAGGCCATAGAGGCGACTCCCTGACTGTCTATTGGGGCAAACAATACTTGCATACAGCAAGTGACCCTGGAGTTGACCGTTACTAGATATGGGGTGCCTGGCAACATGCCACAGCAACTCTGATCATTCAACATGAGGTAACTCCCATTAGAAAGTTGTCCAAACGTTGGATTAATCACAGCAGCTGGTGTACCCTGCTGATGGCAAGACAAATTTGCCACAGAACCATTACAAGCCCCGTGCACGGAAATGTCCTGACATAAGTGAACCGCTCAGTGCACGTTTACAGTGTGTACCACTCAAAAACACTTCACGATCCCCACTCCAACATCTATATGTATACAGTAAATCCCAAGATGTCTTAATGTATTCCTTACCCAACCGTTCATATTTGCCTGCTTGCATTTGTCTGAGGCAATACTGAAACTGAAAAGTAGTCACAGGTAGTGTGATTTTGCCATGAAGAAGCCATTCTGTAGCTGGTTTTTCTGCCACTGTGAATGGTAACTTTACCAGTTTTTCAATGTTCAGCACTGTATACCTTGCTCCTCTTTGTGCCAATTCGATCTGTTTATCAGTCAGATTGTATTCTGCAAACAGAGCTGACGTGTTGATAAAACGCCAAGGCACATAGCCCGCTCGCAAAGATTGCAGCGTCCAGCTTAATAACACAATAGAACGTGATTGAGATTGGCCTTGCTGTAACATCGCCAAATCTTGTTCTAGTATGTCGATAGCAGAGGATACAATGCCATCCAATGAATATATTCTGGAGGACAAAGTTGTTAACCCATTGTCGACCACAGAGAGCGTTCTCTCTAAATTAATACTATCAAGTTCACGTATTCGTTCTGCGGCCTCCATCTGAGATACTTTCCATGCTTCATTATAGGCAGCATAAATGCCGGCATATATGAAACGTTGGACGCGGTTTTCTTGGTCCAAGCAAGAATTCCCTAAGGTCTGCGTCCTCTTTAAGTAAGGTTAAGTGTTGTTTCACATCCTGTAGTGTAGATTTATGCAGCCAATCGAGGCATAATTTTCCTACACTGTATGTTGTTACTACCCCCGGATGTTGTCTTTGGACGTATCTTGGGTCTGGCCTATTAATAGTAAAGCCATGAGTTTTATTCAGGAATCTTTCCTGACAGTTATTCGTGTCTATGGGCCAGATCAACCATTTTTTCCAATCAGGATTAGATCTGTTGAGTTGTAGTATATTGTCAACTGTCACCACTGCCTGTGTATTATCACTTGCAGGTGTTGGTACAGAAGGTGTGTTCATCTCCTTGATCCTGGCTAATCTAAGACAAGATGTTTGTTGGACAGTTTCATTCAAAAACATTATTTGTTCAGGGATGATGCAGGCTCTAAATAAAGCTTCTATCCCCTGCACTTGCCAATCTTTAGTACCCCAGACAGTTTGTGTCTATAGTGTCTTTCCATAAGTCGAAACCCTGTCTAGACAGTTGGGCATTAAATAATGCAGAGTAAATCTGTTTTGTATTTGTTAACATAATTTTCAGTCCTGTCTTGTTTACATTTTTATAGTAAAACATTTCTGGATTAGATGTGTTGTATCCTGAAAAATATGGAAACTTGTTAGCAATGTTTTGAACTACCGTATGGTGGTGTAGGACAATGCTCCCATTGGTTAAACATAAAAACATTTCTTGGATATGCAGATTTATGCAAATAATGATGACCATAGTGGTTATAACAATACAGTTGTTCATAGTCTGATGAACCCTCTAAATATTCATTTTTAGAAAATGCAGCAGATTTTTCTAGGTCAAACATTATGTCATTAACAGTCTCAAAGTCCCAATCATCAGAATAGGTACTGGACGAAATTAGATCACTTAGTGAAATTTTAAACAAATGTGGAATGTTCAATTGTTCTGTCGGGCCGAAGATATCAAATTCTGTTTTGTCCCACACTATACCATCCTGTATAGGAACAGCTGTGATGTTCACTGATAAGTCTCTTGCTTCACGATGGGAAGATTTATGAGGTTTCAAAAGTACGTTCACGTCTTTTCCTTCAATATTCACATGGATATATCTGCCACTTATAAGCACGCTCACAGTTGTTACCAAAGCTAGCCAGAGCAGGAAAACAAAAAGTCCAGATGTAATCCAGAGTTCAATCCATGGAGAAACCAAATAAGTCTTTTTCAGATAGTGAAGAAAGTCTTGTACTTGCTGCTTGAATTTCAATGATGCTGGCGTCGTTTCAGGTTCACTGGGATCTAATGAAATAGCCAGAAACAGTTGTGTCAATTGTTGGAATTGCATCAGGATTTGTAGAAATCACTGGAACCAGTTCATCACTTGCTACGTTGGTGTAGACAGGTGTATTTGGACAAACTGTTACTTGGTGTTCAAGAGGGATGAGTTCCATAGAGTTATTGCTTAGTCCTCCATCTGTTACAGCTGAATCCTCGATTATTATCAGTGTTTCAGTCTGAACCTCTTGGATAGTAGCGAGAGGAGTGCGTCTGCTACTAGGTCGGAGTCCACGAGGCATACTATTTAGTATCGGCCACATACTGTGGTTTGAGGAGGTCGATGGACAAATCTTTTCTCCTTTCTTCCAGCAAGGGGCGGCAGAAGTACTGTTCTTGTTCCTTGAACTGCTAGGACAGGTACTGGTTGTCTGTAAGAAGGTCCAAATTCCTTCTTGTCCGCAATCTTTTCTCTGACTAGATCCCCAACTTTTGGAATCCAGACAGGTTTTGCTGGGACCACCGATTTTTCCCCAGTGGTGGTTGGCTGTGGGAATACGTTGCTTTGTTTCGATCTTAGTTCATTTAGTTCCTGTAAAACAGCCAAACGATCTTTGATATCAAACGGTTTATTTCCCACCACTGTGCCTACGTGTTCAAGGTCTGGTACCCACATTCTTGTCCCAAATAGGACCTCATATGGAGTGACCCCCTAGAGAACTTCTTGGCAGATTGTCCAATGAGCGTTGGACCCCATTAAGGTGTTTGACCCACCCATCACCCGAACCTAATACCCTAGCTGTTATAGACTGCTTTATGTCCCGGTTTTCCTTTCCACAACCGAATTTCCTCAGGATGGAATGGAGAGGAGTACCGCAATGCAACGCCCAGACTGGCCATGGCTTCTTTGTAAGCCCGAGAGCTAAACGCAGGACCCTGGTCAGAATGTAGCGTGCCTATTGCGTATGTGCCGATAAAGACTCGCAAATTTTTTATAACAGTTCGAGCGTCAGCCGAGCGCTGAGGCCATATCCATAGGAACCTAGATTCAGTATTTGTGGGAATGCCTTTGTCCAGTAGGACACAGGCGCGTAGATAGTCTAATGCTGTCTAACAATGGTGTCTGTACTGGGTTGCCGCATTCGCAGCATGGTGTCTGGTGGCTCCCTCGCTGTAATTTACAGTCTAAGCAGTTGTTGATGAATATGTGAATTTCCGTATTCATCCCAGGCCACCAGTACATCTCTTTTAACGTCAAAATTGTTTTAGAGATCCCTTGATGTGACAGACCCTCCCCCAAATGTGTTTCATAAATCAAGGCTGCTCTACGTTCCATGTTTGGAATTACCCTATCCCCCACTCCAGGGATTTGAGCAAAAGGAACGTTGTTCGCATCAATTACATAAGAGTACTTGAGTGGAAACTTTTTTGGTAACGCTGCACCACTGCCTTTGCTTGAAGCATTGACAGCCAACATTATCTCACTGCCTATTTTTGTTTTTGAACGAGTGATCGCAGCTACGGAATCCGTCTGCAAAGCCCCCCTTTCGGCTTAGTCAGCCAATGAATTCCCTGCAACGTGAACGCCATCACGTTGATGACTCAGTGTGTGGATCACGTGAGCCTTTGGTAGTTCGTTTTTCAACTGAACTACTTGTTCCCAAAGCGCTTTGTGCTTAATTGGCCCCTTTCGCATCTTTGAAACCATTTTCAAGCCAGTTTTGTATATATTCATTATACGACTGAACACAGTAAACGGAATCGCACACTATTAGTGTGGGGAATTCTCGATCTGTACTTTCTAGTGCCAGTTTGAATGCTTGTAGTTCAGCTCGCTGAGCTGTACAATCTCCTAGAGACTGAGTTTTTGTGACCATAGGTCTGAAGATGCCATCTCGCATGCGACCTTTAACGATTGCACACGCTGCACTGTAAGCTTGCTTACTCCCTATTGCGGGTTGTGCGGATCCGTCAGTGTAAATTATGAATTCGTACTGATCGAGAGGCAGAATTTCAGTAGGCAGAGGACATTCTTGTTCATATTGCAGGAATGCTTGTGTTTTTAAATCTGGATCAAAAACATATTCAACATCTGTTGCAGCAAGAGAATTAACCCATTGTATCCATCTTGGATGTAATGCTTTAGCATTTGGAATGCTTGCTTTTGTGACCGCTTCTAAAGCCGGTACTGGGGTTACGACAATAATGCGTTTCCCTTGGGCTAAGGCTTTTTCTTTTGCTACAGCGGTTTGAACTGCTGTTAGAATTTTTTCAGTTGAACTGAAGCGCATTTCCGCTTGTGTATACAAACGAGATTTGTATGCGATTGGTATTTTCTCACCCTCATTGAAGGTTAAGTAGGTGAATCCGCTTTGACCCGAAATTATTCGGATCACCAAATTGCATTGACTTACGCATGTTTGTAAGTGATTTGTTGCTAGCATGTTAGCCTGGAGTGAACGCAAGATTTCTGTGTGTTCCTGTGTCCAGTTTCTGATCGAAAAATCAGGTTTGATTAATGCGTAGAGAGGTTTAATCCTTTCTGCATAATTTAGAATGTATGTTCTTCCAAAATTTAGGAAACCCCGGATGGATTGTAAGTTTTCTTGCGTTTTTGGAGGTTGGAGCAGCGCACATTTCTCTAGAAAGTTAGCTGCCAAGCTCTTGCCTTCACTTGAAAGCTCATATCCTAGAAAAAGGACATTGAGATGGGCAATTCTGGACTTTTTAAAGTTGAACTTGTAGCCCTCAGAGGCGAAACCCAGTATAATGGTGCTCACCCTGTTCAAGTGTTTGTCCAGGTCATCGTCCGTCAGATAGATGTCATCGACATAGGACAATGCCTCATTGTCATAAATTTGTAGTAACTCCGTTACCCTCGCTGAGAATAAACCTGGGCTGTTCTTGAACCCTTGTGGGAGTCGACAAAATTGACGCTGGGTCCCCATTATGGAGAATGCTGTTAAGTACCTGCTTTCAGGTGCTAGGTTTTGACAAAATAAACCATTTGAGAGGTCTAATGTCTTATATTTTTTACACACAATGTTATTCATTAATGCTGTGCTATGTGCATTTTGCACTGCAAAAGTTTTAGAACAAGTGTTTAGGTGTCTGTAATCCAAAACTAGCCGATATGTATTGTCTGGTTTGGAGACAGGAAACAAAGGATTGTTCATTGAGGAGGTGCATGTTTCAATCACCCCTTGATATTCAAGTTGATCTAAGATCTCCCTGACCGGTTTTTTAGCTTCTTGCTTTATTGGGTACTGCCTTTGTGCAGTAGGTTCAGGTTTCAGATGTATTTTATGGTGAGGTGAATCCTCATCCCATCCTACATGATTTTTATATAATGCTGGGGCCTGGGCCACTGCCCATTTCCTAGCATATGTATATTTTAGGTGAATTGGAATATGGTTGGAGAAGGCAGGCATAATAATGTCCTCGCCGTGTGGGCACTCCCTGACAAATTGTGGTGGCCAGTCCTTTTCCGCTAGAAGTAGGTCATAGCCCTTTGATAGTCTTTCCCAAAAAGGTGCTTTCACCTGTCTAGGTTTGTCTCCCTCCATCCGGAGTTATTTCATATAACTTTTGTGGAGTACTAACCCTAGTGTCTACAGTCTCGACTGTAATGTACTCATTCAAGTCCACTATCTCCAGAAGTTCCTTCAGGTTCTGGCGAGCTATTGTGACTTCTGCTGCACTGTCCAGCATTGTCTGAGCCCATTCTCCGTTCTTGAGTTGTGTTCTCAGTATTCTCAGCATGTCTGATCTTTAGACCTGCTACTTTCTTTTTGGAGAATTGAGGTTTTACTTTGGTTTTTGGAGCGTGTTTGTCGTCTTTCGATTTCACGCGTTCTTCTCTATGTTCCGATCGTCCTCTTCTTTCCGAAGTCTGTGATGAGATCTGAAAGGGACGAGAGGAACGTGTATCAGTATCTTGATACCCGTCAGGTTCTCAATTTATCCCTATTCCTAAGGTTATACCTCCTTTCAGAGGGCTCCTTTTGAGGCGACCTACCCCGGGATTGAGAACGTTTCTCATTTGAATTTTGTTTATTAGTCTCCCACTTTTTTTGAAGATGTAGGAGTTTGTTTAATTGAGTCCGTCTCAGGACTTTCAGATAGCTTCGGCTTCACTGGTCTTCCACCCAAACTATCTCTGCCTAATTCTGCATAAGATTGTTCAATTATTCTGGGTAGTTCTGTTTGATGTTCTGTAACATCGAATTCCCTTAATTTTTGGCGGATCGCCACTGCCTCCCCTTTAATATTAGATAATATTATTGTTGAGACCTGGTCGAAATTTTTCAGTAACTTCATACCCAAATTTAGAGCAGGTTCTGCCCCGTATTCGTTTTGAATTTGTTTCAGGACATCAGGTATTACCGCAATTGACGGAATGCCATGTGTTTTAGTATAGATGGCAGCAAAGACTGAGCCCCAAGTGGTGCAGTCTTCCAGTTGTGGTGTGATCCCCATTGGTAAACTGATTGTCAGTATTCTGTGTTTCTCATACGGGCTAGTATTTGGAAATACTGCTTCGATTTGAGTAATTTTTTGAGCTATCCAGAATGGAATTTGCTCACGTTTTGTGGGCATTTTACCCATGACTGGTTATAGAGTCTGTGGTGTAATTTTTTGTGTATTGCCCTGTTGGGGAGTTGGATTTGGAATTGTTAATGGTTGTTGGACTGTAAAAGTCCGCATGACATATTGGACCAATTGTCTGTAGATTTTTATTAACTCTGTAAGTTGAGTAAGTAATTCCTCGTCTGACATCTCTTCAATGTCAGGATGAGGTGTGTAGCCGGCTAGAATCGGCCATGTTGCTCCTGGTCTACCTAGTGGACCGAGCCTGGTAATGTTTTTGTGATGTTTTAGGGCGCCTTTAAACCAGAGTTGATGCTCTTGGTATGTTAATGGAATTTCTATATCCTCGAAAGGAATGTATTCCTCTGGTGGATCATCTTCTTTGTAGAAGTGAAACGTGTGTGTTACTGAATTTGATTCAGGAAATATTACCCATGAATAGAATACCTCTGTCTGAAAGGATTCGTGTGCCTATCACGAAAACTGCTCTACCTCCTCTTGGTGGTAGGCCATGTTTTATAAGTTTTAGAGTGATGGCTCTTCTTAAGTTTGGATGGATGTCTATAACACCCTCCTCGGTTTCATTTAAACCTGTAATGTTAAAAACGGCTGCTTGGGCTGGATCAGCCGCAGCTTCATCGTTTCCCGTTTCAGTTATTTTGTTTTTTGAAAAATGTAGAACAATTTTCAAGGAAACAAAGATAAGGTGCACAATATTTTGTAACACTGTATCCTTCAACGTTGAGCAAACCAAACATCTAATATATAGGGTGCTTCCCTATGTAGCCTTGGTGGATACTTAACCCTGCCCACTCCAGACGTCTTTTGGAGTATATGGGTAGGGGTCTCTGAGAGAAAAAAGCACGGCTGAGTTACTCAGTATCTAACGTTGAATTACCACCTTACCAAACCGTTGGGCGCCATGTAGTGTAGCTCCTATTTCCCCAATAGGCTCTGCGCATTGGAATAATATATCCTGTAGGTTTGACATAGGACTATGGTCACTATGTCCCTATCGAGTATATTAAACTTAATTACTTGTGCCAGCTAGCTCAGAGGCCACTAGAAACTCCTTGACAACAACAAGGGAGTAGTTTCTGGCAGCCGCAAAACATGACCACTTTTGTTTCCCTTTAGAATCAGAACGTGTCCCAGAGTCGTGGAAATAGATAACCGTTTCACTCAGCTCAATCGTGCATACTTAGTTTTCCTCAAATTTACACAGAAAGAATAGACGGGCGTTTCAATAAAAGATTTATTGAACAGTCTGGTTTCTGGTGTAAGTAAAATGTGCTGTTACGATCACAAGACAGTATGCGAGATAAATAATGTACAGTGTAAGCAGTAGAAATAAATAATACTGCGATAGCATTATCTTTTAGTACATATGCCGTTACATAAATAACAGACTAAAAATGCGAGTACTCATACGATGCGTTTCTAATCTAGTTCTACCCCAATGTACCTAACCTAGGTGTAGAGTGAGGTATGAAGTAGGTGAAGTATTCCTTACTATGGTATACTAAGAGTATGTTAAGTCTAGTATGCCAAGAGTCCCTCTAGGTTCTTGTCAGCTCCATACCTGAAGAATGAGAGGTGGGAATCTCTTGCCAGACTCGAACTCCAACACCCCGCGAGGGAAGTCAGATCACTGGAAGCTGGACTCTCTGCGTGCAGGGATGACAGCGTCTTCTCAGTGAGTCAGGCCGGGAAACGGGCTCCTCTGAAGTCAGTCTCCTCTAGTTTTCAAGGGCTAGGGAAGGTATATTTATACCTGAGAAGTACCTCACAATGTTAGCATTGACGTGAATTGGACAGCCGAAGACGACATGAATGAACCCCTAAGGAATAATGGTTCATGCATAATATATGAGTCCTTGAAGAAATCAATAGTCCTGGGCTAGGGAAACTCCCGCAGCCTAAGGGTCTGTTCTTCATGAACTCGTTGTGACGTTAGGGTGGACGGATGTCAGAGACCATGCCTGTATTTGGAGTGCACGGTTTAATGCCTAAATAAGGGCTGGGATTGTATGCCTATATAAGGGCAGGGCGAATTATGCCTATATATGGACATGATACTGGAAAGCCCGTTTATGGACACCCTAAGAGGAATACAACAGTGGCAGCGCCAACAAGCCTTGGCAAATGCAACCAACACAGAAGGCTAAGAAGGTGCAATGTCGGGACCAGCAAGGTCCAGGGGACTCACCACAAGCAGGGAAGTCAGGGCAGGCCCCGAGCAATCAGGGGAGCTCAAAAGAAACAAAGGTGACCCTCAATTAGACCCACAGGCTGGAGGCACTGGAGTCGCGAGAGGACCTCAAGCAGCTCACCAAAAGATCAAGGCTACGATGCGGTGCGGCTGAAGATTCTGGTCACTGGAGGTGCTCAAGGTTGGGGCTACTTGGAGCCTGAAGATCTTCTTGGAAGGAAGCCAACAAGCCTTTGCAACTGCAAGTTGACATGGTGCACAGGGGTTCAGTTATGCAACCCCCACGAGGGATACTGGCCTCAAACTTGGTGAGAGGGCAGGCCTCGGGAGCTGTGGAGAATCACCACCTGTGTTGCAGAACCTTAGGGAGTCCGGAGGAGCTCTGGATCAGCAGACCGGTCGACTTAGTTGCGGTGTCTCCGAATGCAGGGGAGTGACTCCTTCTCTCCAAGGGAGATTCCTTCAGGCGTCTGATGCCCACAGGCATTGGAAGGTTCCTGTATGGTGCACGAGTGCAGACGATGCAGCAGACTGGAAGGGAGACGAAGTCGTGCCCAAACGAAGTCCAGCGAGGCCCAGAGTGCCCAGACGGTAGAAGAAGAAGTGGTGTCTGATCTGAATCTTGTCCCACAACGAATCTAGGGACCCACCCTCAGGTAAGCCCTTAAGTAGCCTTAGGAAAGGGTTGGGACGATTCAGGGGAGGGTCTGGACGGGGGGGGGGGGAAGGTTACTCCAGTGTCCTTTGTCCAGTTTCGCGCCAGAGCGGGAGCAAACGGCTCCCAGAGCTGGTTTGAACTGGACTAATTATGGGGACACCAAATGTGCCCATCATGCAGACCGAGTAGCGCTGGCAAGCGCACCCACCTTGCCCCAATACACTAAATCCTGTCTGGGTGGTGATCACACCTCCCTGTGAAAGGATGCCTATTGTTCTGCCTTCCCTTGCTCGAGCTTGGCTCAGCAGCAGGAGGACGGCAGAATCGGGTCTCTGGTCGGCAGCAACCATTTTGTGCTGTACAGGTCCTAGGATGCTTGTTTCCGGTCCAGGAAGGACCGGGCTTGGCAGTTCGGGCTGGACTGTTCCCATGAGGCACAGGGTCAAGACTGATTTGTATATGGCCAGGTCTAAACTGGGGGGGCATGGTGAGCAAAAGAATGATGGATTTAACCCAGATCTCTTGACTGGGGGTTAATGTTTTGATTTGTTCTGCATTCCGTCCACCAAATGTGTGTCTTTTGCGTACAGGTCAAGAAGGCTGGTACCGGGAGCCCTGAGAGCCTAACGGAGGGCTCTTCCGGTGCTTGGAATCATACCTCCCACACCGTTTACGGTGTGGGGGTATGATTCCAACATGTTTGATACCAAACATGTTGGGATTCGTTGCAGTCAGTTTCGAGAATTCGCGATGCCCCATTCCATAGTATATGGCTGCTTCACTTACAACCCGGGAGAATGGACTCCGTAGGCTGTAGTGTTATGTTTCATATAGGTACCCCAATATAGGCTCAGGTAGCAACTTAACCTTTCACCTATATTCTCTCCTACCATTACACTACATAATGGTTTTTGGGACTGACCTTTTACCTAGTTACGGTACTGCTTACAGGACATGGGGGTTTTCCCTGAAAACAAGCCTCATCCGTTATGCAGGAGGATTCTTGGAAACTCAGCAAGACTACCATCTCCTGCATAATAACTATGTACAAGGGTCATTTCTCCCGTCATACTAAGTCTGACATGACACAGCAAGGTAGAACCCCTGAGGGTACCAGAAGGAGTATATAAACACCATATCTTGCCAAGGTAGTCAGAGGAGAAAAGGACTTCCATGCAGACACCGACACGAGACGCTGAGGTTCCTGCACGCAGGCACTCCAGCTCGCAGTGGTCTGACATCCCTTGCGGGGTGTCTATCTCGAGACCAAGACGGGGTCCCACAGTCTCTCACTTAAGGTAATGGGGTTGACTTTATCCTAGAGGGATTCTGGTCTTTTACACTTACATACATGCTAGGTACACTTAGGTACATCTAGTTAGGGTCGCATCGCAGGAGTACGCATTCTACTGTCATGTACTTTATATACTTTCCTCTATTCATTGTTTTAGCACAATGGTAGAACTCTACCATCCTTTTACTTTCCTAGTGCTTCTAATCATTTATATCCGTTACTGTCTAGTGGATGTTGCAGCACACCTATTTTACATTAGAATGACGCTGGTTCAATAAATGCTCATTGAAAAACGTCCCCACCGTTTATTCTGTGTATCTCTCTGAGATGAAGAGAGCACGAGTGACTGAGCGAAAAGTAATACACTGTTTCCACGATCTTGAGGGATCAGGGTTGTCATGTTCGATAGTTGCCAAGAACTATTCTCTCCTTCGTAAGAGGAGGTGATAGTGGCACTGTGAGCTAGCTGGTACAACAGGCTAACATGCCTGGTAGGGGTGTCTGGAATCAGTCCGGACACCAATCCTACAGTGTATGTTGTCTGAACGTGCAGATCCTATATAGGTTTATAGGCATTACACAACAGTTGGGGTGTCCTGCTCATGCAGGGGCACCCTCACACTTAGAACCAAGCACCCTGCCTTCAGGATTGATAAGGCCTGCTATAGGGGTGACTTATAGGTTTTAAGTGCAGTGACCCCAGATATAGGAAACCTATATCGGTCATACACAGCTTACACAGGCTGCAATGGCAGGCCTCTAGTTCCATTTTGAATGGTCTCCCATGGGTGGCCTAATTAATGCTTCAGCCTATGGGGAACCACTGGGGTATCTATGCCCTTGGTACCTTAGTACCATATACTAGGGACTGATAAGGTTATCCCAATATCCAATCTAGGATGTACCCAAGTACTTACCCCAACAATTTAAGGGAGAAAGCAGATAGACTAGGGTCCCGATTAGCAGGATCCAAGTCAGACTAGTCAAAAACAGGTTAGCACCAGGCAAAAAGTGGGGGTAACCATGCAGAAGGATCCTACCTTCCTACAGTAGGTCTCCCCAGTCACAGACTTGTAAAAGCTTGACTGGACCCAAACAATTAACCGTTCAGTAAAGTGTGCAGAAAACCTTTGAGACCTCCATTTTCTGGAAAGCGAGTGCAACCAGTATGGTGGACACTAGTAAATTAAAATGTAGTCAGGTAAAGGAGGAAATAATCCACAAACAAATTAATAATATGACAGACTGGAAATGGATTGTGATTACAGCAGATTTCATTTTTATTGCATTTTTGTTTCGCATATGGAAACAGCTCTACTTAAGGGTATTATGTGTGACAAAATAGTCACTGCAAACGCATAACCCTCCTAATTTATATTGCCTATATTAAACATTGGTAGGCAATACAGGCAGGGGCAGTAAAATTCTCCCACTAGCAATGTGTATTAAGTTGTATGTATTTATATAACATGCCACTGTAGATCAACCAGAGAACAGACGTAATTAGGGAAATGAGCCAGTTTTACTCCAACTTTGATGGTGGTGTAGGGATACATTAGGAAGATTGCCAACAGTAACTCCAAGATTAAATTACATTAACATTGTGAAAGAAGCCAAATAAGTTGCCATAATTCTACATCAAGTTTATATTGAGCAGCGGGAAGTTCAACGAGGTAAACCGATTCAACCATGCAGTCTAAACCAGAGGTTCCTCATCTACTTGCTTACCTCAAGTGTTGGTTTTCCATTGATTGCTTTCATCACAGCAGGATCCCCAAGTTCAGACTCTTCTAGTTTGTCTTCATCCTCCTGGGTGTCAGTCAACACCTCTTTCAGCTCGGATTTATCTTCAGTCTTGGCTTTTACTTCGTCCTCAGTCCTACCTTTTCCCATTTTATCTAGCACCGTTTCATCTTCGTCTTCCAAAGAGGAGGAAGATGAAGACGAAGTGGAGTCCACTTCAACCAACACCTCAGGCTTTGCTGCAGAATGATTCTGGATCTCCGTTTCTGAATAGGGCTCTGTAGTTCCAGGCATGAACTCAGTCTTTCCAGTATCCTCATCTGCAGAATCTTGATCTTAAAAAGAACATAATTGTTAAGTTAGGAATCAAAGCACTTGCCCACTGAATCAAGGAGCAAACAATTAACATTTAATAGAAAGACAAACAATTGCTCGGCTAATTAAACAGGCTTCCCCCATTTGCACATGTAAACAGATAAAAGAACCACACCAGTGCCCGTTTACTGTGGATTCCATTGTGCTTCCACAAAACCTTGTGCCACTTCAGGGAGCTGAAAACAACCACGAGCCACGCACGTTTCAATAAAATATTGAAAGAAAGGTCTCTGCTCTAAATGTTATTCTCTGTATAATTGTGCAATCCATTTTAAAAAATCATTCAAATGTTGATAGAAAATTTTAAATTGGGGCAAAAGATCTAAATATTTTAGTTATGCATTTGTGGCATGCTAGTTTAAAGACCTATCATTTTCTTTTTAACAATTTCATGCCTGGTTTTACTATGGTAGCATGAGAAGATGCAGGCTATATAAACAGGCCATGCCAATAAAGGAGACTAACAAAGTACAGATATGCACATAATCCACCATCAAGCACTTCCCCCAAATATACTAGGCAGAAGTTACAATAGCAATTTACCACAGTAAGTAGGAAGCAAATGTGGCTACATTTAGCCATTTTTAACACAATATTCATGTAGTCCGATCATTTTGGATGGTTTTACTTTAGCAGTGTATGTTTAAAAGTCTGTTGTTGAAGTTTATATTTTAAAGTCTGAACTTTCAGATGGAGAAGACTCATTCAAACTCCAAAGACTTTAGATTACAAATCTTTAGAAATTACACAGATATGAAACCTAAATGTCATCCAATTTAGGCTTTTATCCCACAACACGGACTAAACAAAGCCAGCGTGTGCACTCTTTCAGTGTTAATGTAATGACTTCAGGATGTGTTCTTAGTACAGCATACACTACAGAAGGGTCCATTTGTAGTCAGGAGTTAATGAACGGAATTTTGAGGCACAGGGAGAAAGGAGTTCAAGAAAATATGAGTGTTAGTCAAGTGCCAAAACCAGGATTTGAACCCGTTCTAGGTGGTATAAAATCAGGAAAAATTGTTATCTAAATTTACCTATTTATAAGGGACTTTTTGATGCTTCCATCTACCTTCTGGGCAACTCCAAAATGGTCGACTGTGCCCTGGTTTCATTCTACTAGGAACAGAGGCAAATATTGTCCCATCTGACCATCACAGGCCTCTGTTGCAATTGAATCCACCTTTACCAGACCACTTGTTCTACCAGTGTAGCTATAATTGAAGTACCGTGGTTCAATGAAGAATTAAAAATTGAAAAAGCCAAATGTAAAGCTTTGGAAAGGAAATGGAGAAGGGACTACGCTCTAGAATCTAAAAATATCTACAAAAAAGCCACTAAAGCTTATCATAAGATATGTAAATCAGCTCGTGCAAATTATGTATCTTCTACCATTACCAATGCTTTGAACTCCTCGAAAACTTTATTTAATATGGTGAAAGAGTTGGCAGGTTCAAAAATACAATCCAAACCTCCACCATTAAATAAAAAAAATGCGATGAGTTGGCCAACTTTTTTGTGCAAAAAGTTGAAGATATCCACACGGAAGTAGCTAATAAATATACTGATGGCCTCCCCCTTAAACAATGATATCCTTTCTCAATGCACACTCACCCGATCCCAAGGGTTCTGACCCTTTCCAATCAGACCCCCAGGATTACACCTTCTTCAAACTGTTTGCACTCATGGCCCCTCCTCAACCTCGACTCATTCATTAAACTTTTACACAGCACCAAATCTGGGTCTCCTAGGGACCCTTTACCTATCTCGGTGCTTCAACAATTAGAGTCGTCATCTCTGCAAACCATCTTGGATCTCCTGAATCTTTCATTAAAAGAAGCACTAGTTCCATCTGATTGGAAACACGCTATGGTGCTCCCTCTTTTAAAAAGGCCAATGCAGATCCTGCTGTGTTATCAAATTACCGTCCTATTTCATTACTGCTGGCCTTCTCTAAGATCCTTGAGAAGCATATTTACTCCCATTTATCATCTTTTGTTGAAGCTCAAGGTTTACTTCACTCATCACAATCAGGTTTCAGAGCTGGTTTCTCTACTGAAACTACACTATTGGGAGTCATGGAAAGACTACGGCAACATCTGGATGAGGGAGAGACAGCTGCCCTTATTCTATTAGATTTAAGTGCGGCCTTTGATACCGTGTCTCATTCCATCCTTGCAAATACCTTGATCTCATTAGGTATTTGCGGTCCGGCTCTTAAATGGCTAACTTCATTTCTGGCCAACCGTACCTTCCAAGTCTTTTCTGAGGAGGCCAGCTCTGAAATCTGTGCATCACCGTATGGAGTCCCTCAGGGCTCCGTTCTTAGTCCTTTGCTCTTCAATCTGTATATGAGGCCTCTAGCAGCAGTAGCTGAAGAGGCAGGTCTGACTTTGCTATCCTACGCAGACGATTCTCAAATCATCTCTCTTTCTGCAGTGAGAACAAATGGGCAGTCCCCTCTTCAATCTGGCCTGAGAAAATTGCACTATGGATGCAGTCGAATTGTCTCAAATTAAATGGGGGGAAACGGAGGTGCTTATCTTTGGCAAAAACAAGGATCTTTGGAGCCCACAACATTGGCCTTGTGAGATGGGTGTCTTGCCTCAGCCAGCTTGCCAAGTCCGTAACCTGGGCTTCACCATCGATGACTCGCTATCAATGCGCGCCCAGGCAGTAAAGGTAGCTGCCACCTGTTTCTCTATCCTCAAGTGGCTTAAAAAGATCATTTGGATGCTACCAGAGTCCACCAAAAGAACGGTAGTCCAAGCTCTAATTACATCAAGACTGGACTATGGCAACGTTCTTTATCTTGGCGCTAACAAAGATGTGACTCGCAAGCTGCAGATGGTCCAAAATTCCGCAGCCCGACTTCTCCTCCAATTATCTAGGTCCGCCTCTGTTTCCAGCCATTTGCGAGACTTGCACTGGCTTAGGGTGGAAAATCGTATTCGATTCAAAGCTCTAACATATATGTTCAAGATCAAAACCGGAACTGCACCACACTACTTATGTTCCCTAGCCAAACTATGTTCCTTCCCACTGCCTGCGTTCATCTTCTCAGGGAAGGTTCTCTGTTCCCAGATTTAGGCGTTCTCGAATGGGTGGGTGCTCTTTTTCCTTCCTTGGTCCTTCACTCTGGAATACCCTTCCCATTGCCATCCGGAACGAAACAGTCTATGTTCAATTTCGCAAGGCTTTAAAGACCTGGCTCTTTAACAAATGATTCGGCTACTTAGTCTCACTATTTGGTCTTTGTCTCTGCGTTGTGCCGGGAAACCCTTCTTGGGTAGCTGTTGCGCCTTATAAATTAAACAAATAAATAAAAAGTTGGTGTATAACTTAATTAACTTTTATTACAGTCCACAGTGAACAGAATGAGTCACTTGTACAAAGGAGGTCACTCAGTTACATTTCAACTTTCAAAGTGAGCTTGAGGAAAGGATGGCCACATTTTCCCGCCTCTGAACTGGTAGCAAGCTACGAAAGCATACACACTGAAACCAACAGGGAGCATCTGGAATTAGTCAAGACACCATTGGAGGAGCAAGAACAGACTCCCAGATACAGACACAGTTGAGGTACTTCCTCCTTCCTTCAACTCCACTGAATCCATAAAATAAATAAGTACATATAACTCTGATCTTTCCTGCGTATAGGCACTTTAACGACAGGATTTCTTACAATATTTGGGCACATAACAGATGCATAAAATCAATTGAAATCGGCCTTCGATCTAGCAGAGCAAGGGAGAAGGGCAGTCATAAAAACCAAAGCTAAGAGCCAGGACAGAACTGTTGCAGAAGAAAAAAGTATTTTAACACGGGACATGATTTTGGAATCCATGACATTAATGAAATAGGTGTACAAGCCAGCTAAATAAAAAGAATGTGACTGGTACCTCATAAGCTTAAAATACACTAAACTAACTGGTGAAATTATTATTATTATTTTTTTAAAGGAAACTGGCCACAAACTTTGTGCAGGGTTTAGAAAACAAAGGATTTTCAAGCTCCTATAACAAGATGCAGAAGAGAGGTTCTTGCATGCCCAATATCCTGACTTAGTCTGAAAACATGACAAAATTAGCTTGAAAGCAAGTACCCAACTTAACCCAATGTCTTATTCTGCATCCATATTCTGCTGGCATCTAGCCTGCATGCTAACTGGAGCCCAAGTCTCAAAAAGCTATAGCACTATGTCCCCCCCTACCACCCCCTCCCCCAAGCTCCCCTTCACTCCCCCACTCAAGTATTTTCAAGAGGACGGTCGGACTAATAGAAGTAGATGTTTTAAGACAACTGCTCAAGGTAATTTTCCTAGGTAACAATGGAGGAAGAAAGCAATGTGTAAAGAGGAAGCCACACGTCTTTCTTCCTATATTAGTAAGGCTTTCCCAGCAATACAACTGCTTGACTCTCTTCCCCAGAGCCAGCCTTCCAACCACTGACATCACTTTCTTCAGAATCTCCCTCACCCACGTTCTATATTCTAGCGCAGAAAACTCTACACATCTCCTTTTGCAACGCAATTTTCAACAGTTAATACACTGATTAGCGAATGCATTTATAACGCATGTTCACAATGGTCCCAAGGAGAAACACAATGAATACACTGCACTTGTCAGAACAAATAACAGAATATACAGAGTATCCTCATTTTATAATTAATATGTCATGAATCACCCAAACCCATAATCACCCAAACCTCACACTGAGGGCTGTTCACTTTACACATGTTTCCAAAACTCCAAGTAGTGCCATCATACAGAACCACTACATTGTGTTTCACTTCTCTCACTCTGTGGTTTAGCAAATTTGCTCTCTCCTTTACACACAATTCCACCCTTCCTTATCACCACCCAATCTCCTTCCTTTAACCATTGACTTTACATTCCGTGTCAAATTGTAGTATCTTAGTTTTATCTTGAAGGTCAGAGACTTTCCTCGATACCCTCACGGTCAATCCACACATTATTTGCGTTATTCAACCATACAGGACATTTTTTCCCTGGCTCTCTTCCCTTCAGAGAAACAAAGGGTGATACTCCAGTCACTGAATGTCGCGTCGTCCTGTGTGCCCACACCATCTTACTCAATTCCTTCTTCCACGGAAGCTGGTTAACTAACAAAAGTTGAATGTTTTCCATAACCATCCTGTTAACCCTTTTCACCAATCCATTGGCTTGTGGCCTAAATAAGGCTACTTTTTCATGAATGATGCCCATCAGGGAAGGATAATCAGTCATCTCTCGAGAAATAAACTGGACCCCATTATCTGAAACCAAAGTCTTAAAAATTCCTTCCTCCATGAAATTCCTCTCTAGGAATTCAATCACATTAGCAGTCGTAACCTGATCTAACGTTTTTGTGAGGAACCACTTTGTATGATAATTAGGGCTCCCGATTTTATGGTATTTATTTTTTTGCCATTTCCGTCTGTATTTATCCATATTTCTTTTTGCAAATTTTATCTCCATTTATCCATATTTATTTTGGGTTTAGTGGAAAAATTAAGCTGAAATGAGTATATTTCCGGATTTATTTAACCGATAAATATGCAGTCATGCTTGAATGTCTTCCAGGCTTCAGTGCTGTGAACACCCTCAGAAGATAAATCAGTGCACTTATGTGAAAATTATGCAAATTTCATTATCAACCTTGTGCATATCTACTGCTGTTAAAGTCTCTTTACTAAAATTCCTTTCTTTTTGAACCCCCTTATCTATCAATCCACACATCTATTGGTCTGGCAGTCATGGTAGACAGTATTTAGAATTACTCAAAAAGCAACCCAATTTCCGTTTTTATCCACATTTAAAAATAAATGCAGACTAGAAAATGAATGTTTTCTGTCTGTATTTATCTGTAAAAATCAGTAAAAACGGAAAACAGGGAGCCTTAATGATAATCTACTATTATCAAAATATATTTGTTTCTCACACCAAGTCTAGCTACAGGACCAATTAAATCCATGGCTAATCTTTCCCACGGCCTCATGGGGAAATCCGAGCATTCCAAGGGTGGCTGTATGACCACTTTGGTCTTATCACTATTCGCACATGCCAGGCATGTTTTCACCACTTCAACATCACAATCCATCCCAGGCCACCAATATGACCAACGCACCCACCTCTAAGCATATTTCTCCCAAGATGTCCCTGATGGGCTAGAACAACAATGTGGCTCCGAACACCAGCAGGCGGAATTATTTGATTCCCTCTCATCACCTTACCTTCAATCAAAGTCAACTCATCCCTCAGTTTGTAATATTCCTTCAGTTTCCTGTTCGACACATCTTCCTCGAACCAACCTTGAAATCATTCTCCTTTTAACTTCTTTCCACACCAAATCCTTGTCCATGGCTAACCTCCATTCATCAAATCCCAAAGCCATCCCACTATCCTCACAATCCGAAATCACCTCACGCTTCTCATATTCCTCTGCAATCACCTCACTCTCCTAGTGTTCCCCTTCAGTTACAGACACCTGGATAAACAGTCCGCAATAACATTCTTACAACCCTTGACGTACTCAATCTCAAAATTGTAATCTAGAACGGATAACATCCACCTTGATAACCGCAGTGTAACATTCCCCTCTAATCCTCTACCTCCTTTGAACAAATAAATGAGTGGTTTATGGTCTGTTTTGATTCTAAAGGGAATACCCCACACAAAATCTAAAATGCTTGCTGTCCCAACAAGCTAGTTCTCTCTCAATCACTGAATAAGAAACTTCTGCACGTCTCAACCTCCTAGATGCAAACCCAATTACACGCTCTTCACAATTCACGCTCTGCATCAAAACTGCCCCCAATCCCACGCCACTCGTATCTGTAGCAATGTAAGTCCTTCCCAAAATTTGAAATGCCCCAATGCGGGTGCCCGTGCTAAACTCTCATCTTTCCAAAGGACCACTTACAATCCTCATTCCACTCAAACACAATATTCTTTGCCATGATTACCCTCAATGGTGCCACAATCTCAGTGAAATTCTTGACATACTTAGAACAATATTCAGCAAGTCCAAGAAAAAGATCTCAACTCATCTTTGTTTGTTGGTTCCAGTGTATTTTCAACAGCCCTCACAATACTCTTTTGGCCTTACTCCTTTTGCATTCAACACATGACCTAAATATGTCACCTCATTCTTTCTTGACATTTTTCTTTGTCAAACCATGTTTTTCCAACCTCGTCATAACCTCAAACACTTCATCATGATCCCTTTCCTCCTTCCCCAATAGGTTTTGCACATGACTCGACTAATGTCCCCAAATAGGTTTTTCATCACCCTCTGAAAAACAGCAGACGCCAACCCGAACAGCATCCTTTTATACCGAAATGCCCCTAGGGTGTCACAAAAGATGTTAAATGTCGAGATCCTTCCTGCAAATTCACCCCATGATATGCAGAAGACATGCCTAAAACACTAAAGCTAGATCCACCCCCATAACAGCAATAGTCTCTGATATGTTGGGAAGAGGTTGTCTGTCTACCTATATGCTCTTGTTTAGATCTCGTAAATCCACACGGCCGAATTTTTCCCCCTTCCTTTGGCACCACCACCACAGGAGCCAACCATTCAGATGCTTCAATTGGTTAGATTATATCCTGTTCCAATAACTTATCCAATTCCTTATGTAAAGGTTCCCTCATCATATTTGGCACATTCCTCACCTTGTGCGCAACAGGTCTAGCACCCTTCTTCAATAATATTTCGTGGAAAAATCCTTTCAGTAATGTCAATTTATCGGTAAATACCTTAGGATATTTTGACATTATGAGACTTTCTTCAATGTTTATGGCTTCTACAATCCCCATAGGTTCCACCACCGTCACAGATTCCTTAGCATTAGAGTTTATAATAGTCAAATCTTTTTGATGATGCCAGTCTAATAAATCTGACCCAAAATTGGTCGCATACACTCGTCCATACACACCTTCAGATTTAAACCTGAGCGTCATAGACTTCATCCCCAATATTTCGATCCTTGTGCCTGCATAACCCACTACCTTAATATCAGACTCATCCAATAACATATCATCAAATATGATTCTTCCTAAAGACTTCTTATAAATTAACGTGTATAGGCTCCCAGAGTCTGTCAACACCCTCAGTGGTTTGTCTTCAATGGAAATCACACACTGTGGCTTTTCTAATTTGCCAACACTCTTTTCCAATGGACCTTAGGATGTGGCAATCAATTCTAGCCTTCCGTATGAAATTAAAGACATTCCTTTAGAGCCAAGTATAATCCTTTTGCTGTGCCATCGTTGCAGTCTGTGACTGGATTGTTGTCTTGCTCAGCGCCGGGAAACCCTGTTGGGTAGCTGTGCGCTCTACAAATCTATAAATAATAATAATGAACACTTTCACATATCATCAACACCTTGTCCTATTTCTTGTATTTTCTTACTACTCGCACTCATTCTACAAACTTTAGCTAAATGCCCTCCTATTCCACAATTCCTACAAATCACATTTCTGGCAGCAATTCTCATACTGGACGATATGTGGCCTGGAGCCCCACAACGGAAACACTATTTCCCTGGAAACTTTCTCATAATGTTTTGAGATATCATTAAAACTACTCCAAGTTTCCTTCTGAACACCAGTTCTCTTGTTTAGGGCATTTTCTTGTGCCTTTGACCTCGATTTGTTTTCATTTAAGAATTTGACCACTTTCCGCTGATCCCGATCACCATCCTCCATCTTTTTTATTCATTGTGCGGTACGTTCCATACTCTTCGCAATCTGTATGGTCTCCTCTAGGTTATTCTCCTTCAGTAAAAGTTTCTCCTTTACGTTTTTACTTTTTGTGCACCTCACTATCTGGTCCTGAATTAATGCATATGTTAATTGCTCAAATTTACAGGATATCCCTAACCCACTCAATGCAGCTACATACGAAGCAATACCCTCGTCCATCCGCTGTGTTCTGGAAAAGAACTTATGACGCTCAAGAACTACATTGGTTTTTGGTGTAAATTGCAAGTCCAACATTTGTAATGACATTTCGTACATGTTACATCTTTGACCATACCCAAGGACAACTCAGGAAGCTCCTCATACAATCTCCTACCTTTCCACACCCAAATGATGCAACAGAATTGCCTGTCTTCGCAATGGCCCATACTTATCTCCACCACTAGCTAGAGTATACCTCAAAAATAGTTTTTTCCATTGTGTCCATGGCACTGGAGGATCACTTGGAGCAGACAAAAAAGGTGGTGGTGATGCCATCGCCTGATCTGTCATAACCTGTAACAAAATCTAAAATGATCTAAAACAATGCAATACAATTAATATAAGAAACTAAAGAAGAAAAAAAAACTCCATGGAACTTACTGGTACTCCAATTACTGGTGCTTTCCAGCTTCACTAGTATACTATGGTGAAGCTAACGTCCATTCCTTTAATGCTGACAGAAGCTGAATGTTCTTTCCTCTAATTTCAGGGAAGTACCAGAAGGCAAAAGAGATCTCTTGAAGATGTAGGAGTCATAAGCATGTGGGGAACATTTGCAGTACTCACTGTGGATCCCAGGCAAGGGCTAACCAACAACGGTCAGATTCACCGATCGCAACTCACACACAAGCTGCACTTCATTCACAGCTGATTCAGGCGCCGACAGCACAGCTTTCACGGCGCTCATGCGCACAGTTTCACGTCGAGGCAGTAGCTGCTACGCTCCTCGTGCTGCAATCCTCGTGCGCTGTAACATCCGCCGCATGCTCCTCGCGCTCCACTCGCTCTGTCTCGAGGCCAGTATCCCAAGGGTGTCAACTGCCGCAATGAAGTATAGACAAAAAATAAATAAAAAAACACAATCGTACCTTGATGAAAATTTCGACGAGTCGAGATTTCAACCACTCATTGGTTTCACCCTTCGCTCATCCACCTACTCTTTTTTTTCCTTCTTTCCTCGAATCTTATACTGGTTTTATTCTTTATTGCATCCAGGGGTGGGAATACCTTAATGTCTGTCCCCTGCCAGACTAACGCTCGTCGCCATGTAAAGAGGAAGCCAAACTGTTCTTCTTTCTTCCTTTATTAGTACGGTTTTCCCAGCAATACAACTGATGGACTCTCTACCCCAGAGCCAGCCTTCCAACCACTGACATCACTTACTTCAGAATCTCTCTCACCCACGCTCTATATTCTAGTGCAGAAAACTCTACACAATGGTATATTCCTGTTATTTCAGAGTGCTGTGATGAGGATTTGGTCATTAAGTGACCAGTCCGTAAAGGATGCTCATCTCCTACAATTCTGGTCCTAGTTTGTGGAACCAAAAGTCCTCAAACTTTACAAGGGGAATCTAGTTCCACTAAACTCAATTGAAACTGGCAGAGTGACATACTGTACCTTCAGAAAAAGGTGGTGCCAAGTTTCGTTCAGTGTGCTTTCATCCCAAGACTTCACCTGGCATGCTCAATAAACTAATCTGAAGTCGCGCAACTCCTTCCGACATCGCTGGTGATCATCACCCACTCACCAAAGCTCTGTAGTATTCTCAACACAAGCAGTAAAATGGAAATTAGCAAGGAGATTTGACAATCATGTGCTTCTCTTGTTCCACAATAGGCACCACTGACACCTCAGAGACATTGAATGAATCCCCACACCAATCTAGCAGAGGACAAGGGCTGCCACTACACTCTACCCCACTCTGTATTGGTACACAACAGTCATTTTTCTTCTGAATAGTACAATCTCTTTATATAGCTTTAACACCTAGCACTGTGCAGGTTTCATGTACAGATATCTGGATAACGACCCAAACAGGAGGCCAGATTCTCTCTTCTAAACAGCCAAAAGAAGCATGGTGAGCAGCCTCCATTTCTGCTAATTTTGCTTTTCCTATTGTATGCATTTATACATCTCCAATACATATTCTTTTGCCAACCTTATTTTAGAAACTCAAAGGAATATTTCTTTCTACATGGATGTGCTGCACTCCTCACCACGCTCCCTCTATTCTTAATTAAAGTCCATATGCTTTGTTCCTCCAGATACTGGCTGGCAACTGACTGTATTGTCTCTTATTTCACCTTTGTGCTAAGTATTACCATGGGTTTTTCTTACCCACCACAGCAACGTTTAACTGTTCCTCAAGGACCTCCTCAGTAATTTTGGTCAGGCCAAAATAAGGTCCAGACTTATTTTTTCTTTGCCAACCCCTTCAACTTTAAATTCCTTCAGCTTTTTAAAAAATGTTTTCTAGCCACGTTTGCACAAATGCTCCAAATGGATCATCCTGAGGATGCCCCAAAAATAACTGTTGGATCAAAGTGTCAAGACCCAGGTAGACAGAGGTTCATCTTAGTGGTCATTCTTTTTTTTTGACCAGTAGTGTTTAGGAAGGCTCCTTCCCATGACGCAGACTTCTGAACTACAAAATGCCACGTGGTTCTTGCCTCTTACAGCTTAATTAACATCCATTTTGAACATTTTGTTCCTTTCATTAGTTCTTGTGGTGACATTTTTACAGCTATGCAGATGACACTGACCCTTCTACAGGGCAGTCTTACTGGTTCAGCCCAGCACTTTTGTGCTTTATGTAAGGAGTAGAAATTGAACATAGCAATAGTCTTAAACATACTTCAGACAAGACAGATGTCTTGATGGTCTAGGAAAAGGTGTACCTCAATTGAATTTATCTGGTAATAAGAATTCCATTAAAAAGATGCTAGAGGGAGACGTAACAACGGAAGAAATTAAGGCACCCTCCCTCTCACTGGAATCAGGTAAAGCAGTGGGACCGAATGGTCTCCCGGTGGAAACGCATAAATGTCTGTTGGAAGGGACAGCAGAGGATATGCTGAAAGAGGCAACAAAAGAGGGAATACTCCCCCCAGATCAGAGGACGGCAGGAATAGCTAGAATACCAAAAGAGGGTAAACCACCTACAGAATGCGGTTTGTACAGACCAATCTCCCTGCTGGATTATGAAGTGAAGGTTTTGGCGAAACTCCTATCCCTGCGAATGGGCAAGGCGATTACCTCCCTTGTACACCCGGATCAATCGGGGTTTAAGCCCCATAGGGGAACCAGACTTAACCTGCGTAGATTGTTTGGGGTCCTTCACCATACAGAGGCAATCTCAGAAGAACAGGTGGCGTTCCTGTCTTTAGATGCCAGAATGGCCTTCGATAGTGTGAAATGGAACTATCGTTTTGCAGTACTAGACAAACTGGGATTTGGACCAGAGTTCATAGGGTGGGTTAGGCTGCTCTATCAACAGCCCCTGGTCAGAGTACGAGTCAACACTACACCGTCAACGGCATTCCCTCTCCGAAAGGGAACAAGGCAGGGATGCCCACTGTCCCCACTGCTGTTCGCCTTGGCCCTGGAGCCTCTGGCGGCATGGGTACGTCAAGACCCTCAGATTTGGGGATCCCAATTTGGGAGGAATGGGAGGAACGCATCTCATATGCAGATGATGTCCTGCTATATGTTAAGAAACCACGGCAGTCAATCGACTGAATAATGCAGATATTCAGAATATAAGGGGGAATACTCGGGATACCAAATTAACTGGAATAAATCATTACTCTTCCCACTGGCAGGGGGGTGCCCCAGAGTTAACTTCAAGATGTACGGTGCCAGTTGAGATGAAGGGTTTCAAGTATTTAGGAATATACATAACAAGAAGCGCTCAGGAGTTCTATCGCCGTAATTTGGGTTCACAGCTAACTAGATTAATTGTGGATGCCAAGAACTGGCAGACCCTGCCCCTTACTTTGATGGGGTGGGCGGCCTCGTTTAAGCTGATGGCCCTCCCCAGTTTATTATACGCACTGCAAAACACACCATACAACGTACCTCCACTATTCTTCCAAAGTGTAGAGGCGGAGTTACGATCCTTGCTGTGGGGTGGAGGCGCACCATGGATAGCGCTACGCAAATTGCAGAGAGGGGTCTATGAGGGAGGGAGGATTAGCAATACCAGACATCCGAAGCTACTACTGGGCGGCCCAATTAGTAACAGTAAACGGGTGGATGTTTGGAGAGCGAGCGGAACTGGCCTACAGGCTGGACAGACTAGCCATAGGCAAGGGAGGGCCTAGATCGATACTGTACGCCAATAGACTAGCGAGGAACCTACCACAACACACCCAGACAGTGGCATTGGCCTGGCGGGAGGCCATGAAATACTTAGGGTGGGAGGGTAAGTTTACAGGGATGACCCACCTCTGGGATGGTGCTTGGTTGGGAAAAGTGAGTAAACTAAAGGGGTTTGCGAAATGGGAGCTGTTGGGCATTAAGACGCTAGGTGATATATGGAGGGGTCAAGCCTACATTACATTTACAACCCTGCAAATGGAATTTGAGATGGGAATAGGGGAGTGGTTGCGGTACTTACAGCTAGGACATGCTATATGGAATTATCTAAGGGGAGACACTGGAAGAAGCCTCGCCGTTAGAGGACAGAATACTGACCAAGGCACTGCATGAAAAGACCATTTCCCTGATATACAAGAAAATAACTAAGAACGCCCCTGAAATATTGAGTTTACTGAGAGCAACCTGGGAGGGGGACATTGGTCCGCTTGAAGATGAGGAATGGATGGAAGCATTACAAGGCCCAAGAGAGGTGGCGATAAGGGCAAGATTCCGACTGATTCAGTTGAAGGTCCTTCACTGAGTATACTACCTCAGAACGGTGTTACACCGAATTGAGCGAAGTCTAGATTCACAGTGTCAGAGAGGGTGTGGAATGGAGGGGACCTTCTATGATTTGATATGGGGCTGCCCAAGGTTAAAAGAGTTTTGGCACAGAGTGGGGTATTAACGGTGGTTACGGAAATAGACTTGCAGCTGACACCGAAATGGTTTTTACTTCTGATTACCGGGGAGGAAGACTGGCCTAGACACACAAGACAGTGGGTGGCTTTGGCACTGGGAGTGGCAAAGCGGAACGTTGTGAGGAAATGCGGAGCAATCGAGATTCCGACGATAGGGGAGTGGAAACCAGACTTAGACTGGTGCAGGCAAGCAGAACAAACAATATACAAGAGCAGGGGGTGCCCGAGGAAATATGAGAAGATATGGGGAGCCTGGCAGACCTACAGAGGACTACGAGGGAAGTAGTGTAGGGTAAGTTTAGACATGGAATGAGTTGCTATTGTAAAGATTTATGTACCATTGATGACAACAGGAAATACTGTAATACGATGTAACGGACTCCAGATTCTATTAATTGCTGAGCATATGTTAATAAAAAAAGAATTGTTTTTTAAACTAATTCCATAAAAAAAAAAAAAAGCCAGCAATTATTACACTTTAGAATTTTGAAAAATAAAAAATATTAAGCGACATTTTATAATTAGATCTCCTGTAATCCCATTCTCAGGTTTATATTTCCATTAATTCAGGGGTATTCAAACTATTAGATTACACTTAAATTTTCTATACCAAAGTCTAACAATATACTCAACAAAAGTTATAGGTGAAAGAGTTACCTTACAAATGTAAAGTGCACCACACAATGCTGTTTGGTCTGCTGATTAGAGCCTTTGCCAACAGAGCCTCCCTGCCCCCCCACCCAAGTCTCCAGACATTTTAAACAGTCTAATAACTTTGGTCAGCGATCACCGATCTTCCTTCTGTTCATCATCTTAAGTTACTGAGCTTGCCGTTGCGGGTCGATGGGCAGTAGGATTAGTACTTTCACTTCGACATATAGATCTAGGATTGTTTACAGCAATGTGCTTTAGTTTGTCCACCCAAGCAATCCCATGCCAGTCTGCAAGCTGTTCATAATGCAGCTGCCAGTCTAATTCATGGTGCCCACAGATTCACGCCTATCCCACTACTGCGGTCTAGTTAACGGATGTCACTCCATGCTCAGATTATTTTTACAAGCATGAGTAAAGTTAGATCATCTATCAAAAAAAAAAAAAATTACAGTTGCATCCACTGGTGATCTCTGTAGCCCATAAATTAACTTCTGGCTGCACCCCATTTTAGATGGGAGCGGAAAGGCCACTTATCTACTTCCCACTGTAAAAGCGTTCACTATTCAACCTTCTTTCCTTCCACAAATCCTGAAAAATGTTCTATCCTTATCAAGCTAACAATACTAATTTAGTGCTATATCTTGTGACAGAAACATCAAACTACTATCAAGTGGCTGACTAATCAGCAAAAGCCTTCCTCCTACTGGGAGATCCGGCACCCTAAAATGCAACCTAACGTAACACTAGAGTAAGAGTCGTGGAAGGCATACTGATTAATATACAACAATCAACCGAGTAGAGAGCACTCTTCCTTTAGGGGCTCTTTCATTCACTGCACTATTAAAGACAAAATTATACATAAAATACAACATTATATATAAGACATTCCTACCACCTGCAAACTAATGCTCAAGAATCTCACTCGGACCTTATATACAGGGATGATGAAAGTGGGCAATACACGCGAACAGGCATGACAGATGTCCAAACGACAAACTATTTAGTCATCTTGTAGCATAAACCATTTAGAAAAAGTCATGAGTTTTCAGCAGTAGTACAGATTATGAAAAAGGAGGCCAGACCACTCATTATGCAGAAGTACTCACTTCATAAGAGCACTCCCGTGTGAAATGATGAGCGAAGGAGTAAATCAGTAGTATGCAAAATGTGAGATACTAAGGTGGTGTATTTGACCCTGGAAGTACCATTGTCTTTACTCTTGGCCAACAGGCACTTTATACTCTTATGTAAAGAATTGACTGGATAGCCCATATGAAATCTAACCAGACTGCAGCAACGTCAATTTGAGTAAGAAAACAAATTAAGTACAACTAATGCGTAAGCACCAAGAGTACCCTTTTCCTACAGCATGTAGGATTAAGACCCCACGTTGAGCCGACAAACTTCGCATATCCATGTTCTGTGGCTTGATTCAATCACAATTACTTATCCCTTAACAAGACACTGCAAGAATCTGAACCACGGACTCCACACGGTCTACCAACCTTCAACTACAAAATTATTTAAATTCATTTGGCTTTGTACAGGAATATATACACCGTAAGTGTTCGAAATGGGGGTCTCTAGTTGGCAATGGTTTTGCACCTTGTCCAAGTAGGGACCCTTCTTCATAGTCAGGGTAAGGGGATATACTTCTAAAATAGCCCCTGCTCTCCTCCTTGGTAGCTTGGCATGAGAAGACAGGCTTATCTCAGAGGCAGTGTGTAAAGCATTTGTGCATGCATACAGTAACAGTGAAACACTACAAATGGACACCACACCAGTTTAGAAAAATAAGAAAAAAAACTTTATCTAAACCAAACAAGACCAAAAACGACAAAAGTCCACAATACAATACGGTAAAAATAGTTACTTTGCAAGATTCCCTTTAAATTGTAGAAATATCCACAAAACACAGTTCCGAGTCTGTAGCTCTGTCCGGGGCTACCGCAATGCTGAAAACGAGTGTCTAACAATTCCAGCTGACCGCGTTGTTGCGGGGGTCAGCTAAAGCGAAGACAGACTGTGAAACAGTACCTTTCTCGTTGCGGCTGACATGATGGTACGAGCCGGTCGGGGCAACCGTCGCCGTTGCAAAATGGAAGCGGTGCAGGGTGCGGTGCCCTCACAATGCGGTGCAGGCAGCAGGTCGGTGACGACCGTCCAGAGCGTCCGTGAGGATAAGGCTTACGGTGCAGGGTGAGGCGGTGCTCAATGCGGTGCTGGCAGGCTGCGGTGCAGGCGACGGAGCCGGTCGATGTACTCGTCAGGCAGCGATTGTGTCGGTGACATCCAGGCAGGGTGAAGCAAGGCAGAGCGGAATGCGGTGCCCTCAGGTCGTGGTGCAAGCAACGGCTCTGGGACGATCGTCCAGATGGCGAAGAGACCAGGGAAGCGGGGCAAAGTGCGGCGGTGCCTTTTGCGGGGCCTTCAGGACACGGAATCCTGTGACGGACTCTGACAGAGTCTGTTGCCCTTTTCTTCTGCAGCGACTGAAACCAGCGGTTCCAGAGACTGTGCCCAGAAGAATGGTGAGGAGTTTGCTGTTCCTGAGACCTCGTGAACAGGGGGCAAGCTATACTTCCAAGCCCTTGGAGATACTTCTCAAGCAGGATACACACACAGTTCTTCTCCTTGGCAGAAACTACTGCAGGCCAACCCCAAACAGCACACTGCAAAGGGGCAGTACTCCGCCTCCAGTTTCTTCCAGCTCTTCTCCTTGGCAGAGGTTCCTCTTGAAGTCCAAAGTAATCCAAAGTTCTGGGCCCCAATATTAATACAGCAAAATCCTTTGTTTTCTGGTGGAAGAGAAGCCCTGTGCCCAGCCAAAACCAGTTCTGTCATCTCTGGTGCAGCTGCCAGGAAGGAGGTGGAAACAGCATTGTCCAGGCCCATTTCAGGTGTGAAAGGAATCTCCTCCCCCTACTATAAATGCAGCCCAGGTCTATTCACCCCAGCCCTGACTCACCCTGGAAAGGCAGGACACATGTACCATACCCCCCCCCCCCCCACCACCCCCCACTGGGTGTCTGAACAGAATGCACATCCCCAGCCACTCCAAAACCAGACAGTTAATACACAAACCTAGCAGAGGCACATAGGATGGCTAAGCAAGAAAAAACCCACTTTGTAAAAGTGGTATTTTCAAACAGTGTAAAAATCATACTCACTAAAAGATGCATCTTTACCTTCATAGTTCAGGCATAGTAAACTTTATTTTCCCATCTTATTTCCATGGGCAGTTATACTTATAAGATGTTATAAGTTAACTCCCCGTTCTATCCCATGGGACAGATAGCCTTGCAATAGTGAAAAACGAAATTGGCAGTATTTAACCATCAGGACAGGCCACACACATCAGGGCATGTCCTACCTTTCACAAACACTGCACCTTGCCCACAGGGGTACCTTGGGCCTACCTTAGGGGTGACTTACATGCAAATAAAGGGAAGGTTAGGGTCTGGCAAGTGGGTGCACTTGCCAAGTCAACATAGCAGTACAAACACTGTGCACAGTCACCGCAGTGGCAGGTCTGAGTTACATTTTACAGACTGCTTGTGTGGGTGGCACAATCAGTGCTGCAAGCCCACTAGCAGCATTTGATTTACAGGCCCGGGGCACACACAGTGCACTGTACTAGGGACTTAACAGTAAATCAAATATGCCAATCATGGAATTACCAATCTACAACAATTTACAGAGGGAGCACTTGCACTTTGGCACTGAACAGCAGTGGCAAAGTGCCTAAAGCATCTAGACCAGCACACAGCAAAATAACAGAAGGCAAAAATACAGGGGAAAACCGTGCAAATGGTGCCAGGTATAACAATATGAATATAGGTCCGGGAGAGGGTTAAACAGACTGCACAGATACTTGTGTGAAGAAGCCAAAATCAAGTTCAAGTTAGGGCAGTTGGTGCGAAATAAGTTGCTGCTCAGTGAAGAGGTTGCAGGAGGAAGGGTGGGAAAATTCCTTAGCCACTAACAGCAAGAAGACACTTTAAATTAGAGTAAACAAAGTTGAAATCCAAGAAAAAACAGCACAACTACACGTGCACCATTTTTACCATATCTGTTATGCGGGAATGGAGCAAACTGCATTTGCAACAAAGCAAATCTCTGCACCAGAGAAGGCCAAAATATCAAGCAAGCGGTTTCACTCTACTTGTACTGCATTTTCAAAAAGAAAATATGAAAAGATTGCATCCGCTTGCAACTTGGCTTGAGGTACGAAGCCAAGTTGTTCCATCCAAATCACAAGTTGAAAAGCAGTGCAAAATCAGTTCTCTCGATTTATTCAAGCAATAGGGTTTGAAATATCAAACATTTAAAATGGTATATAGGCAAGACATTAAACGGATTTTTAACAATGGCTCTACTAAACAATATCCTCCATTTTACCCTAGCGTGAAGAGGTTTCTATTGTATGGATCAAAAAAACAGTTGTTTGCCCCTTTGAAACATGCAGCAAGATGGGACAAATTCAATTGCCTGTGCAATTTTACTGCAGAATGGACCTCAGACAACCATGTCACTCTGGTACCCAATGACACATTCACCAGGGACTGAGTCAACGGCATTATTAGAATAACACGACAGCCAGAGTGGAAGATGACTGTAGCAGAAAAAGTAGACAATGCCCAAGAGAGTATTAAAATAAAAAAAACAAAGAGCATAGCAGCTCACATTATTTCCCTATATCAAAGACATCTTTACCAGCAAACACCTACGCCCATATTGGCCAGAGGAAGTATATTCCATCTCATTATGCTAGCACAGAAACAAACAAAACATAATCAGCCTTCAGGTGGACATCACTCAAGTCGAAGTTCAGATTTGGAGATTTATCACCAGCCTTCTACAGTGTGAAAAATACCAACTTACCAAGGCCAAATGTCACCTCATTGTACAAGTCAATCTCTTCATCTTCTTCTGCCATTTCCTCCAGCAGTGGCCCTTCTTCTGCTAAATAGTAATCCTCTGGGAGCTACAAGAAAAGGAGTAGATGCAATTACTTTAAGATAATGGTTTAAAACATGTTTTAGGAAGAAGTTTAAGAAAACTATGTATTGTTTTTTGACAACAAAAAACAAAGAACGTGCTGCTTTGAGGAATTATCATAAATATTGTGAAGGAGTGACATGAGTCTTTCCTGTTACTACAGTACTACATTACAGTTTGAAAGCCATCATAAAATTCAACAAGTCCAAGTGATGTGCAAGCAGAGCAAAGATTATTATATCATGATTTAATCTTTAGTCATCAAATACCACCATACCCAAGGGTACCTATGACCCATTCACTAATTTGGTATCAACTGGGTTTGTACCCAACCTAGAGGGCAAACCAAAGAATATTGAAGGCGAGATTGCTGTGTTCACCTCCATCTGTAATCTCTGCAATGTAAACTCACTCTCCCAAGCTTCCTTGACCCTCGGTGTTAGTGAACAAACAGTCAATGATTATCTGTAATGTGGTGGAGTGGAGTGGTCAGTGGTCGGTATATCTCTAGAACAAGTACACTAAAGGACGCACTATCCAGCCAGGGCTTAGATTTTGTGGCTCCATGTCAAAACATTGTGGTACAAATGACACCTGGTGATTTGCCATCCAAAACTTGAACTTTGAAGAGAAGATCATGAGCCTATCCTTCACACGTAAAGGGAGAAAGACTGTTTGAGATAGGACTTCAATAATTAAACTTATTTGAAAATGACATTGAATTACTTGTGCAAAATGCATTTTGTTTCATTCTCCGTGATTTTATTAAAGTACCAAGTATAAAACGAATAGTTATCAAGTACCATCATGTAGAGCTTAGGACTTTGCTCAAACCATCACTGATAGCTAAATCCTTTAACCTAATTTCACTATGCCAGAGAGGGAAGTGTAAAAAGTGACAGTATGAAAAACGTACAACACAAAGAACGCACATTTCAAATGAAAGGACAGCATAAAAATGTTAGAATTTCACTTCATTAACTAAGTGCTAATTGATTGCGTTTCCATTTTTAGGATGTAATGTATTCCATGTCCTATATTCCTGGTGCACCTAATCATAAGATTACGTGTATTTTGTACATTACCCAGTGGCAATCCCCAATGGGTATTTATAGCTAGGACTACGTTTACATAGCAAATGCCTTTTTTGTGCTGCTAATACCCTTGACGCTGTTTGACGAACCTCTTCAAAACTTTCCAAAAAAGTGCTACTTTTTGTCTAGTTTGTGCATGAAACATTTTGGGGTGATACGGCAAGTGGGGGGGGGTGGAGGGGGAGGCACACCAAGAAAAAGGGTGAGGTCCCAAAATACACAGACCATTAATTTTTCCCATAGCAACTTTAGACACAGCTACAGCCCAAACCACTGAATGGATTTACACCACATTTGGCAGAAAGCTAGATCTTGGTCCAGTGAAGGAGTTTTTTTGTGATTTGGTATAAATCCATTCAGTAGTTTTTGAGCAATTGGTGCTAAAAAAAAAAAAATATATATATATATACACATACACATACACATACACATACACATACACATACACACATATATATACATATATATACATATATACATATATATACATATATACATATATACATATACATATATACATATATACATACACATATATACATATACATATATATATACATATATATATATATATATATATATAAATCACAGCGGTGATCTGCAAGCCGAAAGATATTCATGGGGAGATCAGATTGCCTGCCACCAAATCAACACCGATGTGGCGGTAGCCATCTTGGGCAGCGAGACTCAGTCCCAAGAAAAATATTTAAGAGTCAAGACTGATTTGGGGCGTGGCTACGGCGAGCTGCAGGATGGCCGCCTAACGTGGAGGCTCTGCCGGCCGAGCCTCATGTATGCTCATAAATACTACTAATATGCCGTAACTCTCGACATCACGACGGAGATTCCAGGTGCTGTATCCGGTGGGACATTGATGCCGTGCTGAAGCCGCGATTTCCTGCAGACGATTTGCTGTTCTGGGGGCCGTGAGCTGGCGGACCCTGCGACTGTCATGGCGACCGCAAGTTTGGAGAGCGTGACACAGCCATAATTGTCCCCAAGCAGAGCGTCCCGGGGCTGCTTATCGTGTGCTCGCAGGTCTGGTTGGCGAATGCAGAGAGCGACGGCGACCCTCCATGTCCGGCGGCGGTGATCTCGGACACTGGAGAACTTGGATACTGAGGCCCTGTGACGCGGAGAGAGGGAGGGCCCGCCGGGCCTGGAGAGCTGCGGAGCGGCGGTGAGGTGTGGCTGAGAGCTGTGCCGGCCCGGGAGACCTGAAGGCGGACAGCGGAGTAAACCCTGGACAACTCATGCGGGAATGAGGTAAGCGGGTGGCTGGCGGCTCCGGTACTGGTCGGATCGACGCACGTTGGGAGGCCGCGACTATATCAGCTGCGGCCAAACCAGCAATAGTGGCAGAGATCCTCCGGTCCGGGGAGCGCAGGGTACCCCTACCCCTCCTGCACAGGGGCTCATTGCCGGGCATGGGGGTGGGGAGCTGGGAGGTGTGACTGTTGGCTCACGGTGGGGCGCTGGTGGCCCGTACTACTTCTAGTGCGGGAGGCCACGCTCCCATGTGTGGCCTGGTCCTCTGCCCACGCCTCATCTGCTGACCTGGCTGCACCGGGCCTGAGACGCTGAGACCCCGGCTGAACCATACAGGGTGCAACTGGCTGGCTGACTGAATAAGTGCGCTCACACGGCACCACTGAGGTTTCTTCCCTGAGAATTGGTCCCTGCCACAGGAGGTGTGCTTATACTGCTGGAATCTGCGCCGGGTCGGTGCTCGTGCCTGTCCCCCGGCTGCCATACTGCGAGGCTGTCGCTGCTGAAGGGAGACCGAGCAGCCCTCTTGTTTGAACGTGGTGTGTTCATTGCTGGACTGGGTCTGGCATTTAGTGCCATCTCAAGTGTGCAAGACACGGGAGTAGTTTGCGGGGGTTGCCCGCTGCGTTTGGGGTGCAACATCGCGCTATAGTAAGATGGGTAAGACGGATCCCAGGCAGCCCAAACTCCCGTTTGAGAGCAAACGTCATACTCGAACCATGGAACAATCCGCGGATCAGGGCGCGTCACTACCCCCATGGAGGCTGAGGAGACCCCTGCGGAGGACCTGCGCTCCATCATGCTGGATGTAAGGTCCAGCCTCAAAACGATCGACGGCAAAATTGATGCCCTGACGTCAGGCCTTGAGACAGTCCGGAAAAGGTGGAGACACACGAAACCCGCCTCGACACGCTCGAGAACAGGCTCTCGGACACCCAGGACGGTCATGCGGAATCCAGAACTCAAATACTCAGCCTGGAAAAAGAACTGGGGACCATAAAAATGAAAAATGAAGATTTGGAGGCGCGTTCTCGGAGGAACAATCTCCGCATTATTGGTCTTCCGGAGTCCACAGCAATCTCGAAAATGGAGCCCTACGTTGACAATTTGCTGCGGACCCTCTTCGGCACTGTGCTGTCTTCGGTGATGACGGTTGAGAGAGCCCACCGGTCTTTAGGTCCCCGGCCCGTTCCGGGTGCCCCTCCGCGCCCCATTATAGCGCGCCTCCTTAATTATGCAGACAGAGACGCTATCCTGAGGGAGGCACGGGCCAAGAGCCCCATAACCCATGATGGCAACACTCTCTCTTTCTACCCAGACTACACCCCATTCGTGCAAGCGGCGCGACGAGAGTTCGTTCCAGCAAAGAAGCTTCTGTTTGCGGCCTCTATTCCTTTCGCCATGCTGTACCCTGCGAAGCTGAGGGTCACTTACGACGGCAAGCCACACTTCTTCACTGATGCCAAATCAGCATTGAAATATGCAAAACACATATGCCCGCGCGGCTCGACTGCGAGCGCATCGCAGCGCTCACCACATCCCACAAATCTTAGTGACATTGAATGAGACTTGCTCCATTTTGCTATAATGTGCTCAGTCACTTAGATGTATGCCTACATGTTAGCTCCTGCGCTGTTGGTGGCTTTGGTGGCGTTGGACGCGGCGATGTTATCAGTCCTAAATGATACGACATGTCCCTAATTGTAAAATGTGTGTATTTCATTCAGTGTCCTGGATCTCCCGGTTCAGTTACGCATTGTTAGATATATGCGGCTCATCGTACTCGGCTCGGCCACCCTGTCTGTTGGCAGGTGACCGCCGCCCAGCTGTGCCCCACAGGGAGATCTCCCATGGGTTTATACCTAAGTAGATACCTGAAAGGGGACCTAGGGGGGAGGGTGGGATTAGTTCTTCACCTGTTTGGGAGGTGGGAGTGGGTGGGGGTGGGGGGGATTCTGGGGTTCAGGTTTTAAGAGACAGTTACTTTTATTGTTGGAAATGGTTGGCTTTGGACATAATGCTTGATGTTGATTATGTGCACTCACTGGACAAAACTATCACACTCCTTGGGCAGGTCCCTGGGAAACAGTTGCCACGAGACACTTCACAGATAGGGCCAGATTGTCCCGACATTACTCACAATGACTGACGTGAAATTACTCACGTGGAACATACGTGGCCTAAACGATCATAAGAAGGCCAGACTAGTGCTCTCGTATGTACGTAGGCATCACATTGACATATGTTTTCTGCAGGAGACACACCTTTGCAATCCCGACGATTCTAGACTGTTCCGTAGGTCATGGGGAGAGGTACACTCCGCTACTTATTCGAATTACGCCAGGGGAGTTTCAATATTTATCAGACGGGGCCTGGGCTGGTGCACTCACCATACAGCGGTAGACCCAGACGGGCGCTATGTTATAATACGAGGCCAACTGTTATCTACTCACGTTACATTGGCTGCAATATATGGCCCTAACGTGGACGACCCTCAATTCTTCTTAATAGTCTGGGCCAAGATAATCTCGATGGGCTGCGACACGGTATTGTGGGGAGGTGATTATAATGCAGTACTAGACAATGTGATGGACAGGGAGGGTGCGGCCCGCAACCCCCATCGTAATGCCACGACACTCCTGAACACTATTATTTTGGAGAATAACCTTCATGATGCCTGGCGCCATTTTCACCCACTAACACGAGAGGGCACATGCGTTGCTTCGTTCCACCAATCATGGTCACGACTTGATTACTGGCTGGTGTCTGCGGATATGACTCTCTGGGCGACTGATACACACCACCTGCCCCGCACTCTTTCCGATCATGCCCCGGTGCTGTTTCAGTGGCGGGTTCCAGACACACGTCCGCGTGCATATTCGTGGAAACTCCCTCCACATGCCCTCCTAGATCAGGCCTTCAAGGCTGAAATAGCCCTAGAAATCGAACGTTATTTTTCTACCAATGAAGGCACAGTGGATTCCCCGTCCATACTCTGGGAAGCTTTTAAAGTTGTTATACGGGGGCTTGTATTTCCAAACAATCGGGGGTTCTTAAATCCATTCGCACGACACTTGCTAGACTAGAATGTGAGATTAAGGCACTAGAAGCCCGATTCTTTTCCACGAATGACGTTACAATATTAGCTTCCATTCGCGCCCTACACAGAGTTTGAGAAAACGGCAGAGCAAGAGACTAGATTCCTGGGTAAAGAGGCCAGGGCGCGGGGATATGGGGAGGGCGACAGGGCTGGCAAAACCCTGGCTCATTTATTGCGTCAATCCACTGCACCTACGTTTATAACTGAGCTGCAGGACAATGACTCTGCTCCCATTCGGGGACAAGAGTCTACGCATGAGTACCTCACTAAATTTTACCACTCCCTATACGAGGCCCAGCAACACGAGGCCTCTCCTGATTTGGCCACCTATTTAGACTCTTTAGAATTATTATGGTTGAGCCCAGAACACAGGGAATATCTAGACCTCCCTTTCACGATAGCGGACATTGCCCAGGTAATTGGTGCCCTTCCCTCTGGTAAGGCGCCGGGCCTAGACGGGCTCACAACACTTTTCTATAAAACATTTGCCGACACCCTCGCCCCTAGACTCCTGGATGTTTACGAGGAATCATTAGAAACGGGAGAGTTACCCCAATCCATGCGGGAGGCTGTCATTATCACCTTGCTAAAACCGGGAAATCTCCCCAACTTTGCGACTCTTACAGGCCCCTATCGCTAATAAATATAGATAACAAAATCCTGGCGAAATTGATCGCGAATAGGCTCCAACCTTTACTGCCCCTCATAGCCCGACCCGACCAATCCGGGTTCATTCCGGGTCGGTCAACGGCCCAAAACTTACGTACTTTCTTCTCTGTGGTACACCAAATTGACCCTAAACTGCCGGCAGCTGCGGTTTTCTTGGACGCCACCAAGGCGTTTGATTCTCTTGAATGGCCTTACCTTTTCGCTATTCTGCCACGTCTCGGGTTTAGCACCAACTTTATCAAGCTGATCCAATTGTTATATATGAAGCCCACAGCCAGACTTCTAGCCAATGGTCTTCTATCCGAAGCCTTTCAGATCTCCAGGGGTACCCGCCAGGGTTGTCCCCTTTCTCCGTTGCTGTTTGCTATTGCAATGGAGCCCTTGGCAGCTCGAATACGGCAACATCATTCTTCGCGTGGGTTGATCTTTACGGATCGTAATTTAACTATTTCCATGTACGCTGATGATATTACACTCTACATTAGACATCCAGATGAGAATTTAAACCCACTGCTCAGAGAGCTACTTCGATTTGGTGGCCTATCAGGGGTCAATATTAATTGGAAGAAATCATCCATCATGCCCCTTTCGGATATACCCTTGCTCAGAACTGTTGAGTTCCCCCTGGTGTGGGCGGAGCGGGAGGTCAAATATCTTGGGGTATGGCTCTGCAGGGATATACAGGATTTATGGAACCTAAACTTTGGTAAACTGTATACTTGGCTTGCAGAGAAAGCTAAGTTATGGTCGGCACTTCCACTATCCTTGGCTGGGAGAGTAGCCATTCTCAAAATGATCGTTCTTCCTAAGTTTTTATATCTCTTTGTTAATATCCCGATTCCTCTGACCCAAGCCTTTTTTAAAACATTACGATCGGCGGCTATCTCAATAGTATGGGCAGGTAAACAGCCAAGGATCAGCTGGGAATTATTGACGCGCCCACTCGATAGAGGAGGCATGGGTGCTCCGGACTTTGAACTATATGCCTTGTGCGCTCAGGCCCAATTTCTACATTATTGGATCTACCCTGTCCCTTTCCAACCCCATGTGGCAACCGAGCGGGATGTAGCTGATCCTGTCCCATTACATATGGCCGTCTACTATCCATATCGCCGTACGCCCAAAGAAATTAACACGATCGAAACAGTGAGATGGGCTTGGGAGGGCCTGAGGAAGCGTGCTCAGATCCCATTGCTATATGCTCCCTCCATACCGCTAGCTAAGCACCCGCAATTCCCATTCTTACATGACCAAGGAGCGATCGGCAGAGCAAGAGGCATGGGTATTAACACAATGGGAGATCTATATCCAGATGGGGTCTTCCTGACGGGCCCTGCTGGACGGACGGGGAAACGTTGCCTGTTCTCGAGCAGTTTCTGCTCCATCAGCTTAAATCGGCTTGCAGGACATTACATTCTACGTTCCCTGCCCCCCACAGACACTTCAGTCCCTAGACAACCTGCTGACCACACCGTCGCCGCGCAAACTAGTCACTAGACTTTACACCTCCACCCAGAGTCACTCTCCTTGGTCAGAGCCAGGAGCGCTGGCGTTGTGGCGCTTAGACCTGGGCGACCAACCAACTGACGAACAATGGGCCCAATGTTGCTCCCAAACGAAATATCTGTCTCCAAACTATAAATTGAGGTTAATTCACTTCAAGTTTCTTCACAGATTCTACAGAACTCCCCTACAACTCTTTAAAATAAAGCTTAAAGACAACTCGAACTGCTGGAAGTGTCGGCGTGAAGGCGCTGCCTTCCTCCACATAGCCTGGGAATGCCCAGTAGTTTCTGGTTATTGGGCTGAGGTCTCCGAGGTTATAAGTAACGGGCTATCCCATTAGCCGCTCGCCGCTGGTGATGCTGCTGGGATATGTAGCACAGACACGGCCAGAAATCCGACGTTTAACAGCCATGATGTTGGTCCTTGCGAGACGCCGTCTTGCCATGCACTGGGGGGCCGTTAGAGGCCCCAGGGTTAAGGATTGGATACAGGACATCGCCTATTGCCAGGAGCAATTGTCACTATACTGGGACCTCGTGCCTCTGGTTTCCAGACCCAGGGATATTTGGGAGCCCTTCATAAATTGGCTTCGAGTCAGAGATATGCCCCCTGATATCACGGCCCCCGGTCACTATGGAAGCGGCTTCATCTAATGAGTAGTCTAGTTAATTGTGTGCTCCAGTTTAAGCACTGATGGGGAAGAACCAGGGGTGCGCCCCCTGTGTGGGTGATGCACCTATGGCTTTAAATGTATTGGGAAAGGCATTTCTGTGTTTCTGATCACTGCTTTGTATGCCCTATTGATGTCGTGATTGGTTTTTGATCTCTGAACTCCTCTCTGCGAGTGTACCTCGATACTGGATAAATGATGTGTGATGTGTCCAGTTGTCAACCTAAACATGTCTTTGTATCATTTGGTAATGCTGTCTCATGAAAAGTACAAATAAAAAATAAAAATAAAAAGTGTTTAAAAAAAAAAAAAAAAAAAAAAAGTCAAGACTGATTTGCATATGGCTGGCTACAAACTGGGGTGGCATAGTGAGCAGAAGAACGATGGATTAAACCCAGATCTTTGCGACTAGGGGTGAATGTTTGCATTGTTCAGCATTCAGTTAATAATTGGTTCCTTTTGCCAGTTTCCTGCCTGGGACAAAAAAAAACACTTTTTTTCTTTTGGAGCGATTATGCACGGCACAGTTTTTTTTTTTTAAGGTTCAGGCTCCTTAACGATTTATAATAAAATTTTTAAAAAAATAGAAGTTACTCCTAGGGTGGGCCAGGGCCCACGTGGCTGGGCAGAAGATTTGCCATTTAGGGGGAGGGAGTGCATGACCGTCCTCTCAAGTGTAAAAAGGCCCTGTGGACCCCATCCTCCGGGGCTGGCTTAGGGACGGTGTCCTGGGCTCCCCAAGCCCTGGACACTGTCTTTTCCCTGCCCAAGAGCACGAACAGGGAAAGAGTAATGTTCTCCTACTCAGTGGGAGCACAAAGCTGCTCCCGCCAGGTGGGAGAGCAAAACTTTTCCCTGCCTGTGCTCACAGGACCAATTCACTCTTATTTCCTTGCCCACCAGCAAGTGCAAAGTAAAACCTGATCCAGCAAGGTGGGAGCAATGCCAGCTCCAGCTGCACTCTTATGGGTGCAAGCAAGGGAGCTGGTGGGGCTGAGGGGACCATGTACCACCGGCACAGGACCAGCTGTGGAGTGCCCCCACTTTATTTTAAAAAATAAAATAAATTTTGAAAAAAGGAGGCCAGCTCCTGCAGGAGCAGGGGGCTGACTGGGCCACTGGGGCTCCCCAGCAAGAATAGTGGTCTGATGTGCCCCAGCTGGGAACCTCTTAAATAAAAGCAAAAGTGTTGGCTTCTGCACGGCCTGAGAAAAGGAGCCACTTGCAGGGAGCCAGTGGGGCCGCAAAGGCCCTGGGGCTCTCCACACAGGCCCCAATCAACAAAAAAAGCAGTGAAAATTTTAAACGCAAACAAAAAGTGAAGAATAAATGAGTGGTCACAGCCGCTCATTTATTATTCACTGTTCCTTCAAGGAACACCCCATGACACCCTGCGAGGGCTATTTTTTGTTTTTGGTGTTGTCCTTAGAAAGGCAGGTGCTCCAACAATTCTTAATTTTTTTCATGTTTGTCCGGTGGGGGGGGACGGACAAAGTTCTGTGGCCCGTCACCAAGAGAAGAAGAAAAGAAAAAAAGGGGGGGGCGGACGTCCTTCCCAGGCTGGAGCTTTTGCTCTACAGCTAGGAGTGCAGCACCCTGTACTATGGTTGGTTATGTTCTATGTAGCAAGAAAATGTATAAAAAGGTACAAGGGCCTCTTGTGGTTATTTTTTTTTTTTAGAAACAAATTTTATTGTGTCAAGCATCAAATACAATGCAGAGCTCTGTAACCAAGAAGACTTCTGCCACCGTGTATAAAGCTTAATTGCCTTGACATTTAGATTGTTTTTCTTGTTTTTTCTGAAAATGTACAAACAATACAACCCCCCTCCCGTCGCACTATTTCATCACCATGTCTCCAGCACCACACCCATTCCACCGAATGGAGTTTAGCACGGTGTCCGTGGTCCCGCCTCCAGAGGCCTGTCTGGTTATCTTGGGATCGAGACCTCGATAGGGGGTACCGGTTCCAGGTAGAGGCCTCGATAGTCCGCCCATCGCTTCCATATCTTCGGGTGTTTTTGCGGGCATCCCCTGGCTTTAAAAATTGGAATCTCCAGTCCCATGCAAAAGTCAAGGCCATTCTTCCATGCCGACAGCGAAGGCGGGACCACTGCTTTCCACAGCCTTGCAATGTCCCTTTTAGCCAGTGTGAGCCCCAACATTAGATATCTTTTGTAGATATTACCCCCAATATCTTACATTATATGCAAGATTACCAACTTTTGTGAAAAGGGGAGCTCCCACCCCAATACCTCCGCGAGACAGGCCAGAACCCCTCGTCAGAATCTTGTCAGTGCTGTACATTGCCAGATCGTATGAATGAGAGTGCCCTCTTCCCGCCCGCACCGTAGACATGTCGGAGATGCCACCAGGCCCACCCTCCACAACCGGACCCTGGTATAATACACCCGGTGTAGGTATTTAAATTGAAAGAGGCGTAGCCGCATCGCAATCGCAGCCTCACGAGGCGAGGCCAGCGCCTCTGTCCAATAATCCCCAACTAAGGGGCCAAGATCTCCATCCCATGCCTCTGAGCTTATCCAACGTGGTGGAACTATTCGTCACTAGGGACTGATAAATTTGGGAGATTTTATTGTCTCGTATGTCTCCCATAAACACTTTGGCTTCAAGGGGGCTAAATTCAGGCAGGGCTTCCAACCCCACGATACTGGGGGAGATTGCGTGTCTAAATTGGAGGTATTTATAAAATTGGGTCTTCAGCATCGGATATTCTCGTTGGAGGTCTTGGAAGGATTTCAGGACCGTACCGCGCATCACATCCCCCAGGGTAGAGACACCGATGTTATCCCACCCGCGAAATCCCGGTAAAACAGCCAGTTGTGGCAGCCGTCCATTCTGCCACAGTGGGGTTTCCCTCGTCAATTTGTCCCACCACCCCATTTTGCGGAGAGCCTGTTTCCACACTTGGAATACCACCCTTGTAGCCAGCGGTAAAGACTTACGCAGGGGTGCTGAATACAAAATGGTGTGTACAGTAGAGTCCCCCATGCATCTTTGCTCCACTGCATAGGCGGGGTCTAACCTGTCCCCATAGCACCATTCATTCAATATCAGCAGGTGCGAAGCCATATAATATGATTGGACATCCGAGGTAGCTAACCCCTCACAGTACGTCGACTGAAAGCAGGTTCGCAATGCAACTCTAGACGCCCCTGCCGCCCACAGAAACTTACCCAATGCCGTATTAACCTGACGAAACCAGGTGGGGAGGACTGGATATGGATAATTCTGCAATTGGTAGAGCAGACGCGGCAACAACACCATCTTAAAGATGGCCCACCTGCCAAATATGGAGAGGGGCATGTGCGACCAAGCCCTCATTTCTTCTCGCACCCGCATCGGAACGATATTTCTGTCCTATGACACGCCTGGCGAGCCAGATAAGAAAACTCCCAGATACTTCACCCCCACTGTAGTGACCTGCACTGTTGTTGCTCAAGGCCCCAGTCTCATCTCCTCCCCCAGAACCCATAGGGTAGATTTACAGGGATTCATAAAGAGACCCGATGATTCCCCAAATATTTGCATGATGCGGAGCAGCCTCGGCCCCGTCCTGTTGATATCTGTTAAAAAGAATAAGACATCGTCAGCATATAATGCAATGCGATCCGAGAGCCCGTGCGCCCACTCAAAGCCGGTCACCTGTGCGTCGATCCGCACCCATGCCGCCAAAGGCTCCATTGCCAATGCGAAAAGATATGGTGACAAGGGACAACCCCGACGGGTACCCCTCCCAATAGAGAATGTGAAGGAAGTGGACCCCGCAATACGCACCGATGCCGTAAGGTCCGTGTATAACAATTTTAAATATGCCAAAAAGCGCGGGCCCATATTTAGGCGATTTAAAAGGGCAAACAGATATACCCAGCTAAGGGAATCAAATGTCCTATCCATATCCGCCAGTAAGAGTGTGGCTTGTTCCCCCAATCCCTGGATAGTGTCTATAGCAATGTGTGCGCGGCGAATATTGACACGCGTGGCTCTCTGGGGCATGAAGCCGGCCTAGTCTGGATGCATCATGGTGGTTATATGGGGTTGGAGACGATTGGCCAACACTTAGCCAAACTTTTCGCCTCTACATTCAATAATGAAATTGGACGATATGAGGCGTACTGGTCTGGGGGTCGACCCGGTTTGTGGAACACAACTACTCGCGTGTCTCCAGTCTCGCGGAAGACAGCCGCGCTCTCTCGCTTCATCCACCACCCTAAGAAAGTGGGGCCCCAGTTGTGAAACAATTTTTTAAAAACTCACAGGGAAATCTATTGGGACCCGGCACTTTACCCGAAATCAAATCTCCCAACGCTGCTCCTCATCCGTAAGATCCAGTTCCGCACGTGCCTCATCCGAGAGGGCACGGGGTGGTAAATCCTCTAGAAAGCGATGCATCATGCCTTCCTGTATTGGTTCCTTGGGAGTATACAATTCCGTAAAATAATTTGCGAAGCTCTCCGCAACGAGAAAGGGGTCCCCGAGAATCCTTCCATCAGGGCCCGGTATACAAGGGAGAACCTGGGGGCACAAGGCTCCCTGGCATAGTCGACCAGCAGTCGTGGTTATTTTTAGGACTATTTTGACCTGAAAAATGTTAACAGACTCTGGCATGTTTTATTTATTTTTTTTTTTTAAATTGACATTTTTCCCCACCAAATGTAACAAAAAAATATGTTAAAAAGAGTCACAAGCATGAATGTGTATTTAAATAAAACTTCATGAAATATTTTTAAAGTAATCAATATTAATAAACCTTGCATTGCATGCATCATTGAAACATACATTTGATTAAACTTGGTGATTTATGGAGAAAGGAATATATATAGTTGGGTAAAGGGGGAGGGGGGGGTAAAAGGGGAGAGCCAAAGCGCGGGGGGATTTGGGGGTGGAATTGGCTGCCAGCGGGGGTTGGATGAAGGGCACTGCCAATTACCACATATTAGCATCACTCATGACATGTAAAATGACATCATTCATATCACTACATCTGATGACAAAACTGTGCATGGCGAGGGTGTGAGTTATAGTTACCTTAGGGCACGAGTTAGTTATTTGCAATAACTATAACGGGTGAATTTCAGTGGCTTTGTTAATTTAAAACTGGATGTTTTAATTGACCAACTATAACGTTCCTTTAACCTTTGATTTTTCAGGTAATTTCCACATTTTTATAAAATGCAAAGTAAGATATTAGCACACCTAACTATGGGCCTTATTACGATGGTGGTCGGACCGCACACAGACAGGCTGTCGGTGGTGGTCCAGTTGCCTACAGCCCTTCGGTCTGAACGCCGGATTACAATCCCAACAAGATCAGCGATCCTGGTGGGATGGCGGTCTGAATGGTAGCCCCGAATGGCAGCAGTGCAGAGGCAGGTACTGCCATCTGGATTACAAAATCCCTTTCCGACAGCCTCTTCATGTCGCGAAGACCACCATGAAAATGAAATGCTGTCAGAAATGGAATTTGGGGGCCAAACAAACAGGGCCCCCGTCCATCATGGGCCACTGTAAAGTGCCACTGGGGGGCATCTATAGTGCCCCCACTCACCTGCATGCTCCTGCTCACGGTGAGCAAGGAGAAAGCCGAAACGCTTTGGTACGAGGAGATACTGTGGCAATAAATTTATGAAGCATCCTGGAAACTTCTTGACTCAGGAGGTGTTTTGGTGGATGTTAACTGGCTACCAGAACCAGTCCTGGACCGCTGCACTGTTCAGCCCCTGGTTTCCGGATTTATTGCGGTGGATGGATAGAGAAATGATAGATATATATATATATATATATATATATATATATATATATACACACACATATACATACATACATACACACACACTGATGTGATCAAGACCGCAGCAACGCGGTCGAAACACGTCAGGCTGAGCACTCGCTACCTTATTTTCTAATATGCACTAATTTGTAATTTGGCAATAAAAAGCACAGCATCTTCAACCCACATTGTGGTCTGTACCCGTTTTTGTTGCTGAGGAAGAAGGCGACGTATGGATTTTGATTATCATATATATATATATATATATACACATACATACATATACACACACACACACATACACACACATACACACACATACACACACACATACACTCACTAAAATAACCAAAGGTTACACGGACGTTATAGCTAGGTTTCCCTTTACACACACAAAACCATAGAAAATTCAGCAGTTATAGTTAGTTATCTCAAGTAACTATAGCTCGTGCCCCAACTATAACTGCTGAATTTCTATGGGTGTGTGTAAAATGTGAACTGTCCCTGCAACCTTTGTTTTTTTTAAGTGAACTCCTACAGTTTTTTTCAATTCTATTTCCCATTTATAACGCCTCTGTAACCTTTGGTTTTCCCAGTGAATTGCTACAGGTTTAACGTGAAGTAATATTAATTACTATATGTTAATCCAACCAATGGCGCACATAGCCTTTGTCATGCTCAGCAGGGGGTTGGCCGCAGGGCCTGGCCTCCAGCCAGGCCCTGAAGCCAACCTCCCACATGCAGCCGCACTCCTCAGGCCGATTTCCTTGAGTCTTCCAGAAATCTGTAATAACATGAATCCTCGTATAGAGAAAACAAGACTACAAAGGGGTGAATCTCCACCAAACAAGGGTACTTCCTCTTAACTATATGAAGTGCTTCTTTGTTTGGTGTACATGTCCTCCTATTCCTCGGAATTGCCAACAAAACACTTGCTTTGCCATCACCAAGCCCAAGACGTTAGGATAATTTGTCCTTTACGGGATCGGAGCTTCAACTGGGGCACCTGCTATATTTATATTTGCAAGTGCTTCCTGTTGAGGTTTAATTTCTGTGAAATGAACATCAGGGCCAGAAAGGAACCTCACCTGACTGTATATCCAACAAGAGTCCACAGTTTTGCACAAAATGTCTACCCAACTGGAGTAATTTTTACTGGTTAATTAGTAAGTGCTACTTCGTTGGATAATGTCTAGTGCATATTCTACACTACAGCTGCGAAATTGACCACGTGGAAATGTCGCCAGTGACCTTGTGTGCATTTAATTTTGGCAATGTGATTGTTCCTCAAGAGAGTTCTTCCAGAAATCTGTGATAACGTGAATCCTCATATAGGGGACTACTAGACTACAAAGAGGTGAATTTCCACCCAAAAAGGTTACTTCCTCATCTGTATGAAGTAAGTGCTTCTTTGTTTGGTGGTGATGTCCTCCTATTCCTTGGCATCAGGAACGCGTGATCAAAACAGTCAGGAAACACGCTCTGGCCTTTTGATGAGCTGTCCATCATCCTGGCAAAAGGCAGGAAGACCTTTGCATACTACTAAGGTGGTTGGGGTGGGGCCAAACAGACGGGCTTCTATGTGATTATGTGCATTTGCATACTCGTAGTATTTTAAAGGGAGAACCATAGACTGTGCTTTTACCAGGAGAGGACAAAAAAGATCCCCTTCGTCACAGTCACTACAGGATTGCTCTCAGATAGATCAACAACGCAGTCACCTACATCAAAGTATTCAGGTCTGTTTTCAATGTGGAACTGCCAACAAAACACACTTTCTTTGCATTTGCGAAGCCCAAGACGTTAGGATAATTTGTCCTTTACAGAATCGGAGCTTCAACATGGGCACCTGCTATGGTTACATTGATAAGTGCTTCCCATTGAGGTTCAATTTCTGTGAAATGAGCATCAGGGCCAGAACGAAACCTTACCTGCCTGTTTATCCAACAAGAGTCCACATTTAAGCACAAAATGTGACTGCGGGGGAAGCCTCAATACACCTGCGGTCCCTGCCCACTATCCATCTCCAGCAGGAGCCAGCACTGCTCCCGCATGCAGGGAGCAGCACAACAATACTGCTCCCTGCATGCGGGAGAAAGTCTTTCACCTGTTTGATATCAGATGAAAAGACTGCTCCCAGCGAGCAGGAACAGTTTTCCTGCTCCTTCCCGCTGGGAGCGGACTTATTGTGTGCTCTCGCTTGGTGGGAGTTGTCAAAGCTCCTGCTAAGCAGCCGCAAACAACTATGTCCAGAGGGTGGGCACCTAGGGACATAGGGAGCCGGGCCTGGGAGGGTGGCTCCAGGAAGGAGGGGGGGGTGAGGCTGCGGTGTCCCCCCCTCCTTTCTTATTGCAGGGGGTACCCTGGGGAGGTGGTGGTCCCCAAGGCCGAAAATGGCCAGGAAAGGGGGAGCACGCAGCCCCTCTCCCCCTTTTGGATAAATCAGCCTAGACCCCGGGAGGAGGTGGTCCCCGGGGCAGATATAGGCCATGGAGGAGGACCACGTATGCCCCCCTCCCCTCTTCCAACTTTATATTTAAATTGGCCACCAGGACCTGGCCCACCCAGGGGCTCACCTTTAAACAAGCACGGGAGAACGAGTCTGTTGCGCTTTAGTTTTTTTCAATTTTGCCGCAAATTAGCAGATCCACTGGGGATTCGCAGCCAAATTGAAGGAAAAAACTGTTTTGACCACCGGCATGGTTCCTGTGGGACCTGACCACCAGGCCTAGGTGGTCAGGGTATTCCCACCCTGCTCCCTTTTCTTTTTTTAATTTTGTTTTTTGGGACTCGGCTGAGTCAGAGTCCCAAAATGGCTGCCAACACTTCATGGTTGAAGTGTTGCCAGCCAAATCAGATATCCGCATGAGATCTGTTTGATGCGCAGCAGATCTGCGTCCCTACCTATACAATTGTGTTTTTAATAACAAAAAAGCTTATGAACAGATTTACACCAAATCACAAAAAGGGATCTTTCTGGACAAAAAGCTAGCTTTCTTCCAAATTTGGTGTAATTACATCCAGCGGCTTGGGCTGTAGTCGTATCTAAAATCCATATGGGATATTTGATGGGGAACACTTGCTTTGGGACAACCCCTCCCCCCCTTTTTCCCCTCCAATTCACGAATCACCCAGAAACTTTCCACACAGCAGCTGAACTCTGGTGTGCACCAGTTTTAAAAGATTCGTGGAGATTCTTCAAACAGCACCAAAGTTATTGACAAAACAAAAAAAGCTTTTGCTATGGTAACTAGGTCCCAACTATAACTACCTACTGGCGACTACCAGCGATACAGACAAACACACACAAATATACACATGGTAGGGAGCTTAACTTCCTCGTCCTTATTGACACTGCTTAGCACTCCCTTAGGCTCTTGCAGGAATACTGTAAAAAATAAAATGAGGGGTGGGTTCTTAGCCTTAACAGATGTTACTGGGTTAGATCAATGGGGTACACCGGTGCAGTGTCTTCTTGGCCTCCACCCACGGCCCCGAGGTTCCAAGCTACTATTACGCTTTGCGGATTTGGTGAAGAGGCCCATAACACGACAATGGAAGTCCCCAGAAGCCCAGAGGTTAGATAAATGGTGGGACGAGGTGGCCCACTGGGGGCTTGCAGGGAGTGATGCTCTTCGAAAGGAGTATTGTGGTCTCCGCAAGAAACTCATCTCCCTGGAATGGGATGATCTTTTAGAGGGGTATGGCACCAGATTAACAGTTTCTTGCACATATTATAAAGCGATTCCCAGGGCAGACGGTGCTCCTTTGACAACCCCCATCACTTCTAAAGGATCTGTCAACGACTGTGCAGGTCCTCTTCCGGATGATGACCATAGGAGATGGTTTGGTTAGGCTCCCTCTTCCCCCGTCCAGCCAAGTGTAGTGCCATTTTAGTCTACCCTCACACACTTACCACTGTTGGACCCCCTCCTGCGTGTCGATGCATACTTAGGATTCTTAAAATTAGGTGACGTGGTCAACGAGGTCGGGGGTTATAGCGAATTGTTATTTTATTTGCAATACAGTGACATATCCTGTAAGATACACGACTTGGATGCAACTCTCTGTAACACCATTTGCTTAATCACCGTTCCACTCCTATGCCAGTCATCGCTGTGAGTACTATCATGCTTTATTAATACCAAAAACTTTGTTTAAAAAAAAAAATAAAAGGGGTGGATTCGGTGGGGTTGTGCGACGGGGATTTGCCAGCAATGGGACGTTGGCAGCCTGTGAGAGATTGAGAGAAGGGTATGGCTGCAGGGCAGGATCTGCAGTCAACCCCATGAGGCACACAGCCAAAGGCTGTACGCAGAGGGGAGTTAGCCATCCGTGGTGAATTGGACGCAGGGCCCAGGCGAAGAAGGCTTGGCGTCCAATGCCCTCCTGAACACTGTCAAAAGCTATGCTCAGTCACAGTGTTGGGTGAATAGGATAAAAACAGACATTCTCTGCTGACAGCTAGGCCTTAAATAATCTAAAAACTATGTTTACATACTCATAACTGAAATATGACAGTTATAATTTACTGAGTCAACTATAACTTGAGCCCCCACCCCATGCACTACTTAGGACCTCGCATATTACATCAGTCATGACATGTCAAATGGCATCATTGATAACCTCATTGTGCTATTTTAAAGAATAAATGCTTCAGTGACCTAGAAATGCAGAAAGTAATTTAACATCGCAGCCACTGGATCATCAAAATGGCAGCCGGTCAGTCCTGGTGAGTGCTGCCCGCAGACCCTGCACCAGAACTGAGACGGGATACCACCGGGAAGGCTGCTGCATGAGGAGGTAAACAAACTGAGTGCCGGTGGGCTGGTGGCTGGAACAGGCTGCAGGAGCCCTGTGCTGAGGCGCTGAGGCGCTGCGGGCCCAGTCGTCTCCAGGGTAGACTACTGTTCAGAGTAAAGGGGTGAGGGGGCAGAGAGGCTGGCTAAAAGCAGCTGCCTAAAGTGGTTAATGAGTACCCAAAACAGACTGCCAGGAGATCTCAAATGGTAAATAAACTGCTGTTGGGCCTGGGTGCTATGGGCTATGCTCTGGGTGGAATACATGGCGCTGTACTGCCGCATGTGATTGAGCCGGTTTGAGACCCCTAGGAGCGAAGTGGGGTCTCCGGGTGAATTTGAGCCACTTGCCCCATACTCTGCTCGTGCACTGCTTGAGGCCTAAAGGCCACCTGTGTTCAAAAACATACCAACTGATTGTCATATTGCTGGTACGCCTGCTTTTTCATTTAGTATTTTTATGTATGAATCTGTAGTATCTGATTAATTCTTGTGAATTCCATTCAGGACATTATAGGTTTCTAAACGCATACATATTTACAGTATTTCATTGTTTTTGTAAATGATCACTGTGTTGGCCATTTACTTTAGACCAATCTCATAGACACTATTGGCAAGGCAGACACCAAGCAGCCCAAATTGAAATTGGATTCCTGTTCAGGCTTGAGGGTAGCCAGAAGTGCCAGAGACTGGCAAACCACACTCCTTAGAGGAAAAGCAAGTAGCACAAGACAACAGCATGAAAAATCTGAGAGTTATGCAAGAGCGCCACATCTGTATAGACTCCAAGTTCGACACACACACCCGCAGAATGGACTCAATCATTAATAAATTGTCGAAGCATGATGGTCGACTGAATGTGGTGAAACAACACGTCTCAGACAGAGGACATCCTCAATATGAAGGGGGAGACCCTCTTTAAAGTAGAAAAGGTCCTAAATATCATTGCTGCCAAAAGAGAATATTTAGAGGCAAGGTCCAGGCACAACAATAAACGTATATGGGTAAACTTGAAGACCATGTTGAGCGAATGGTACTGTTCGGCCACATTGGTTTTGTGATGTTGCTATGTGTGCCCTAAGTGGCTATGGGTGTGCCCAGAAGTGGGTCCCTTGCTCGCTACACCACTGGATTCAAGCTAGCCTGCCTGATGAGGGGGAGACTACCTGGAACCAGTCCCAGGATGCTCGTTTCCGGTCCAGGGAGGACCTGGCTTGGCAGATCGGGCTGGACTGTTCCCATGGGAAGCAGGGTCAAGACTTACTGATATACGGCTGGGTCCAAACTATGATGACATGGCAAGTAAAAGAATGATGGATTAAACCCAGATCTGTGACTGGGGCTGAGTGTTTGAAAAGTGTCAACACTGTCCATTGTTTTATTTTGTAAGGTTGTTCGGCCACAAGGCTCTCTCGCGACGATTGATGGCTGAGATAGCACATAGATGGCTAGCCCCAAGGCTGCTTCTGGAAGCCCTGGCACATCCCATCATTGCCAGATAAACCATAGGGATCTAAACACCGCTTACAGGTTTACATTGGAGAAATGCACACCGTTAAATGAAAGATCCTCCCCACTGTAGGAAAGTGCCCCTTCTGACATGGTTACCCCCAACTTTTTGCCTGGTATCTGGTGCAACTTTGAAAGTGTACTGGGTTCTAACTAGGGCCCCAATACCAGTGTTCTTTCCCTACACTGTACCAAGGTTCCACAATTGGCACCCATTTAGGGTCCCTGTAAGTCTCTAGTAAGTGGTACATTTGGTACCTAGGGCCTTGGAACTAAAGAGGCCCCCCCCCCCCCCCAAGGGCTGCAGCACGAATTGTGCCACCCTAAAGGACCCTCACCAAGCTCATGTAAAACTGCCGTTGCAGTCTGCATGTCGTGGTGCAGAGAAAATCAGTCAACAGGACACACATCTCTGCCTACCAAGCACTGCATGTGGTATAGGCAAGTAACTCTTATGGCAGGCTTTAAAGCCTTAAGGCAGGGTGCATGCCATGTGTGGGCATATCTGCGGGAGTGGATATATCCCTGTGATATCTAAACTCACCTTCAGATATTTCAAGGGCACAGGGAAGCCATGACGAGTACATGGGTTAGACACACGTGATTATGAGTTCCCCAGCTACATGATGGCTTAACTGTACCCAAAGGTGTTTGGTATCAAACACCTCGTCTTGCTAAACCCACACGGATGCCAGTGCTGGATTTATTAATAAATGCACCCAGAAAGCACCTTAGAGGTGCCCCCTGAAAACCTACTGACTACTAGTACATTGACTGACTGGTCTCGACCAGCCAGCTACTATAGACCGGTTTCTCACCTCCTGAGGTGAGCGCCTTCGCTCTCGGAGGCCAGAACAAATCCTGCTCTGGGGAGAGGTATTCACACCTCCGTGCAGGAATCGTCAAAGAACCTGCCGCCTTTGTGATGCAACCCAGGCCTCTCCAGATAGTAGAGATGCCCACCCCATGTTCTGCTCCCATTTTTGGCAGCCAGACAGGTGGGAAAATTAATATTAGAACGTGTACCCACTTTCAGCCAGCACCACCCCTAGGGTGGGCCAACTGATGTGGACCCCACTTTTCAGATTCCTCCATCTTGTTTTGGACGACATTAGCATTCTAGGGTCAGGGCTAGGCCCACTTACCACAGGAAGTGGTCATATAGAGGGTGTCAACACCCTAAACGTAGGTAGCCCATTGGCTACAACCCATCACTCCCCTTAAACGCCCCTAAATTCAGTACTTAAGTGGCACCCATGAACTTATATTCAACAGATCAAGAGAAGGACGAAGAGGAGTCACTGCCTGGCGAGAACTGCAGCAGACCTGTGAAGTTTGGCACAAAACCCTTCACTCTCTCGACAATCATGACAGAGTGACTCGTCCTGCAAGCTGGAGAACTACCAAAGCCTTGGGTAGCCTGCCAGCACTTTGAAAAACGCTTACAGTCTCCGGTTGAATAGAAGAGCTACTCCCCTGCAGTCCCAAGGCACTGACAAGCAGAATCCAGTCCACCGCCTTGCAGTTCCCCGGCCCGACCGGCGCAGCAGACAACCAGGAGATGGTACTCCTGTTCTGGAAGGTCAGATCTGTCTCCCCACCGAGTGAGAAGACACCAGGACCAACTGGAGCAGCGCAGTACCCACCCTGTGGTACTGGACGCCTTGCACTAAACCCCCATCAGTGAGTCCAAACCGGATCCTCACTGCATCAGGAACAAGCAGCCATTGTGGGACGTCAGCATTACTGAGACCAACTTAGTGAGAGGCCCAGCTGCCTCGCGGTTTGTCCCTGACCGCGAAGTGAATCTTTGCGCTCTCAGCCCAGCAAACCAAACCACTCTGCATCCAAGCTGCCTGGCCCCGGACAAACCGGCTGTGCCCCCTTGCTCCAAGACCCCTTGCGACCTAAGCCCCAGTTTGGGAGCTCTCCAACTTACCCGCAAGTCCGCCTGCGCAGCCTATTTCTAGGTGCCCCCCTTCCATCGCAGCGCGAGCTACCAGCCTCACCAGCACCCTGCTCCCAGTAGAACGTGTTTGGGTTCGCAAAGAACTGCTGGTAGTACTTTGGACCTTGGCCCACTACAACTCTGAACCCTGAAGGTGAACCCCTGAAACCAACTGTACCTACTTTAACGCATCTTTGACTTTTCCTCCCATAGGACTGCATTGGGTGTAAAAGCCCATGGGTTTGAACTTTTTACTTACTGTGAATATTTCTAACGAGAACAGTACTTACTGTTAAACGAAGTTCTTGGTTTTGAAACATATAAAAAGAAGTGTTTTTTCTGAAATGGTGTTGGATTTATTCTTTGAATGTGTGTCTCATTTATTGCCTCTGTGAGTACAACAAATGCTTGGCACTACCCTCTGATAAGCCTAAGTGCTTGCCTACACTACCACAAGAGCGTTAGTATTATCTACTTTAGCCTCTGTAAACCAATTGGGGACCCACTGGACTCTATATAGTGTACTAAAATAAGTACACTCCGCAGAGAACCAACTTCTTACACCCCCGTTTTTAAATTGGCAGTTCAGGAGAGGACGAAATTCATTGCAGTAAAAAAATAAAATAAAACATTTTTTAAAAAACACAAAAAAAACCTTCTCCAATACGCCATGCCCTGCCTGGCCCACTTAAAGGTTACCCATCAAGGGAAGGGACAGGTCTTTCCAACCCCACAGAAAGTACTGAGTTTGACTGAGGCCGAGCCAAGATGAACCCCAAGAGGCAAGGGTTAACACCCGGGTGAAGCTGGTTCGGCTGTGTTTCACTTCTTAGCTATTTTGTCAGTTTATTGTGCTGTATCTTACACTTACTTGAACTGTTGGAATACATGCCCTGGTGAAATTGGGCCACCAGTATGAGCGGGCTGTGGGAGGAAAGTTGTTTGTTTTTTAGTTTTATGATGATTCACGGTCAACTGGCTATGACACTCCCCCGTTAAGGGGCGTACAAAAATACAGGGTGGGGGGGGACTGGTAATCGTATGTAGGGATCGCATGCAGTCTACAACACGTTCTAGGAGATTTATCCTATGACTAATCAATCACTCTCTCCTGATATGGAACGTTAGGGGACTTAATCCCCATAAAATCTGCCAGATGTTATTATACTTAAACATCCTATTAGCATAGCACACCTATAGGAAATGAATCTTGCTATACCTTCTGAAAGTCTGTTTGCAGTAAGATAGGCAGTTTACTGCATTGCTTCTTCGTACTCAGACGACACAAATGGGGGTGTAATCTTGAAGAGGGAGTGCAGTTTACACTACTTGTCGCTCAAGAAGACAACCATGCTCGATTTGTAATAATCAGGGGCAGGCTGGAGGCCATGCATATTGCAATTGCCAACTACTATGGGCCCAATTAGGATGATTCAAGCTTCAACACCCTATGGAATAAAATACTACTACCGGATTGGAAGGCGGGTGGGGTGAGAATGCTAACTGTGTGCTGTGCAGTCAGAAAAAACCGACAAGTGCGGCTTCTGGTAGATTGTCCACCACCTCATCCTTAAAATCTAGAAGGGCTGAACACAGACTGCTATATGTATGGCGCGCAGGTATTCAACATCTAGAAAGGGCACTTATCATTCCACCATCCACAATGTGAAGTCAAGCCTAGAAGTATGGCTTATAATCGTTAATGTTGTCCCGTGGTTAGAGGGGTGGAACACCTTGCACGGACACGCTCTGAACACTCTGCAGTTGTTTTTCAGTTAGGCATTCTGGAAATCTCCTTTAGATATGGGCAGCGGAGACTGGGATCTGAGACATTGATAGGTTCTCTTGCGATAAACTAAAGAGGGACATAGTCAAATTTTTCCAGTTCAGTGGAATGGATGAGTGCGCTCTGGAGCGATTTCAAAGTTATGATCAGTAGCCAGTGTATGTTGCAAAGATATGGGGTGCCAAGGTCACTGAAGGGGCATTTAGCACACCTGCAGCATGAGATCAGAGTCCTGGAATCATCACAACCACAAGATTCTATCTCCCCAATACAAGACCATATTCAGGAAAAGATCAAAGAGTATGTGGAGGTGGCTGAAAGGGAACACCTATTGTGGAGAAAGTATTCAAAGGCCTGAGCCTATGCGTACTGCGAACACCTTGGTCAATCACTAGCTGGTATGGATCAAAATCCCTAGGCTACCAATCAAATGTGTGAAATCAGATTCCTTGTGTCACCCACAACAGCCAAGGACCCAAATCCTTGAGGAGTTCTCCACATACTACACAAACCTCTTATGCCAGTGCCCGCCTTCCTGATTATTATATCTCAGATCTCTCAAAGGCATGGCACTACACTGGATAGGAAAAGCCCATCGCCAATTCCAGATCCAACCTGTCACAATCAATGAAAAGAAGCCATTGGTGGCATTTTGTGAGGTCGTGCCCAGGTTCAGATGGGCTGCCAGCAGAGATTTATGGGATATTTGTAGACATTGTAGCCCCTACCTCCTGGCACTCCTCGAGGAAGCCAGGAAACTTAGCATTTGCTCTCCCATGCAAATGAAGCTGCCCTGAAGACCCTGCTGAAACCTGGGAAACCTGCCACTAGCTGCAAGTCATATTGTAAACACTCCTTCAGCGCAACATCAAAATGTTGGCCAAACACATTGCTAATCATCTCCTTATTTTGCAGAATGTGGATGGCATGACTTTATAGCTGAAAAAAGGGGTGAATGCTCCAACTCCATTAGGGAATTCCTTCCATTAGTCACATTGTTGGGGGAGAATATCATTTGGAACAAATCCTAAATCTTTCTGCTAACAGAGAATACAGTGAGATTCACCCCAGACTTGCCATTGATATGATGCGAGGGCTCATTAAAATAGTTTGGTATTTAGATCAAACTTGATAACAATGTGGTCATCTGGGAGAACTATAGGGTCACCTTGGACAAACTGGCTGAGACCCCTTGGTCTTCTCTCCCGCGGTCGCTTACAGGGCACATTTTTTTTTAAATGAAAATGTTTGTCCTTCCAAAACTGCTGTATTTCTGTAAATATTCCTATCCCTCTTGGCAAGTCCTTCCTTCGAACACTGATATCCAAGATGATCGAACAAGCATGGTCTGGTAAGCAGTCCAGATTTAAGTGGGAGACGTGGGTACTGCCCACCCATCTCAGCGGGTTTAAAGCCCCAGACTTTAAACTTTATTCGCCGTATGCACAGGCTCACTTTGCATGTTATTGGTTCAAGCCATCTTCATATATGTTGCAAACTGCTGTTGAATTAGATAAAGTAGTTCCCCTAGTGCTCCAGTCGCTGTTAGGCACTACCCCAATCCCCAAATATTCAACCCCACTCCCCGCAGTTGAAGGTCAGACATACGGCGATGTGCACTATACACACAGGGGACAGACTGTGTAAACAGGCAGGTCAGGATATAAATTGTTCCCCTGGGTTTCCTCTTATTTCATCCAAGTCTCTTGTTAACACACAATATACTTATTTACTATTGCCTCCATGGTGCCTGTAGCTCAGAGTTTCCATTCTTCCCCCCTGAATCTGGAAAAATTTCAAACCTTAGCTACATTTTTGGCAAAGTCTTCTACCAAGCAACTGATTGCTATGAAATGCTGTTCAATACTGGATGAGGCCCACACTGCTGACAGCTCGACCAGGCTTGGATGGGAGAATGATCTGGAACGGCATTTGTTGGACAACAAACGTCAGGATTGTGCCAGACTGATTCCATGCACACCCTCCGGATATGCTGGCCGGTATTCCTGCTAGCTCACAAGGCACTATCTGTACCCCAAACCCAATCAGGTGTAAACAGATTCGCAAACCTCAGAACATGACAACCCCGACTTCCCAAGGAAATTGTGGTAACGAATCTAGAACCTTTTCATTTGGACTCTCATGCATACCCAAAGAAATACACAAAATATGCACAACCTGCAGTTTCAATATTTATTGAAGCATTGTGATTCTTGAATGAAATACGTCCACCGCAATGATTAATAGAAGGAAACAGAATAGCGTTATTAGCTTTATGAGAACAGTGAAAAAGATTAACAATTCCACCATTGTGCTACAACAGAGAATATATACTTGCATACAAGTACTGTGTACTCCCATCTAGCACTCCCTAAACTAGTTTTGCGTAAGGTGGGTGATCTGCCAAAAATACCTGCCGGGTGATCCAACTCCCCATTACCTGTGGGTGAGTGTCATCAGGGTGCTCGTCTTGGTGTAGAGCGCATCCCTCCTAGAAGAGGCTGAGACAGTGCCCTCTTTCTGCATGGTTGCCCCCACTTTTTGCTGAATTGCTTTTGTGCTTTGACTGAGTGTGCCCTGGGCTCCTGCTAATCAGGTACCCAGGGCCTATGTTCTTTCCCCAAAACTGCATTGAAGCCTAAACCCAATTGGCATCTCTGGCCACAGGTCAGCCCCTGGTAAATGGTACCACAGGTACCCAGGGCACTGTGCCCAGAGAAGGCCTCTAAGGGCTGCAGCACTTATTGTGCCACCCTTCGAGGTCCTGTACCATTACACTCACACACTGCCTTTGCAGGCTGCGTGTTTTGGTGCAGAACAAAGTGGAGTGTCGTCATGGCACACAGGAACAACCCACTGCCTTGGCTTAGATCAGTCACCCCTCTAGCTGGGTGCACTATACCAGTGGTTAGGGTACAGGTGAATGAGCCCTGTACCCCTACAGTGTCTACGTCCATTCTTAGACATTGTAAGTGCAGTGCTGCCATTAAGAGTATATGGTGCTGGGAGTTTGTCATTACGAACTCCACAGCACCATGATGGCTACACTGAAAACTGAGAAGTTTGATATCAAACTTCTCAGCACATTAAACCCACACTGATGCCAGTGTGGGATTTAATGAAAAATGCACACAGAGGGCATCTTAGAGATGCCCCCTGAAAACTAACCTAACACTAGTGTCCAGGATGAGTGGCTGCTTTCAGCTGCCACCCCAGACATGTTTCTGGACCCTTGGGTCGAGAGCCTGCTGCTCTCTGGGGCCTGAAACAATGCACATCCTGGGACGAGGTGCCAAGCCTCCTCCCCCAGGATGGGCAGGGTTCACAAAGGGGAAGCTTCAAAGGCTTGCCGCCTTTGTGAGCTTCCCCAGGCCACTTGCTGCTTTCAGCAACTGGTCCCCACTGGTTCCGACCCCCACTTTGGGCGGGAGAACCGGCAGGAAAAACAAGTAAGGAAGAGAGGTGTGCCCACCTCTGCCAACTCCACCCCTTAGGTGGGGGGAGGCGAGGTGAAGCACAACTCAATCCCTGCCCTGGGGGTGGGGGGGGGACTCAGACAACCAGGGAAAGGCTTATGCCCCCCTCCCACTGGAGGGTGGCATAATAGGGGGTGTACCCACCACAGGGAAGGGACCCATTGGTCCCAACCTTTTTACCTACCTGTAACACCCCTAAATCTAGTATTTAGGGGCACCCCTGAACCTTGCTTCCTAAGACCAGAATAAACTACAAGAAAAGAAGTAGGACCGAACAGCTGTGCAGAAGATAACAAAAGGAAGACACCCACTGACTTGGCCCCAAACCTACCGGCCTGTCTCCACCTCGAACTTGCTCCTGCAAAATCCTGGTGTGTCCTGCAGCCAGCAAACTCGAAAACCCCGGAGAACCTGCCTGCCTTCAACCACAAAGACTGTCTCCCGTGAACACTAGATTTGTTCATCTGCAACCTCTGGCTCTGGACGGACACCGCGAATCCGCACCACTCTGCACCCGCCGTCCACGGCCTGAGCATGAGTGGGCAAACACCACAAGGAGGTCCCCCCGGTGATCCTAACCCGAGATCCGGCGACCCCTGACCTGCCTTAAGCCTTCAGCCGACACCTGCAGCCTAAATCCGGAAGGTCCCCCCAACCGCGACCAGGAGCTGGTAAGAAGATCCGACCCCAAAAGGCACCCCGCACCAGGCGCCCCACGGCCTTGGGTGGCCAAACCGATGGTGCCTAACCAACCCCCAACTTCCCTCTCAAAGTGGTGGTCGCACCCAGAAGACCTTCGTTTCCAAGCCTGCAGTGCCTTTGCAAACCGGAGGTTCCCCATCGCAAACAGGGCGCCCGACATCGAAACAGCACCCTGCACCCAGCCGCCCTAGTGCCGCTGAGGGTGCACCTTTGGTGCTACTTTGTTTCCCCATTTGCCCTGAGCTCAAGTCCAGGAGCTTTGCTCCCACTACCAAGTGGCCTGCTCGTCAGCAGCCACCAACCGGAGGCCCCCGATCTCCCGTTGGATAACATTGGGCCTCAGCACTCTGCACCCGGCCGCCCTAGTGCCGCTGAGGGTGTAACAAGAGTGCACCCCTGACCCTGAGGGACGCCCCCCCCCCCCCCCAGAGTCTACCCCCAGAACCTCAACTTCACTACCAAATATTTACCTCGAAACCGATAACACTATTTTCCTCCATAGGATAACATTGACTGTTTTTCTTGGAAAAATTTCTAAGTGTGGAGTTTGAAAACTTTAAAAAAAATCTTTTAACTTGTGCTGTTTAACAGAAACGCTTTTACTTACCTGTTTACAGGAAATGCCCTAGTGTAGTATCCAGGTATACTACACTGAGTAAGAAAAGTAATCTAAAAAGTAACTTACCTGGTATTTTACTGAAAAGCCCATTCAAGTCTATGTACTGTATTTACAAAGCATTGCATTTCTCTGCAACAATACTGCAAGTCAAAACAAAGTGCATATACCATTTCAATCCATACTGTATTTCAATTGTATATTTACTGCAAAGTACTTATCACTTACCTGTGCAAGGCTTGCTTGGTTCTAGGAAATAAAATAACTAAAAGAATATTTTTATACAAAAACAATTGGTCTGAAGTTCAGTCTTTGGAGTGTGTGAATTCATTTGCTGACTGTGTACAACAAATGCTTAACACTGTCCTCTGATAAAGCCTTACTGCTCGACCACACTACCACAAATAAAGAATGAGGTGCTATCTAACTTTACCTCTGCCTACCTTTTGGGTTCCACTGGACTCTGTGCACACGATACCTCACTTTGGTATAGTATATACAGAGCCAGCTTCCTACAGAGGCAAACAGCAAACAGCTGGGCCAGAATTCTGACATGTAGAGACCTCGCAGTGTCAGCCAAGTGCTCCTCTGACCGAAACAAGGAAGTGGTTCTGTATATATAATAAACAGCACCCATGCTTCCATTTCGAAACCCCAGTTAGGCCGCAATTGTTTATTCAAGTTCGATAACTTAACTTCATCGCCTAGAGGACAATAACAATGACATTTGTGCAGTTAACGTTATTCCTTGTACTGAATGCTCAAGGTTTTATGATAATGTGCCTAACAAGAGGAAATGTAAGCAGATTCAGAGAATGTTATCCTGCAAGGTGACGCACGTAAATGTATGTCAAAAGTCAAAGCGTTAGAGAGAAGGCAACTTAAGCAACGTGACCATGAAAAATGGTGGTGTTTCTCACTGGGCCTATCCTGACCACGTGACATTGGCATTGTTGTGTCGCCGTGTGCAGGACTTTTGGAGAGGGGTCATCTCAGCTCTATTGGAGAGGATTAGCTGCATTTTCCTAGTGGACCCCAAGATTGCCATCATCGGGTGGCAGGTCTCCCAATCCCGCATTTTTTTTAAAAAGTAACGCTCGGTCGTTGTTAACAAAGAGACAAGTGCCAATGGGCAGAGCCTCTAAATTCAAAGCATGGCTGGATCGCTCACAAACTGCAATGCTCAACTTTATCTGTATGCAGATCTCCTCCCACCTACATCCAGACCTGGAGCCATACGGCTTCCGTTGACGTCATGATTGCCTACTGCTCCGACAAACCCTGTGTCACCCCAACTGAAACATATGGCTGGTCCAGCTGATGTTAATATTTCTGCTGATTCGTCCCTCCCTACCCCTCATTATCAGAACTAGATGCGGAGTGTACTGTGCTTCCTGTATTCTACATGAATTGTACGTCAACCCTGATGGTCATACTTCCTCCGATACCGCTATTCACCACGCAGTACCTAATATGTAGGTACTACTGTACAACAGTATCTACATTTATAAAGAGCTGTAATATATCACTGCACCTTTTCCGGTTTTAATTGTGTTTGTTCTCTTATTGCCGATTCAAATCTAGAACTAAATTTAAATAAAAAAAAAAAAAAGTACCTACATAAACAGATTTAGATCCCCGTCTTAAAAGATGATCTGTGCTTCGGAATGAGTTCGCTACCAATAAAAGCATGAATAGAGTGATTATATTTGGCTCTGGTTAAAGATTAAAGAAGAGACTACGAGGAGTTTTATTATCTTGTATTTTTCAGCAGACTTGCATCATAAGTCCGCCTGAGTTCAACATCTTAAGTGCTTAGATTTCCCCCCCTAGAGATTTACCCTTTCTTTGCCATTTGAAAGACCATTCACAGTCCCCCCCTTCCGCCCCCCAAACAAATGATATCCTGGCCAAATTTATGCAGCTTCTCCCAACCCCCTTCTCATAGAAAACAGCCAAGATTTAAAAACTTTTTTAAGGATTGTTCTCCCACCAAAGACACATTTTGTACACGAACAGGTGCCTTTTCCCTAAATATTACAACGATAAAAAGGTCTGCAGTGCTGACTGGACATTTCTAGCTATGTAAATGAGCGGAGAGAGAATCATTTAACATTTTTGAAAGTTGTGGGAATATATCCAGTTAAAAAGAAACAATTGAGAGAAATCCCCTGCACAGGGGCTGTGGTATTTTAGCTCATACGTAGCCATCATTCCGGGAACCATACCAAACCCAGATATTTATGAAAAGCAGAGACCCACCCGGGGAAAGAGAGGGGGGGGCGCAGCAGGGGAGGGGGGGCGCAGCAGGGGAGGGAGAGAGCGGGAGAGAGGGAGGGAGAGGGCGAAAGACCGGGGGAGAGGGAGGGAGAGCGCAGTAGAAAGCCCAGCCATCCAACTCCAAGTTAAAAAATAATCCTAAAACAGTGGATTTGTGGCCCATGTCAAAATGCCTACCATTCAGCTTTCCCAAACCATAACCTTCAATAAGGTGAAGTAATCCCCCAAGCCCTGCCATCGCGCCCAAATACAGGGACTCGCTCCACAGCATACTAGACCACTACTCATCAAATCACAAGACAAACTCCACTAGGAAGCAGTGCGTTGTTGCACTAGGTCTCAGCCAAAGGAAGAGGTCAAGGTGATGGCATCCCACAGATTGGAGACAAAGCAAAGCCACCATTGGAGAGGGCATCAATGATACCCAGCCCAAAAGGGTTCCTGCGCGGACACTGCAACTGGACCGTGAACCCCAAGAAGGGGTCTTTCAGGAAGGGTACCAATGCGGTCCTCAAAGAATTTCTGATCGGAGAGGTACATCATTGGGAAGTGGGACAAATGGTGTTTTGGGGGGTGGGAGAATCTCACCCCCTGATCTGCTCCCCTCTTAGAACATTTCCTCAGCACAACCATGCCGAGAAGTGGAGGCCACATTATATCCGCCTGGGAGGGTTGAAAGGACAATCATCTCTCTTCTGCCACTGCATTTTATTACACAAAGATGCATGCACAGGTACTGCCAAGTGGACAATGTCATCTAACACACATGTAGCCAACTCTGGCTTTAAGGAGCAGCATTACAAAGGCCTTGTGCTATATCTGGGACTCAATGGCCTCCTCAGGGAAACCGTCTGTGCTTTTAAGCCTAATAATACTGTTTGCCTCCTCTGGGCTACTAGCCGTAGGCACACCTGCAGCTGGTACTCGGACTACTGCACAATTTTCTTTCAATCATTATGCAGCAAGACCATCTACCGCCGCTTTTCCATGCAAGTGTGTAAAACCTTCCAACCCCGTGCTTAAACTACACGGCCAACCACAACAACATCCTTTATGTGCACTGACTCTCCTCAGCAACAAAACGAATTTTCTGAGGTACAGGTACAAGAAGCATGCCACTGAAACCTGGTACAGAGGATGTACAACGGCACTATACGTAGTCCCTGTTCCTTGCTTAACCAGTGCTCCCAGGGACAGGGAATTACACAGCGCTTCTTTCAAGTCCATGGGTGTGGAGTGTTCATCGTGCCAAGTACTGTTTGCTCAGCTGTGTGCACACAGGCGCGTCTCCCCCTTTCATCCTGCAGGCGCGGTGCCTTATTCTCTTTATGGGTCGGCCTGTACCGTTTCTTTAAGATGGCAGCCTCTAGTTCAGGCCCTCCACAGCAAAATCTTTACTCTCAAGCGTGCTCTCGTCTCACCTGCAGCCGGCCCACAAGCCCCCCTCCTCCCCCCCCCCCCCATACCCTAGCGCCCAACTAGGACCCTCTGCTGATCTTGCGTGGGGTGGAGGGGGGTTACAAACAGTGCCTTCTAGAGAAGTGACAAGGCCAAAACTAAACACGCCATAATGGAGAGGGCTTCAGGCCTTTATTTCCAGCACATTGTTGTGGCTCATTTCAACGTGTGTTCCAAAGATTACACCTCCCTAGATTAACTCTTGGGCTCAGACAGCATACAGACTCTTACGTCACTACGCAGTTACCAAACAAATTCAATCTTCAAACCCCATTAATAGAGGCTAATTTACAGTATAGCAATGAGCATTTTTTTGGTGTTGTATGCAGGTGTTGCTCATTTTAAATATTCCAAGGGTTTAGACTCAGCGGGTTACTGCATAAAGTTAATATTGTTAATAAACGCTCCGGGTGACAAAGATCCGTTATCTTCGGGCCCAGGCATTTGTTTAAAAAGCCCAATGCCGCCTCAAAGACCCACATTCAACAGGCTTCATCCTGGTTAAACTAAACTGAACCAAAACAGGGCCAACATCAAAAAGAAAAGCCTAGTGGTACAGCCAACACTGTAGAAAACACAATTGCAGTTTTACTGAGAATGCACCGTGGATAAAAAAGTCATATGAATGTTTTACTTGCAATATGTGCCAATCTCCGATGTGTGTAAAAAAGAAAAAAAAAACCTGAACAATGCTCACAGCAATTGGGGCACGGCCATAAAGAAAACGAAGGGGGAAAAAAGAATTTTAAAAAAAAACAAAAAAAAAAACACGGCTAGCTTATGGAAAACTTTCAACATTATTAAAGTCCTACCCAGTACTTTTTGACCACTGAGTGCCCCCTGCAAAAATCAAGATTTAACTAGTCATTTTGCTTTTCCCCCCCAGTATAACTTCAAACACTTTTCTTCAAAAATTCTCGTAAAGGTTTGAAGTGGAAACAAAAGGCACGTGAAAGTGTTATTTTTCACAAAAATAAGCCATCACGTGGAAAGTAGAAATCAATCATGTGCCCCTTTACCACTTTAAGAATAACGTATTGCCCGAAAGATAACTGCCCAAAGCACCCTAAAAAGTCTCGCCTGCCCAGCTGCATTCGACACCGAGGTGAAACTGATCCAAGAACCCGTTCTCGTGGAGTTATGCCAAGTTTAATGCCTATCCATCGGGGGAGGGGCTTGTGAAAGGGGGCACGTTATAAGGGGATGGATATTGTTAAAATACCAATAAATTAAATTCTGTTGAATTACTCTGTTCGGAATTTTGCAGACTATTAGTAAACGTCCAGTGCAAGGATTTTGGGGTGCAATGAGACATATTAAAGGGTGCGGGGGGAGAGTTTAAATGGGAGGACCGACAAATATTTGGTTTGCTAATAATTTTGGTTCCCTTCCCTAGGCCCGCATGAATGCATTGCACGCGCCGTGCAAGTAATGGCTCGTCTGCCAGGTGTGCAAGCTATGGTTTGCTGAGCCAACCATAACTGGGGAGTGTCAGGGTTTTTCGTTTTTATATTGTATATAGAACATGTGTGTGTAGCCCGTAGCCAATACCTCTCCAAAATCCATAAGGAGGTAAGGAACCTCAGTTTAAGGGACTGTGGCAACAGGTTGCCAAAGGAGAGACAACATTGCCACTCCAAGTGTTACACAGATATGAGCTTTCAGTGCCAAGTCTCACACAAGCAATTCGAAAATTCAGCAGCACAGACCAGGACGGTGACCTCTGACCTGTCAATATCCTTCAATCTGGTTATGCCTACTCTACTTCGAGACACAGAGTAAACAGTCGACTCAGGTACTCGTAGGGGCCCTCAGGGAGTTGCCTTTAGAAAGAGGAAACCTCGCTCCCTTACACATCTCCCACTCAGTGGTCCAGGGCCTTACTCTGGAAGGAAAACCCCGCAAACAGGACCACATGGAAACCTTATCGACGGCTGCAGAGGTTGAACAGACAAAAGGGATTGTAAGAACATTTGCCATCTAAGTAATCTGCTAATCTGTCCTTTCTCCTGCTGAGCTATTGATGTACATTAAGCAAGTGTCTACAAACAGCTCGACCCCCTCAAACAAGATCAATAGTAATGGATAAATCCATCACTGAGCAAAGACCTGCTCCTAGACGCTGCGCCCACCCCATGATATTAGCAGGGAATCTCTGAATTATTTTTTGTTATGATCCAGTGTTTTCCAGGTTTTTGGGGGGGGGGAAGGCATCACATATACATTTTATTTCTGACCTAGCTACTCCATCTTAAAAAAATAAAAACTCACCCGTGTTCATTCTTTTAGTGTATGTTGCATCAGGCAATCGCCTCGATACACAGTTTACCCCAAGGAACAGGGCATAACATCAAAGTATGTGTACATTTCTAGCACTACATGGAGAGCTCCGGGCAGACTTGGAAGGTTCACCAAGCTAGCACTGGATGCAAATAAAGAGGAAGTAAATATTGCAGATACACTTCTAAAGATAACTTCATGGTTCTGCTCTTCCTTCAGTGGTCTAAAAATGATATGTTTACTTTCGCCCTCAGAGAAATCAGAAACCAACCAAGATAATGATTTTTGCATACTAGTGGATACCCGAAGAGTACAGGGCGTCTCCTTTCCTGCTAGAAAATGGTCATTGCTGTGCAGACAGAACTGTATAGATTAAGGTTCCTTTGTAAACAACCAATCAGACCGTACAGATGAATTTGTTTTGGAAGGAAATTGGATTCTCCCAAGGATTGCATCAAACAGTGTGTGATCTGTGAAGCACTCTACCACTATGCCTTGTCTGCCCTACCAGGATTTTAGGTGTACAACTGCACGATTGCTCAAGTGGCAGCGTCTCAGATGGATAAATGTCCTATCCCTCACTCCTTTTGCTCCAAGTTCATATGTGCAGCAACAACGACAAGATACCATACCAACTCTGGTCCCCGGTGCACAACACTTGCACTATCCATATAACACTCTTCCAACCATGGCACTCCAATAAGTACCGTGCTACCCATCCACAAAGAGCTTCGACGCCTCATCAGCAGTAGGAAGGGCATACAAATGGAATTACATACAATCTTAGCTAACCAACACAATCGGGAATCTTCCAGCTTCAGACCAATGGGAAACTAGTGTATTAAAATGCATTCTTCATTTAATTAGACTCAGGCTCCAGCATACTGTTTGCTAAAAAGCCAAGCCTGGTTGAACGAGCCCTTCTTTAGATAGAAGTCTTGACAGCATGTGGGTCCCTGGGGGGGGGGGAAGAATGAAAAGAGATCACCCCAGAGGCTGGTCTCCATGACAAGTACTAGGTCTTCCATCTCTCACATAGCTTATACCTCTCTCTTCAGATGGCTCCAAGTCACCTGTGACCCATCGTCAAGCATGGCTTTAACTGTTTTTATTTATAGCACCAGGCTGTACTCGGTGACTCGTAATTGCACTTTCACTAGTTAAACATGTGTTTAAAAAGCCGTGCATGCAAAATGCAGCTGGCTAAAATAAAACTGCCTTCAATATTTAAGCCACAATATTTTTTAAAATATTTTTAAAAAACGTAAAAATGTAAATGAACTATAAGGCACTTGATTCAGTTGGTGACCGTATCATTACAATAACAAATTAATAAAAAGATTATACTTAAGAATCGCTGAACATAAAAACCTTCTTTATAAAACTTAACACTGTACCAGCACAGAGCACACATTTAGGTCCTGAACACCATCTTGGCAAAGGGGACAGGTATAATCATGGCATTGACCTGCCTACTTCCCTGTTAATACTTCAAGCGGCCAATTATCTGCTCTAAATAAAAAGATCATTTTTCTTGCCCAATGCTCCAAAAATGTATATGAAAGATATGGATTTCTCCGTTTTACCAGTATTCTGACAAATTATTGTATTTTTTTTCCTTCGAGATTATAAACTTCTCACCATCATATTTAAAATGTATTAATGGAGCTGATCTCTTTAAAAGAAAGAGTGCAGGTGACCCGCAGACCAAGATTAAGCAAACGAGTGTCAAGATCAAACTTTTGCAGTGCATAGCAGAAATTAGTCATAGTGCCTTGCTCATCGGGCATGCTAGATATCTGATGCTTTAAATATTAGTTGGGAGCTCTGCCGAGAGCATGAAATAAATGGTAGCCCAAACCAATGACTTTGGATGTCCCTGGACAGAAGTCCTGGATAGGCCAAATTCAAAACGCAAAATTTGGACTGGAATATAGGGACAGAACTTTAAGGATCTTACCTTCGTATTTTTTATTTTTAAGTGAACAGATAGTAAATAAAGTAGGTTCAAAACCTTATATTAGAGTCGATTGGATTTTAGTTTTGCTAATATTTGAATTGTCTCCTGCCTAGCAAGTTATAACATTTTGTTTAATGCAGTTGCAGGGGCCATAACCTTATCCCCCATTTGAGTAATGTGATGTTTGTTAGTCAGGTCACTCTAGTCAGCAAAACCTCAATCTGGAGCACGGCAAAACCTCAAACTGGAGCACGGCAAAACCTCAATCTGGAGCACGGCAAAACCTCAATCTGGAGCACGGCAAAACCTCAATCTGGAGCACGGCAACCTACAAGGAGCAGCAGGCCTTACCTTGGATCCAAAAGAATACCTCCAACCCAGCAAACAAGCTCTCCAATACAGTGTCACCAACCCCCCTGCAGGACACCCCTATAACTCTGTAGGTGACTTAGCCTGAGGATTCACAACGCAAGTGTAGAAACGCGATGTGACAGGTCACCATCACTTTTACCAAGAATCAGTGTAGTCCAGTGTTACACAAAGTTCGGACCGCAAGCAGAGTTTTGATGGGTTACAAAAGTCCAAATAATAAATAAAAATGCCTTTACATTCACCATTTCTCTTGTCACATTCGCTGTGCTTCAAAGGCAGAGGCCAAATGTCAGACTAGGTCTTCTGACAAGCTGCGGCTTGTTTTTTTTTTTTTAAAATTAACATGGGGATTGGTGTTTACAAACTTTTCTCACTTTGCAGTCAGAGAAAGAAAAGTCAATTGAATTATGTGACAATCTTGTTGGGGTACAGGGAGTGTGAATGGAAAGGCTGGAGGATGTACTTTTTGGTATCACAAAATGTAGATGCCAGTAAATGAACTGTACACATTCAGCAGTGAGGAATGCAAAAGTAAAGCACAGTTTTTTGTCATTCTGAAGTTTGATGGAAACAAAGATTGATAGGATCAAAACAAATCACAACACTTTACTTGGTGATGTACAAATGAATTTTCACTGAAACCCGATTTTCACACATGTGTGCAATATAGTTTTAGCAGTAAAACTGCATATTTGTGTACATTTAGAGGCCATTTCAATGAAAAATGTGCCGTCTGTGCGCAGATGTTGCTTTAGTTACAATTTAAAAAAAAAAAAAAAAAAAATTTAAAAAGCCTTTTCTGTGTCCATTAAAAGCTAGGAGTGTCATGAAAAGATATCATTCTAAAAATTGGGCTGTGGTTCTATAAGGTTTGGGAAGCACCGATCTAATCCCTTGGGGTCCCAAAGGCAACATGCAATACTTGGTGCAAGTACTGCCCTACTACTCACGGATACAATGGGGCCAGATCTGTGCACCCCACCTAGATAGCCAGGTGGGTGTGTACTCCCTTTCATACACACCTGGCAGCTCTTTCCTCCCTCCACAAGCACAAACATCCTGCCTCTCCTCGGTCTCAAAAGTGGAAACTAAATTGTCTGTACAATGCTACCCCACCCTCACTGAAAAATGTAGAGAAATGCATGCGGAAGGATAGCATATGTGTGTGCTGGTTAGGCACTCTGGCTTAGAGAACCTATCTGTACATTATAAGTAACAAATGCATCTTGCACCTCTGGCTTACATGCCAGGCTCCTGCCATTGGGTGCTGGAAAGAGCCCTGCGTTTAAATTTCTCTTAAGCAATGGGGTTGTATTATAACTCCCCTCCCCCCCCGCCCCTAAATTCACAGAGCTAGAAACTCAACCTCCATTTATTTACTGGGAATAGTTACATAGCAGTTTTTATCCACCAAGATTTTCTGTAAACAGGGAGTATCTCAATTTAGGTAAAATAACATGCATTTCCTAAATGCTCGCAGAGAAATGAAGCAGTAACATTAAGGTGGAAGGGTTTCCCCATTGGGACTAGAAATGTGTTGTTCACTGTAGACACTCTAGAGCGGAAGCCAAACGGGAGAGCATCAAACCAATAGCAACTGCATTCCACAGCAATGTTGGATACTATGGGATCCAGTGGCAGATTGCAACAGGGCACCTGTACTACAGATGTGTAAAGCTGTTCCACAGCAGGTGAGAGTAACTCCTCTGGCCATGACCTTCGCTGTACCTGCCCTGCCCCCATTGGGAAGAGGTGTGGCGCCACGGCCAGGGCGACTGACGCTGGAATCTGGGGCTCACGGTTCGATCCCCGGCACTGGCGGCAGGTCAGCCCAGCACCATGTGACTCTGGGCAATAGCTTGCTTAATCTTCCCCACGGCCCCCAGCGCCGGGATGCCTTCGGGTAGCTGTTCGCGCTTTACAAATACTGGATTTACATTTACATAAACCCAGAACTAAAAATGAAGGGCATTTGTAAAACCAGTATTAGCAATGCCTGTAGGTCTGGGTTTAATGTGTCAATTCATGCAGCATTAGAACATTAAAGCGAGAATAAACCGAAAGGATAAATATACTGAATACTCCCTCTTCTTCAATATATTCATCTTTTTATTTCTATATCAATAGAAGGTCGGGTGGCAAGGGGACCTTCATTTTAGTCCATCTTTAATATGATAGAAAGAAAAGGACTGTAATAATTTCTCAACATAGAAACAACTAGCATTTGCATAGCCAATACGTCTCGCCTTTGGGACCTTATAAGTGTTTAGCAATGCAGCACATTATCCTGGGTGCTGTGCTATTAGGGTTTGAAGAACTATACATACACTACACACTGGATGATGCAGTCTGATTCAGGAATACATGCTTGCCTCAGGAAACATTTATCGACACATTCAAAGGCTTTTTACCGCAACGCCATACTCCCTACCAATGCACTGCACTCAGATCTCACGTGTACAACCAATGCACTGCAGTCAGAAATGTCTCAGGCACTTCCGTACTTCGAGATGTCCTGCTTTCAGAAATGTCACAAGCACCGACAACCTGCCATAATGTCAAAAAAAATCACAAATTCTAAAAACAACAAAAAAAACTCTGCCATCTCAAATGCAATAGGGAGCCATGACAAGCTGGCTGACTGACTGATTAAACGCTCTCTGCTGACATCTGCTTTACGTGTTTGGAAAGCCTTGAGCAGTATGTAGGCCCCCTGTGTTACATGGCACGCACGGAAGTCCCAGACAGTATTTACTTGGAATGCATGGAAGCCGTGGGTACTAAGCAGGGCCAATGGAATTATGCGATTGTACAGCAATTCTAACAAAAAGCAAAATAAATAAAATTGTTTCTAGCTTAAACACTTCAAAAGTAACTAAAAATATGACACGTGTTGCCGCACAGTGGAAGGACCTTTGCATAGCTGGACTGGTCACCTTTCTGTTGCTTATTGCTATATTTGGGTGTTAAATTGGTACTAATGTAATACAAGCAATGCCTAGAGAGTGTTACCAACTTTAAAAATGACAAAGTAATACTATTACAAAATGTGCCCCATTATGCCGCATAATTGTCCTTTTCTCGACTCAATTTACTCAACTCTGCCGCATAATTTGGCCCTCTCTTGCCACATAATTCATGTTGCCCTGGTAATGAGGTTAAAAAAACGAAATTCTGGCGCATACGTTCACCTCCCTCCCCTAGAAAAGCAATAGCCCTAAAATATGTTACGATACACAATGTAAAAGGCTAATGAAGTGATACCTTACATGCACACATTGACTGAATTGTTAAAAAAAAAAAAAAAAACACGTGGCAGGTTAGGGTGATGAAATGGGGCATACGCAGTTTGTGTGCTAATAGTGAGGGTAAGGCCACACTGATTTAATCCACCTTAACTGTAAACTAATTCCTAACAATAAGAGGGTCCAACAACTACATATGATTTACGCATTTGTATGGTGTAAAGTTTGCATGTGGTTACATTATTAAGGCCCACTTGTATCATTATTTCAAATAACGATTACCCAATTGCAATTACAGAACTGCTATTTGAATGTATGAAACTCCATGAGTTTCATTTAGCGTTTCCTAATGGGTAACAATTTATGACCCATTAGGAATTGATAAAATCACAGGGATGGTGGCCTGTTGGGGTCAGCAGACCACCATGTCCGTTATTGCCTTTAAATAAAGCAATCTTTTTTTTTTTTTTTTTTTTTAATGCAGCCCATTTTCCTTAAGAAAAACGGATTGCGTATAAAAAAGAAAAATGAAAAAGTTTTCTTTTCCTCTTTCAAGAGCAGGCAGTGGTCCGTGGGACCACTGCCTGCTCAAACATTTTTACGAACATTCACAAAGGGAAAGGGGTTCCTTGGGGACCTCTGCCTGTTTGCGAATGGGTTACCACATACTTGAAGTAGGTGGTAAAATGTGAATGTTTTGCGACCGCATTCATGGTCACAAAACATTCATACATACCGCTGCGATTAGGAAGGGACGCCCTAAACATGCCCCTTTCCAATACGGAATGGGTATGTATTCCCAATTCCAAATTGCGATTTGGTAGCATGTTACAAATAGCAAATTGGAATTCATACATACCAAAATGCATTTTACCGGTCGCAAATCGTTTGCGTAAAATGCATGATACATATGGCCCTAAATACCTGCCTTGCTTTAGGAACATCCCCACCTTTAAAGAGAGAAGTAGTCCTTTAAATACGCACCTGATAAGTAGCATATCCAGGATGCAGCACTCGTGTGAAGTGCCGTTAACAAGAGTTTATCTGTATCTTATTATTCTAACTTTGAGTTTGGTAAATGGTTGTGTGCGATTGAAACTGCATTTTTTTAGGTATGCTTCTTAGTAACATGCTTGCGCAGAGCGTGCTTGTGACTTAGTTGCTCTGTACTTGTCGCATCTCGCGAGAAGCTCGAGACAGGCTGCCAGTGCCAGCTGCTTGGTAAGAGCGGACACCTTGTTGTCTTGGCAGTGAAAAGGGTGCGACAAGGAGGGAGCGGTAACTGAGGAGAGCTGGACAGGCTCTGGTGAAGAGCTGAAAGCAGACGCATAGCGTTAATAATTTGGCTATTCCTCTACACAACATATGGGCCTTGTTTGGGAATGTAAATCTTTACTGCAGTGGCCATAAACACAGGTGATATATCCCACCATGATATACCCCTAAATTACCAGCTGCAAATAAGTTAGGTGAAGCTAATAAACCACATTTGCTGTGTTTTTCCTCTATTTCATTGTTTGTAAACGAACTAGTTACATGTTTTTGGTGGGGGAGGGAAATCGCCATTTTTACGGTATGTATACAACTGCGTGGTTTTTTTCTCCTAGTATATTGTTTGCGAATTAGAAGGAAAAGACACCAAGGCATTTTACCGTAAAGCATGTGGGAGAAAGAGACTTCTAAATGGCTTCAAGGCACCCATAAATATATCAAAATGAAAAAATATGCACATACTTTATAATAGACTATAAACACGATGTGGAATGAAACGATTGTAGTCGTTTAGTAAACAAGAGAAAGAAACGCTGCCTTTCTATTGGCACACGTTTTATGTGAATTAAAAGGTACCACGTCTCGTGTTTGCTAAACAGCACCAGTATTTTAATGCGACGTTGCGTTTTAACGTACTATTTTTTTTTTTTTTTCCAATTTGGTGTGCCTTTGTGCAAATTAAAAGGAGACAGCAGTGGCAAAAGCAATACATGGAAGTTTAAAAAAAGCAATTGAATGAGCAAGAACACTTTTCACAATATTGCACATTGAGGAATTAAAACGAGCGACACGCAGATAGAGTTAAGGTGCATTGGGGGCACGTGAAAGGCTGCGTTTTTTCCCCTTCTTTTCTACATTTATAATTTGCAGCATTCTGTTAAAATAACGGAGCTCAAGTCGGAAAAAAAGCATTAAAGTAATAATTTTAAATAATAGTGATTGACAAAAGAGAAACACCGCTCCAGTCCTTAATTTGAGCCAGTGGTTTCCGGTGCTCAGCACCGGCACTTAGTCATCAACAATGGCGCTTTTCATGAGCACCAGTTAAGGACACATTCATGGGGAGATTAAGTGATTTGTCCAGAATCACAGCCGACCAGACTCTCGAACCTGGTTCCCCAGCTTCGAAGTCAGTAGATCTGTCCATTATGTCACATCCTCTCTCCACATTCATGGTTAGCATTTGGTTCTGTTTTAGGCGGCCATAGCAGGAGAAATGGGCTAGTGCAAGCTGCCTGATGACGAGAGCCCCAGCACTTTTTTTTTTTAACAAATCAACCACTGACTGCTACGCCTTTGCACGATTTGAATGAGGGTGGCAGGTTTGGAACACAAGTAGCTAAGTAAACAACCAAGCGGTGTTAAGGATCACACGAAGCAAAACAAGCAGGAAAGTAAACAAACCCAAAATGTGTTAGGGTGGGGAAAGAAAAAACAGTCCGCAGGCAGATACTCTGGAAGTGGATTGTGAAAACAAAAATTGGAGTAAAGGCAACACATCCATTTACAAAAGAGAAAAGCCATTTATTTGTGCCTTTGTGAGATTGGAAAGGAGACGGCAGCTAGAAGGAGTGCAGGTTTGTTTCAAAATCCTGTCTAAATGTCGGAGCGAGAATGCTTTTGATGGTGAAAGTAAAGAAACATGCTGATAACAATTACGGATTCCAACTCAAAACAAAAGCTAATGTGCAGTTATAAAGGAGACGGTAAGCAAATGCAATGCATAGCTGTTTCACAATGCGATCCAAAAATCAGTGCAAAACGCTCTAAAGGAATAAACAAAAGCGGCACGCAGATATATATTATATATATATTCACCAAATATGCCCTGCATATGAAGACGCACTCCTCCAGCCAGTGATTTAACAAAACCTTTATTTCAGAGGGAACAGGGTTACTTTTCTGATTATTTCCGTCCCGCTGCCTGACGCGTTTCAGAGCAATCGTGCTCCTTCCTCAGAGGCAGTTTGCTGGCACACCTCATTTGTGGCATCCCACAGTTCCCTGCTGCATTCCTCATTTTTATCAGCCTCCGGTGTGCCTCCTTTTCAACAGTTTTGTACCAGTGCAACATGGTCCTTGTGGTTTTTTTTAACACGCCATAATTATTACCTACAGTGGTTTGTGTGTCTTGCAAACATTAAAGAGACCAGTGACAGCCCTCCAGTGAGCTACAGGAAGGGAAACCTGTTCCGTCAGTTTAGAAACCAGCTGTGCCGTCACAATTTACTGAAGAATTCAGGTAAGACGATCCCTCATTGGATTTGGAGGGCAGTGCGAACTACGACGGCTGGACCTGCCGTATATTAATGTTCACCAAATATGCCCTGCATATGAAGACGCACTCCTCCAGCCAGTGATTTAACAAAACCTTTATTTCAGAGGGAACAGGGTTACTTTTCTGATTATTTCCGTCCCGCTGCCTGACGCGTTTCAGAGCAATCGTGCTCCTTCCTCAGAGGCAGTTTGCTGGCACACCTCATTTGTGGCATCCCACAGTTCCCTGCTGCATTCCTCAATTTTATCGGCCTCCGGTGTGCCTCCTTTTCAACAGTTTTGTACCAGTCCAAGCTAAATATATATATATATATATATATATATATATATATATATATATATATATATATATATATATATATATATATATATATATATATATATATATATATATATTCACTGAAAAAACCATAGGTTTCAGACACGTTATAGTTAGAAATTAGCATTTAAAAAACCTTTGAAATTCACTGAAAAAACCATAGGTTTTAGGGACAGTTATAGTTAGTTGGACATTTCACTCGTACAAAACCCGTGAAATTCCCCTGTTATAGTTAGTTCAGCTAACTATAACTCGCGCCCCCGCAATGCACTGCTGATGACGTCACATATTACATCACTCATGACATGGTCAGTGACATCTCAAATGACATCACTGATGACATCATCCAGTGACTGTTTCTATAAAGTTTAAATATTTTTTATATATATAGGGAAAGGCGTATTGAAGAATGAGTGGGTGTATAAGTGTCTGTATGGATGATTTAGTAGGTGCGTGACTAATTCTATAAGTGAGTGATTAAAGGTGTCTTACTGAATGCATGGGTTACTGACTAAACTGTGTCAATGTCTGTATCAGTCTGTCTGTTGCTGTGTAAGTGGCTGCATGGGTTTGTGAATAGCTACATGAGTGTCTATAAGAGTTATAGATTTGTTGTCTGAGTATCTGTATGGGTGCCTGAGTGTTTGTGTGGATGGGGTGTGTGCGACTGTGCATAGATGTGCGAGTGGGTGATTCACTGGGTGGATGGTTTCAAGAGTGCATCTGTGATAGACTGTATGGGTGGGTAAGTGTGTGTAAGAGTGTGTTAGTGAGTGAATGTATGTCCCAGTGGTACATGTGTGAGCAACTACATATGTGAAAGGTAGTATATATGTGTGTTAGAGTATTTAAAAGGCTATACGTGAGAGTGTGTGATTGTGAGAGTGGCTGTATGAATTCGTGTGTGCTTGTATCAGTTATTGTATAAGAGCGTAAGAATGTGCTAGTATATTTGTATGAGTAACTGACCTGGTGTGTGTATAACTGTATAGGTGAGTAAATGGGTGTGTGATTAATTTTTGCATGACTGACTAGGTGTGTGAGTACCTCTATGGATGAGTGGCGGTGTGTGAGTGTTTATATAGGTGTATGAGTGCATATGATAGTCCTGTACTGAGTGACTAAGTATGAGTGACTGTACAGGTGAGTGAGTGGATGTGTGTGTAGACCTAAGAATCAGTGAGTGGGTATGTAGTTTTTGGTGTTGGAGTGTCTATGGTTTTGAGAATGGCAGTCTGTAACTTAGAGTGGGTGTATCAAAAGTTATATTAGGGTGTGAGAAGATGCATGAAAATATCACATGAATGATGTCATTTGAGATGTCATCAGTGATGTCATCAGTGATGTCACGGACCATGTCATGAGTGATGTAATATGTGACGTCATCAGCAGTGCATTGCGGGCGCGAGTTATAGTTAGCTGAACTAACTATAACAGGGGAATTTCACGGGTTTTGTACGAGTGAAATGTCCAACTAACTATAACTGTCCCTAAAACCTATGGTTTTTTGCAGTGAATTTCAAAGGTTTTTTAAATGCTAATTTCTAACTATAACGTGTCTGAAACCTATGGTTTTTTCAGTGAATTTCAAAGGTTTTTCAAAAGCTAATATTTAAGTGTCATAATAGTTATAGTTATGTTTCTTGTACTGAATTTCTTTAGTTTTTTATATTTATTTGTAAATATATTTATTAAACAATATTGTATATTTGTGTATTTTGCACACAAAAAAATTAATTAAAAAGTAAAATATAGTATAATTTTTTTCGGTTATATTTTTATTTTAAGATATTTGTATTGTTTAATTTTTAAAAAAAAATGTTTTTTTGGAATCGCGCACCGAAAGCGTACCGAACGCGGCGCATACGCGTACCCCAGCCACCTATTTAAGGAAGTCGTAAAGGATCCGCGTATGGTATGCGACGGGTGCGTGTTTCTAGACCCGCAACATACGTATATTGCGTGTGTACGCGTTTCCTAAGCGACCGGTACGCGATTCCTGCTCCGGCTTATACGCGACACATACGAATTACCATACACGACGCTTGCGCGGTGGCAGGCCCCGCGTGACGTCAAATACGTGCCCGGGCGCGCGACTCCTTATTTCTCCGTAAAATTTTTGATAGCTCCTACCACTAATTTATATTCTCCCCGGGGACCCCATCCCCCGGGGCCTATACATAATAATGGAGACCGTGAGGGGAGCCCCAATGCCCCCACGGTCCCGCCGGCTCCCGCGTCCTTCGAGAGCCGGCATTGCTTTTTCCACATGGGGAGCTGCTGACATGCAGCTCCCCGTGTGGAAAAGCAATTTGCTTTAGATATTGGAAGAGAGAGCAGGTTTCCTGCTCTCTCTTCCAAAATCCAAAGCAGTTTGCAATGACAGGACGGGAGCCGCGAGGCTCCGTCCTGTCATTGCAAACAGCAGTGTCCCGGGGTAGGCACCCCGGCACACTGCAGGAGCCGGCCCCTGGGGGTGGCGGTCCCCAGGGCCATCAAGGGCTCCAGCCCCCCTCCCTTAAATTGCACAGCCCCGGGGAGGTGGTGGTCCCCGAGGCTTCGGGGGTCCAAAACGGACCCCCATTTAAAAAATGTTAGTGCCCCGGGGAGGTGGCGGTCCCCGGGGCGTGTGGGGAGGCTCAAGCCCTCCCACACAGGAATTTTTTTTTTTTTTTTTTTTTTTTAAAAAGAAGCCCTGGGGAGGTGGCGGTCCCCGGGGCTTGGGGGGCCCTTTGAGGCCCCCCATACATAAATTTAACCCCCCCACCATGCCCCCGGGACTTGGGCCACCCGGGGGCAAAACACTGTCGAAGCACGGTAGAGCGCGCTTCGATTTTTTTTTTTTTTTTTTAAATCGGCAGGATCCGCGCACCCTGAGCGCATCCTGCCGATTTAAACAAATAAACAGCTTTTTCTGCCCAGTGGGTCCTTATGGGACCCCCTGAGCAGACCTAGGGGGTCAGGGTGTTTCTACCCTGCCCCCTTTGTGCGCTTTGCGCACTTGTTTCAAAATGGCTACCAACATTTCCTGAATCGGAATGTTGACAGCCAGCTGACAGCCAATTAACATGCAGCTCGTGATCGGGACGGTGCGCGCAGGGTGCGCAGATCCTCCGTGCCCATAGATATATATGTACTTTTACTTTTGATTTTCTCAGCAACTACTGAACGGATTTACACCATTTAACAAAAAGGGTTCTTTCTGAACTAAGAACTACCTCTTTGCCAAATTTGGTGTAATTCCGTTCAGCAGTTCGGGCTGTAGCCGTGTCTAAAGTTTCCTATGGAAAAATGAATGGGGAAAACGCGTTTTGGGACCCTCCTTTTTTCTCGGCCCCCGCTTGACGAATCCCCCCCCCCCCCCCCCGAGACTTTCAGGGTAGGAGCGGACCGGAGCGCCCCACAAAGTTTGAAAATTTTGCGAAGATAAGTCAACCGGCAAGAGAGTTATTTCAAATAGAATGTCGCGGATTTCCTATGGAAAATAGGTTCTAACTATAACTATCTACTGGCGACCGCCAGTAGATAATATATATATATATCCCCATCCAAATGAAAGACACACCCACAGTTGGAGGCCCACACGCATCCGTGTTCAATTCGTTTATTCCTCTGGCAGCACAGCTAAAACCTTAATAAACTCAGGCAAAATTCGCCATAAAAGTTCCAACGCGTTTCGGGCATCACCGTGCCCTTCATCTCGGGAAATGGCATGTTGGGAGGGGCAGCGTAATGAGTGAATATATAATGTTCATAAATCCCGCCTACTGGCGTCTCTGCTGGGCAGTCTGGTACTTGCAGTTTTTTCTGTGAATAATCCTATAGTAGGTCTTGCTGCTCTTTTCTCCTGATTGGAATATGAAATCCACAGCGGAGAGCCCCCGCCGCGGAAGAGCGGGTCCGGTGTCATTACCTGAATGGCACCTATGGAGCAACGTGACGGTTTCTCTGGTTAAGAACAGCACAGCAATCACCTGTAATGACACGAGCAACCCACTGTGGATTTCATATTCCTATCAGGAGAAAAGAGCAGCAAGACCTACTATAGGATTATTCACAGAAAAAACTGCAAGCACCAGACTGCACAGCAGAGACGCCAGTAGGCGGGATTTATGAACATTATATATTCACTCATTACGTTGCCCCTCCCAACTTGCCATTTCCCGAGATGAAGGGCACGGTGATGCCCGAAACGCGTTGGAACTTTTATGGCGAATTTTGCCTGAGTTTATTAAGGTTTTAGCTGTGCTGCCAGAGGAATAAACGAATTGAACACGGATGCGTGTGGGCCTCCAACTGTGGGTGTGTCTTTCATTTGGATGGATATATATATATATATATATATATATGAATGAAAGAAAGAGAAAGAAAATATTCCACTAACAAAAAGACACAGCTATATATATGTAGGTGCCTTTGTGCAATTTAAAAGTGGCCGGCAGCCTACTGTAGTGCTAGAGGTACTCCTATATTTTGAAACTACGGGACGACCTTTGACTACCATGATTTTAATTGACTTTTGGTGTTTTACATTAACCTAGCCTGAATGTACGTCCTGCATATGCCTTTTTCCCTTGAAGACTTCTTCTGTGTAATCTTGCTGTCTTAAAGTGGGAGCTGTCACAGAGTAGAACAGCTTGCCAAGAACAGAACGTGTGGGATGGGCATTTGAAAGTATATGAGAGCGATGTGGAATGTATTTTTTAGTCCTGAAGTGCAGTGTTATGAGCAGTGGTGCTCAAATGTGCATTATGTTGTACATTGGCAGATGAAGTGAGTGATGCATTATGTTGTACATTGGCAGATGAAGTGAGTGATGCTATAGGCAGTGGTGCACAAATGTGCATTGTGTTGCACATTGGGAAGTATTATGAAGTTCTTACTATTGGCTTTGACGTACCCTCATGTCATCTTGAATCCAGACACTGTCTTGCTTGAACTTTTTGCGCACACAGGCAGGCCCCCCAGAGTGCTCAAGTTGTTCGGGTTATTCACGTTCAAGGTTGCTTTGTTTTTGGAGATTAGATTGTGGAATATACCGCCAGAGGCTTTTGTAAGCTTTGGTAAGATAAAGGATGGAGCATGTAAGAATGCAGAGGGAATGTGGGAACTCCTTTTGCCTTTGGAATGCTTGCATGGAAGGAGGCCAATTCCATTAAGTTTCTTCTGCGCCAAGGGATGGTCTCTCGGAACCTTCTAGTGTGTTTTGAGATTATAAAGCAGGGGCTTGTTGACTTAGAGACCAGGATTGTTTGAGCCTGAACGGTGGACGCATCTTCAGTGCAGCAGTTCCCGGTTTTGCGGAGTCTCTTGTCCCCAGCTGTAAATCCCCAAGTCTGGAGTGGGCCAAGATGAAGTTTGCAGCCAGTGATGTATCTTGTTTTTGATTAGTGCCATTGTGATGCGTGGCTGTTTGTGCGCATATGCAGTTTCCAGTGTCTATAACAGTCATTGTGATGCATGACTGTCAGTGTGCACCTTCAGTTTCCAGTGGCTATGATCTGAGGTGTTTCCAGTGGCTATGATCTGAGGTGTTTTCTTCGAGTATTGACTTTGTGATGTGACTTTGTGATGTGTGAGTGAGTATGTGCACATTCAAGGTAATCATCTGATGTATTTAGTGTATATATCTTTCTGATTTTTGGCAGGACGTCCAGTATAATTTGCTGCTTGTGTTCATTATTATCTATGCATTTAACTGTTGCATTTGCCAAGTGTGTTATTATTGCTTGCATATATAATGAACGCGAGATTCTACGTTTTTTTATTTCACTTGCGCAGCTTTCTGTAGCCCGAATTCGGCCTACGGGCATTACTGCGCTCTTAAAGCAGCAAAATAAGTTAAATATAGTGCTAAAACAGAACCAGTTATTCACACAGAGTTCAAACAACCAATGCCAGGAACATCGTGTGAAGCGTGCGTGTGCCACAACAAACCTGAGAGCAGTGCTCGATTACACTGAACACGGCGGCCATGAATCGGGTGCCGCACTAAGTGGAAAGTGCTCAGTGTCAATGTAAAATAAAGTCCAAAGACAGGACATACAATAGCAACAAGTGGAAGAGGACAAGTCCTGGGGGCGATCCATGGGAGTCAACAATTGAGAAAAATAGGTGGAACAAGCAGGAACCATTATCCAATTAAAACCAACATTTTTTAAAGAACACTGACAAAAGCCAATCAGAAGCTGGAGGTGTGCTGTAAGCCCCCTGACTGAATACAGCATGTCGAGAGAGAGCGCATGCGCCGTCTAGGCTCGACCTAAAAAGGAGGAAGGTTCTGAAGGCAAGAGTCTTCTGTGTGGCCAATATGCTTCTATTTAAAAAAAAAAAAAAAAAGTTTAAAAAGGTTCCTGGGACACTAGGGTCGGTACAATGAGAAGGGATGGTGGGCAGGGGGAACAAGGAGTGCACAGCAGAGAGATAAGAGGGTTCCAGCTGGGGCAGACTGAGTAGCCCACAGATGATGGGGGAGGAGTATAAAGGAGGAACGATAGGGAGAAGCACAGAGTCTGACATGGGAGGGAGCCAGAAGGGGCAGATTGTAGTTGAAAACTAGTCACTCCTAGTTCAGACCAAGCACTTGATTAGCGGCAGAAGGATACACCAAGCAGCCAATAACTTTAGGTGAGAGATGAATGCTCCACTTGTCAAGAAGTGGTTGGCAAAGTTTTAAGCCAGTACATGAAAGGGAGTGGTTTAAGATAGCCAATGGTTAAAAGGGGCTAACCCAAAACACAGTATGTATACTACAAGCAACAAGTGTGTGCGACAGCTCTGCTGTCAAAATCCAGACCTAACAGTTGTGTATCCAACATTGAACCAGGGATTTCTAGCACCCTTTAACTGAAAGATATTTCACGTTAAACCGCACACAAAGCACAGATACATTGAGTAATTATGAAGCAGAAAAATAAAACTTTTTAAAAAATGTTTAAGTGATTCTCACTTACGATTGGTTCTGAGCCGATGTTCATTGTGTATGGAATTGTGTGCGCTCAAGAAATCAAAACCTGGAAGAAAAAAAACAGATTAGTTTATTTTACGTTAGAAAAGCCATAAAAGTGAAAATAGGAGGGGTATCTTACAGTGAGGAAGTACTGATGTCTGTGCTTGTGCAGTGACCAAGACTTCCCTTTTCTTGCAGCAGTAGTACAAAAATGTAATTGTAAATAAAGTGAGAATCAATATTTCCAAGACAAAAGAAAAATAGAGGCTTAACATGGTGGAAAAACAACCAGGGTAGAGGGAGATCTGTAGTCGAGAAACAGTAACTGGACTTGGGTGCTGGAAAGTCTATCCCGATTTTAATTTTAGGTACTGACTACACAGCGCAAGTGCCGTGCAGCAAGACTTGTTTACTATTCAGTAGTATTACAACCCGCCCATACCATACCATTGGTTGTTCTCACCGTCACTCATTTGATTGCTTAGCTCCTATAGGCTTCCCTTCCTTTCTTGTGTCAGCTTCTCCCTGGAATATGGGCCAAGTAGGTGTTGTTCTTGTTTTTACAATGCTTTATTTTTTTAAATAAATGTTTCAGTATTATTCCTGGACACGCAATGTGCTTTCCTATTTTTAAACAAAGGCATATCACTTATTTATGTTGCTTTCACCCCATCTGCCTTCTTTATCGACCCATTAGTTACTTACATGCACAGCTGTACTACTCCACAGCACTCTACCCCACACCTAGGGCACATGTCGGGGGTGCACATGGGTAGAAGGCATCCACCCACTATTGTCCAACCCGCCCTGAAGTTGAGCCTCAAAATATGCTGAATTTGTCCTGGAGTAAGTCTGGGAGGGTAACCAGGTATAGGAGTTGCATGCTTTCATAGCTCACTGTGCTATATTAGAAGGATTACAATGTATGAACTGCAGGTAACAAAAGGATCTTTGTGTTAAATGCAGTAACCCACTTACGGATTTACATCAAATAAAATCAGTCATCTGCATGTTAAATGATGTGCTTTGCCGGAGACACATTAACCTTCTATGCTACTTTGATTCAAGACTGGGGCTAGACAAAATCTCTCCAGCAAATGTGTTAAGCTCTAAAATTATCTTACCATTATTATTCCCTGAGATTTACCAGGCACACAAAGATCTCCGCAGCAGGTGCTTAACCCCATAAGATATTTTAAAATGCAGACTTTGCAACCAATTAAGCAGAACAGATTTGCTGCCAACTTCCTTTGTTGGAGAGTTTTAAAAAAAATATGCATAAGCAGAGGCCCAGATTTTGTGTTGGGGTGGAGTCACTTTTTGGGTACAACCATGGAGCCAAATCTTACTTGTCAAATCTTGTAATGTGCTCAAATGTACTTTTGCTAGAACTGCTAAACATATGTCTGAGGTGTCCACATCTGATGTCACTTCCTGTGATGCCAAAGGTTGGGATGTCACTTCCTGTGATGCCACATACGTCATGTGCCGTGATGTCACTTGCACATTCCCTAACTTGGTTAGTCTCCCCCCCCCCCATTTTTTTTTTGAAATTGTGCCCTCCCCAGGCCGCCAACTTTCAGCCATGCCAAACAGTAGAGAAGCTGACAACATGGCTAAAAGACATTGGCAAAACCAACAGCTATCACATAGGCGAGACCTATTTACTTTGCCAATGCTTGTTGCTTAATTGCAACTAGTCGTTTCCACGCATCTATTGCTTGGGTGAATCTGCAAAAAATGTAACATCTTGTGTGACTGGGCGTATTTCTCAGAAGTCAGCTGCTACAAACTTTTATATTATCAACTATAATATTTTTTTGAGGCGATGCCCAAAACAAATGCAAAGAAATGGTTTCTGGTGGATTTCGTCGGGGTATACAGAATTTGTTTACATTGAACTACAAACAGCCCGCAGGAAAAAAAAAAAAAGGAAAATTATTTTAGCATGTTAGCAGAAACCAGTAGTCCCCAGCAAGAGTTCCAAGATCAAAACAAAATCAACTAAAACCTCTTCCAAAGCAGATGGCCACATGGCCCAAAAAAAACCATTCACGGCAACTAATCTAGTAGAAGTCATCTGAAACTGGTCATCTGGGTTCCCCTCAAGGACAATGGTGCACAGGGAACTTACGGTAGGCGATAAGTTGCATATAGGGCTTTGCAGTTTTACCATATCCAATCCCAAAAGAAACCCCGACAAGTCAATACGGTTTACTCCTAAATAATACGCGATTCACTGCTTTGGGACAATAATGCATATGGGTAAGGGGAAGGCCTTGAATTGTTTAATACTTCAGGGGTTTAAGAATGGTCTCCATCTCTTTGACTTTTTAACCCATACAATTGAAATAGTTATAGAGTTAATAGGCCTCGTTTTTAAAATACATTTTGAAACAAAAATATGGAAAGGAGAACTCCACTTGGCATTCTGTGCCTGGCTATAGTCAAACCCACCTATTGTATATGACTGTTCAGTGGAATACGGGGCTGCTGTGCATTCTCCAGGGAAGCTTACAAGTACTTTTTCAGCCCCGACAGGGACTATAAATTCCAACAGCAGCCCAATGACCCCGTGTCATTTATGACACCTTCGCCGAGGTCACTTTGTAGCTATCCAGGCTGTGCGGGTTTAATGATAAAGAGCCCCATAGCATGTACAAAAGCTTCAGCCAAGTTTGACTTTATGGCAAATAAATAAATAAAAAACTCTGACATTTTTAACTCATGATTAGAACCTTGAAAGGGAAACTACAAGTACCAGAAAGCTAATTACTGGTGGGTAAAAATCCTATAAAGACGCAGTGGTCCCACACAAGTGGCTGGCTAATAAATCTTAGTTTGCAAGTACTGACTAAACACAAAGTGTCATCAAGTTAGCAATAGAAGACCTGAGTGAGTTTAAACACCACCTGATAATCCCAAATTCTTAAAATTGTTTTAAAAACGTGAGATTGCTGAAACGTGTACATTTGTAAACGGGCCTATGAAAATGCGAACTGTTAAAAAAAAAAAAAAAAAAGGGGTGGGGGGGCGCAGTGCTTTCCACAAACAATGCGTCATGAGGCCCCTGGAAACATACCTCCCAGGACAAGCCTCCACCAATGAAGCACAAACCGATCAACATAACACAATCACAGTCTCTGCGGCGTTGTGGCCCAGCACAAAATATCGGCAACAGTCTGACGCCCTTGCAAGGGGCGAACACTCGACTCGCGAGAGAGGCCGTTATTAAACAAGAAAATAACTAAATGCTCGCGAAGCAACAACTCTCGCGTGGTATATGCAAGAGAGCTCTCTGGAGCTAAACCAACCAGTCCGCGGTTTCTCGAAGGCCGCGTAAAATGATCAGGGAGAAGCGGAGATTAAAGTGTGACCACGTGCCATGCCACCTGAGCAGGATTAAAAACTCAATCACTTTCGGTGTTCCACGTGTGCTTGTTAAAGGCCTACATCAGGGTCTCAACTTGATATGACAAAACAAAAAAAAAAACGTAATAACTAAACCACTATGAGGCAATCTAAACGGGAAAAAAGTTATCTACGCTGTTACTGAAATAAACAAAAGATACAATTTTACCACATCGTTAAACTAAACAAAAAGCAATGTAGCATATTAGTGGGGAACCACCAGATCGAAAAAGTCCCTTTACTAGTGCCATCGGGGATGCAAGGCTCCATTAAAAGATGTAGGAAGAAAAGCAAACAAGTGTACGAGCCGGTTAAACAAAAAAATAACTATGGACCTCATGTTTACTTTTTGAAACGCTAAAAAAAAAAAAAAAGAACGGATCTAATAATACATTAAATCAAAATACAAGTTGGCAGTCATTCAGCTGTCTTATTAAATTAGTTTTCAACCGATTTCTTGTAAAGTAAGTTAAGCCGTGAGCCTGGGTGCGGCTGACGCCCAGTATGGTGGTACTCAACCGCACAAACGTACTACTAACACAGCTACTGCTTCCAGTAACATTGAATTCCCAGTACACATAAGCAAACATACGCACCACTCTACTACAGTCTCCAATTCTGCTGACGTAACGCTCTGAGCGCGAGCGTAGTTTTGAGTCTTTAGATCAATAGCGCCTCGCCCCGCCCACCATTATCAAAGGCACGTGCAATAAAGGGGCATCCGGGCTGAAAGCTGTTGAAACACTGACAAGGAATCCATCCAAGATGTGGCTGTTGGGAAAGTCCCCTCCTGCCTTCCATAACACCATCTCGTTTTTTGTTTCCACGTCAGAGATCCAGTCTTACAAACCCGTCGGTATTTGTTTTCAAAGTATTAGCAATAACTCTCTAAATTGAATGAATGGCTACTCAAAGGAGTGTGCCGATGCGCCACATCTTCTATAAGGTATTCACTTTACCTATTTATTTTGTGCACACCACAGTGCATTCTGGTCCTTGTCGTTTTTCTCATAATTCGGCTATATGAAGGACTGATGTGCATTCTGGTGCATGTAGTTTTACTTTTCTAATGTTTATTAATGGAGGGCAATAAGTACCAGAATGCAAAATGATGAAAGGTAGACCGACAAGAATATCTGAACTCTCAGGGTTGACAACTCACAACGTGAGAGCTCTGAGTAAATTACTCCTGATCCCAATATCTACTTTGGAAAGTCGTTACATTATAACAACAGCTCAGCTATTTCTTTAGAAATAACATTTTTCAAAAACAGGTTTGTTCTAGAAAACAATCTAAATTTAAAACTATTTTCGCAGATCAGTAGTAGAACAAAAAATTGTAACAAACGAATTGAATTATGTTACAGATTGATAAAATGCTATTTGTTCATTTCTGAGCAAAAAAGTTCCTCAGTATTTGTATAAATACATATATGTTGTAGCTGCAGGGCAGGGTTCTCATACAAGAGTCTGGAGCCATTCAGGTAGGAGGTAAGTTCTTTATTTCATATTAGGTCCTTAGGTTACAGAAACAGCAGGTAGGTCCTGTCAGGGTCAACAAAGACAATGAGGCAGCCGGGCTGACGGCAACTGCACTACCTAGGCTAGTCACGTGGTGTTCTTGGTACTTGTATTGCCCACCTCAAATGGCCAGCTGCCACATGACCACAAATAGAAACATGAAGAAGGAAGATGAGAGGCGATACACACGATCAGCAAATTACAGAGTACACAAAGTAATATTCATTCAACAGTCGAATTGTTGGTTTCGTTGTATGTCTTTATTTTACACAAGCTCTGTGTGCAGCTGTAGAAACAGCCAACGCGTTTCACCCCAGCAAGGGCTTCTTCAGGGCAAAAAAGGTAATGGGGTATATTCGTCAATGGATTCAATCCGGTAGTGTATAATAAAAGCAAAGCGTCCTTCTTATGGACGTGATCTCCAGAGAAGAGGCCTTAGGCCAGTTAGAAGTGCCTACGTATCCTCAATCAAGAAGTGGTGTGCGTGGCCTTCAAGACGGAGGTGAATCTCAAAAGGCAAATGGACGCCTCCAGTGTATTTCGTAAGAGTACTTGATTAAATCGATGAGTGTATCCGATCTTGAAACCGAGTCCGGGTCTATCCTTTCTCCAACCGTCCATATCTCCTAGCTACTACTACACACCACACACCAACACCAACCTTCTATTACATAATTAACTCTCAGCATTCCAAACACCAACAAAGACGTACAGGAAATGGACACACAGGCTACTACACGCTTGCCTTTTTTTTTTTACAAATAGCAAAATATTGAGTAGCCATTCCCTTCCATATGAAGTGAAGAGACAATCATTCAAACTCCAACATGTCTACCTTACACATTCACCCAGCAAACACCTGTTTAACTGACCAATACCCACTCAGACGCACAAAGACAACAAATAGCAGTCACAGAAAATCTGTGACAGGTCAAGACATAAGGCTCCCCACACCTCATGTCAAACAAAGAAACAAGATAACTGCTAGGTTGTTACTAACATTGCACAATAGTCCAAGACATGCGAGCCTTGCAACCAAGGCCGCACTGGCCTGTAGGGCAATCAGGCAGTGCTTGTTGGACTGGCCTGACAGGTCAGCATGTGAGCCATTTTTCTGACTATTTATGGGCCTGTTTTATGGTCTGCTGGGACGAATTTTACTGTTAATTTCCCTGACAGTAAAACAAACATTGCCTAGAGCAAGCTCAAATCCATTCATTCTCCCATACACTGCAAAACACTAATACTGATTGTCTTTACAAGTTCAAAACTGCCCCAATTTGCAAACATGAGTCACTTTTTTTTAGCTATCTAGTTCACTAATGGGGCCATTTTTATTTTGGTGCCCAGGCCTATTTTCTGTCCCAATCTAACCCTACTTGCAATCTTCTCTGACATGAAGTCCTACTGCCAAATTGTTTGCACAATCACAATAACACTATACAACATTTATGCACACAGGACATGTACTAGATGCTCAGTCATATGACAGCTAGGACACAGAACCCACCAGCTTACTTCGACAAAGGGTTTCCCCATCATCCCTAAATCTACACCTTCAAGGCACAAAACAGAACAAAAATGGAGAGTTTAACCATACATCACCTCAACTCAATATCCCTTGACAAGTCTTCAATGCAAAACTTGCCATCACAACTACACTCATACACAATGTCCCTCAGACATCCACCTCACATTCCTAAACTACACAGCATAACAAACTCTCACACTTTCTTCATTGTCCACCAGCAACACACATCGCCAGAAGGACGACAAATTGCATCACACACACAAAAGTGCAGGCCCACACTCCAACATGTCCCACTCCAAGTCACACTAGCTTGCCAAACCAACATGACCAAGTAGCAAGCTGAAGAAAGCACTTAAGCTGCACCCAGTACAGCGCCCTCTGAAAACTGCTAGAAAAAGGCAGGATATCTTCCATACCCAATGATAACAGACTCCAGGAGACGCATGCAAAAAAGTTATTGACACAACACAACAAACACTAAAGCAGTCCAGAAATACAACTATTAACACCAGTCCACATCAGCAGGTAAATATACTCACCCACAGCACACTCGAGCTACATTAAACACAAAAATACTCTGACACCTGTTCCACACATCGGTCATATCTTTCCATTTGTAAAGAATGACACCTATCCCAGAGCATACTCATGCGAAACTTGCCACTATTGCCCACAACACCACAGGGTACTACTCTTAACCACAGTTTCACTCCACTGGGTACTTCCCTTTGCAAGAAACAAGGAAGAAGGACACTGGAACCCAGGTCCATGAGGGCGACAAGGAGGACCAGGGAAGGACGCCAGACAGTCAACACGGTTGTGAGGAGACACCCTTGGGAATCCAAATTGGGAAACCAACTGGGAAAGGAACTCCAGCCCCAACCCCAGAGTGGAGAGAGAGCCGGGCGGGCGTCAGGAGCACAAAGATGGAGGACGAAAAGAGCTAGTTCAAAGGCTATTGGTTGCCACCGACCAATGCGGACACATCAGGAGAGTTGTGGCTACTGAGGTGAGTGATTACAAAACAAGTGGTTCCGTGGGTCTCAATCAAAGTGATGTTGCTATGTGCACCCTAAGTGCCTAAAGGTATGCCCAGACATGGGTCCCTTTCTCGCTGCACCACTGGATTCAAATTAGCCTTGCTGATTAGTGGTGATACCCCGAAACTGGTCCCAGGATGCTTGTTTCCGGTCCAGGGAAGAACTGGATTGGCAGTTTGGGCTGGACTGTTTCCATGGGGAGCAGGGTCAATACTGATTTGCATATGGCTGGGTCAAAACTGGGGTGACGTGGCAAGCAAAATAACGATCAATTAAACCCAGATCTGTGACTGGGAGTGAGTGTTTGAAAAGTTTCAACACTCCGTCCATAATTTAATTTTGTGATGTTGCTATGTTCGCCCTAAGTGGCTAAGGGTATGCCCAGACGTGGGTTCCTTGCACGCTGCGCCACTGGATTGAAGCTAGGCTGGCTGATGAGGGGTGATACCGCAAAACCGGTCCCAGGATGCTTGTTTCCGGTCCAGGTAAGACCTGGCTTGGCAGTTCGGGCTGGACTGTTCCCATGGGGAGCAGGGTCAAGACTGATTTGCATATGGCTGGGTCCAAACTGGGGTGATGTGGCAAGCAAAATAACAATGGATTAAACCCAGATCTGTGACTGAGGGTGAGTGTTTGAAAAGTTTCAACACTCCGTCCATCATTTTAGCAGCCAAGAGCTAGCCCATCTGCGCCCTACAGCGACAAGAAGAGACAGGGCAGGGCCACCCCCCTTGGCTTCGCACTTGCAAATCCTCAGCTATTTTGAGAGTGGATGCTCTGGAGTGAGTTCAGCGGAAAACGTTGGAGCAAAGGTTCAAATTGCTCATCTGTGTTTCACTGACGGCTTCCACATTTCTGGTGTAGAATTGCGGCTTGATATGTGTACCTGTGAGGTACTTGCAGTCGAAGGTGACTTCGCATTGGTGAGCGCAGGTGGTCTGGCAGACATTTCAGGTACCTAACCTGAAGGCAATCTTTCCCACTTTCAGGATTCTCTGACCACGCCCTCCACCTCAACACAGAAATGTATCACTAAATATGAAAGGAGTAGCTTCATCGCTTGTGCAGCAGACTTTGCTTGTTTCCCTAATGCTGGGGTGGGACTTCGTCCACCAGTCTCACACGCACCTGGAGGTGCAGGCCCTTCAACACCGATACCTGACGTGCAATAAAGTGAGACCGTTTTCCTCGCAACACAGGTTTTCATCGCTGGTGCAGCGGACTTTGTTGGTTTCCTTAAGGCTGGGGTGGGACTTCGTCCCCCAGTCTCACATGCACCTATAGGGGCAGGCCCTCCAACACCAACAGCTGACACACCATAAAGCGCACCCATTTTCCCCACTGCGGGGGATGCGCCCGGGCTTGCCCCCTGGTGAAGACTGGACCAAGACCGGCCCGTTTTATCCCGTCATGGACTGACAGAGGCCGGGCCAGGCCTCCCCTCTTTCATGTGGTCAATTGATTTCCTTGAGGCTTGCCTTCTTTGCACTCCTGGTTGGTCAAAAAATAGAAGAACAAGGTACAGCACACTACTCTGCTCTGTTCTAAATCTTGCGTTTGCCTTCCCTTTAGGGCATGACTGCGGGAAATAGGGAAAAGAAAAAACGCTATGACTGTTGCTGCTTGTTCTTAGTCACAATCACGGTCGACCACGATTGACAATTTTCTAATCAGGGTGGTTGATGTAACATCTAACGAAATAATACTGTCTGAAAGTAGGCTTTCCTTCACTGCTCAGGACCTTGGCTGGTCTTTGCCTCCTACGCCAACTAGGCCATCTTCACCAGATAACCTCCCTATCATATTGCCCTCATCTGGCCAGCCCAAAGCTCAACCTTCGGCGTGTGTATACGAGGAGGTCATGGAGGAGACACCTACTTCATAAGTACATACCTCTAAACTGTATTCATCCTGTACATGTAGAGGTCTCAATCAGGATCTGCACCATACCCTACTGTAACAAATAACCACATCTGCATCACATTGTGTCGATGTAGTGAATTACTTATATAAAACAATACTTCCAAAGTTACTTATGCAATGTGTTTATAGCATCATCAGTGAACTGGATAACCCAATCCATGTTTCTGTGGATATGTCAGATAACTGCACAAAAGTGTCACTTAGTATAAGCAAACATCTATATAGCACTTATAGTGCATGTGTCATCATATTAGCAATTGCAAACATATGCCTCTACTGTTTCCATATGACCTCTGCAGGATATAGTTGCTATGTAATGGCTGCAATCCTGTCCACATAAGACCTGCAGTTCAATCCCAAAGTAACACACCAAAAAAGACAAGTAGGTGTATTGTGAAACAAGTAAAAATACTTATCAGGTTAATTGATGGTTCCCACAATTTATTCTTCCAGGTGCTTTGTGAGTTGGAGTTCTGTCCTGAGGAGACCCATTGGATTTAGCTTTTGGGTTGAAATGTTGACACAGGAGTGGGGATTATCCAAAAAACAAATCCGTTTTTATTTCTGTATCATTATTTATACTGGACTGAATGGTTGAAAACATGGACACCCGTGTTGTATATATGCATCATATTTGAATTCTTTCTCTATTGCACTTAAGAGCACTGCACCGTCTGCACTTTATTGATTTGCACCTTCTTGAAAGAATAATACATTTGATTTATGATTAAGATCCACATGTAGTTCAACCTCATGGGATACTTTGATTGAGACATTTGGGCAGACTGAGGTTTGGTCTGTGCATTTTTCTGTTACTGAGGTGAGTGAGTAGGGACAGAACATCTATGGGGATAAGGGGAATGACCAGAGGAAGGCCTGTGTTCTGATGTGTGTGCATGTAATAGACTAGTCCTCTGTTAGAAAGTCTAAGAGGACGATTGTGTGGGATTTCTGACGGGTTTTATAGGTGATGGTCTCAGTCTGATGTGTTTACTACCTTTGTCAAAGCACATTAAGGGTCCGAAGCATTGGGCCAATGAGAACCAGAGATGTACAGCAGGCCCTCCTGATCTAAAACATTAAATTAGAAAAAATGGGGAGCCAATAAGCACTACGGGATCGACGTTCACTGGTGACAGGAGCACTGGATGACAGAAATAGGGCTTCAGCACATGGTAGACCCTTCAGACCCATAAGGGGGGGAGGGTAGGCACCTCTCTACTGTTGAAAGTTTTAGCCTACCGATCTTGTTTTCCCACACTTGGATATTCTCCTGTTTTTCGAGGGGCTTCAGTTGCGACAGCTTACCAGGAGCTAAGAAGGAAGACAAGTTAAACCTTCCTGGACAAGTTAAACAGTCCAGGAAGGAGAGGGAGATTTAACTTGATGGAAGGAATTATTTGTGGAGACACTTAGTTTACCTGATACTCAAGGGATGATCTGATTATAGCTGATTCAAGTTTATTCATTAAAAGCCATCATATGCAAACTCAAAAATCCTCCTAAGCCTTATTTCCGACCATCCCTCCACAGTCTCCCAACAGGGTGCAACGTAGCACACTGCGGGGTATTACACCATGCAACTTCTCATGACAGGGTACTACGCTTCTCTATATTACATACCACTGGGTACTTCCCGCATACAACTTCTAGTGATAGGATACTGTTCTATACATCTGCGACACTTGAACAGGCACAACAACACACAGATTGGAACTTTACTCTCTTCCCCCTACTGCTAACTAGACTCTTCCCAAACTGTTTCTCAACCTAATAAATCTCACAGTTAGTGGGAAACAAGGGACATTTCTTAACAGAAGAACAGAATTATACAAACTCCATGAATGTCAAATAACCCCACTGATTAATTAACTGAATATTTTATTTTAACATCACAATCAGACAAATGACTGGCAGCCGATTTTTCAACTTCTTCGGACTTTAGGACATAATATACCATCAGGCAACATAGTCTCATATCCATCTCCAATGTCCTTGAAGATAATCCCTCTTCTCATTCTAAATTAGCCAGCAGGCCTTGGTTAGTCTTTCCTCAACTTCTCCAGATATATTTCAAACAAACATCACCTTACTACCCTCCTTCATTATGTCAAAGTCTACCTAGGCAGTACCTCCTGTTTGACACCCAAGTGTGGAATCCAAGATAATGGTCGGGCAGCCCACATGGCTTGCAGGTAGGGGGGTGGGCGCGGGGACGCGAGGGGGGGCTTTGGGGGGGAGGGGTAATAACAAAAAAAAGTTAAACTTACCTTGAGGCCGGGTCCCGCGTCTTCTCGGCTCCTGCCCTCCTGCATCTGACAGGAACAGGAAGCAGGCAGCCAGGCTCCCTCCCCTAAGCCAATCCCAATGCCGCAATGCAGCGTTGTTGTTGGTCTGAGCGCCGTCTGTAAGGAAGTGGGTGTCTGTTGCAGTAACCCCCCCACTTTTTGCCAGACCACTGATGCACTTTGACTTGATGTGCCCTGGGACCCTGCCAATCAGGTTCCCAGGGCCTGTATTCTTTCCCCAAAACTAAACCCAATTGGCATCTCTGGCCACAGGTCAGCCCCTGGTGAATGGTACCATAGGTACCCAGGGCACTGTGACCAGAGAAGGCCTCTAAGGGCTGCAGCACTTATTGTGCCACCCTTAGAGGCCCTGTACCCTGACACACCCACACTGCCTTTGCAGGCTGAGTGTCTTGGTGCAGAACAAAACAGAGAGTCGACATGGCACACATCCCTGTGTGCCATGCCCACAAACACACTGCCCTGGCATACCTCAGTCACCCCTCTAGCTGGGTGCACTATGCCAGTGGTGTGGGCACAGGTGCATGAGCCCTGTGCCCCTACAGTACCCAGGGCCATTCCTGGGCACTGTAAGTGCAGTGATGCCATTAAGAGTATATGGTGCTGGGAGGTTGTCATTACGAACTCCACAGCACCATAATGGCTACACTGAAGACTGAGAAGTTTGGTATCAAACTTCTCAGCACATTAAACCCACACTGATGCCAGTGTGGGATTTAATGTAAATGCACTACAGAGGGCAACTTAGAGTTGCCCCTGAACCTAACCTACAATCCATGTCCTGTCTGAGGGGCTGCCTAGGCTGCCACCCAGCAGACATGTTGCTGGACCCCTGGGTAGAGAGCCATCCGCTCTCCCAGGCCTGCAACAATGCACGTCCTGGGCGAGGTGCTAGGCCTCCTCCCCCAGGATGGGCAGGGGGAAGCTTCAAAGGCATTCCGGGAGGAGAGGGGGTGTGCCAGCCTCTGCCAACCCCACCCCTCAGGTGGGGGAGGCGAGGTGAAGCACAACTCCGGGCACTCGCCATCTTGAAGATGGGGAGCCCTGCCCAATCAGGACTAGGCTACTGCCCCCCTCCCACAGGAGAGGGGCAGGATAGGGGGTGTACCCACCCCAGGGAAGGGACCCATTGGTCCCTGCCCTTTACCTACCTGTAACACCCCTAAATCTAGTATTTAGGGGCACCCTGAACCTTCCTTCCTTAGTTCCAGATTCCGAAACAAGAAAGAAGAACAAGAAACAAGAAGACCTGCCGTGCAGCTGCTCACAAGAGGAAGACACCAACTGATTTGGCCCCAGCCCTACCGGCCTGTCGACCCTCGAACCTGCTCCTGCTAAACCCCGGCGTCTCCAGTGGTCAGCAACCTCACAAACCCCGGTGGACCTGACTGCCTTGTGACTCTAACTACCTGGGACTCCCAAGAGCAGTGGTACTGCTCAAAGCAAGCAACAACCCCTGGTGCCAACCGGGAACCGCGAATCCTGCACCCTCTGCACCCGCCGAGCCCGGCCTGTGCCCGAGTGGACAAATACCACGAGGACGTCCCCCCGGCGACTGTGACCCAGAATCCAGCACCCAAGGACCCTCCTCGACGCTCCTGACGACGCCTGCGGCCTCAGAACCAGGGACCCCTCCAACCGCGACCAGCCGAGGGTAAGATTTCCGACGCCTAAAGACACCCCTGCACCCGACTCCCCACGGCCTCCTGTGCCCAACTCCTGGGTGCCTACCCTTCCCACAGCTTCCCAACTTACCTCTCGAAGTGGTGGTCGCACCTGAAGAATCACCGTCCCCGAGCTTGCAGTCTTTGTTCGTCACGCAGCTTTCCCATTGAAAACCATTGGGCACCCGATGGCCCAAAAGCCCACTGCACCCGGCCGCCCCAGTGCCGCTGAGGGTGCACCAACTACCCTGTTCGACTTCCCCACTTGCCCTGAGTAAGTGACCAGGAGCTTTGCTCCCACAGCCGAGTGGCCTGCTAGCCAGCAGCCACCAACCAAAGGCCCCCTGCGGTCCATAGGATAACATTGGGCCTACTCACTCTGCACCCGGCCGCCCCTGTGCCGCTGAGGGTGTAACAACTGTACTTACCTGACCCTGGGGGACCCCTGAGTCTATGCCCAGAACCTTAACTCTGCCTGTCGAGTACTTACCCAAAAGCCGATAACTCACTTTTCTTCCATAGGGTAACATTGACTGGTTTCACTTGGAAATTCTTCTGTGTGGAGTTTTGAAACTTTAAAATATTTATCTAAAATCAACCGAATTACGAAAACGAATTTACTCACCTGTTATCAGGAGAGATCCCAGTGCTGGATCTTGGTGCCCAGCACTGACCCTGAAAAGTAATCATAACTGTACTTACCGGTAACTTGAATTTCCTTCCATAGGATAACATTGCCTGGCTTTTGCCGAAAAAGTTTCTAAGTGTCGATTTTGCAAACTTACAAATATTCGTTAAAAATCGCCTGTGTGACATAAACGCATTCTTTCAATTGTTTACAGGAGATGCACCAGTGCTGGATCCAGGATCCAACACTGAGTTAGAAAAAGTAACGATAACACTACTTACCTGCTACGTGAATTTCCTCCCATAGGATTACATTGGTGATTCCATGTGAAAAAGCTTCCAAGTGCCAACTTTTAAAATACAATAATATTCCTTAAAAATCACAACTGTAACCAAAACGTTTTTACTCAACTGTTTACAGGAGATGTCCCAGGACTGAATCTAGGATCCAGTCCTGTGGTAAGAAAAGTAATCCAAAAAGTAATCTATTGCATTTAACTAGAAATTCCCATTGAGCTCAATGTTAAATTGTGTTTGAAATTGTGTTGCCTATTGCAACAACTGTAACCATTGCATTCAAAAGTCTATTGCCTACTGAAAGTATTTATCTAAAGCATCTCATTCAGAGAAAGTATATTTTGATACCTATTGTTGGTTCTAAAATAAAACAAGCATATATTTTTATATACAAACCATTGGCCTAGAGTTCAGTTCTTGAGTGTGTGAGACCATTTGCTGACTGAGTGTGTACAACAAATTCTTTACACTGTCCTCTGATACTGCCTTACTGCTCGACCAAGCTACCACTTTAGAGAGTAAGGTTATATCTAACTTTAGCCTCTGCCAAACCTCTGAGGACTGTGGACTCTGTGCACACTGAACCTTACTTTGGTTCAGTATATACAGAGCCACTTTCTTACACCGTCACACAGTGCTTGGCCAGGGGCAAGAGGCTGTATTGCAGCCAGGGGCAAGAGGCTGTATTGCAGCCTGCATGGAGAACAGGGAAGTGCGCATGATTGTTTTGGGCGGCCAGAGAAGGCCGACCAAACAGTCATTGCGCACTTAAGAGTGAGCAAACCACTCCTCCCCTGCTCCCAGAGCAGAACATCACTGCCAACCCGCCCGCCCGCAACGCAGATGAACACGAACCTTAAAATGATAATAACTGCGTTATTATCATTTTATGTTTCTAAAGTTGGCACTGCTGTGAAGCAGTGAGGCGACGCTCCTCCGCCATAGCAGAGGAGCCACCACTGATAATGGTGAGACTCTCTCATTAGCAAGTTGAACTGTTATGGCCGCAAACACCACACCCACTTCTTCCAGGGCTAACTAAAATCAGAGAGGAAAGTCCCCAGTTACTTGGTGCTGCACATTGTCACAAAACCTATGTCCATCACCTTGACTACTGCAAAAACAACAATTGATGGACAGAATGCAGAACAATGTCTTACATTCACCCCAGTACAGAGATCTGGGCCTAAATCCATCGTTTTTTGCTCACCATGTCATTCCAGTTTGAACCCAGCCATATGCAAATCAGTCTTGACCCTGTGCCCAATGGGAACAGTCCAGCCCGAACTGCCAGGCCAGGTTCTCCCTGGACTGGAAACAAGCATCCTAGGACCGGTTTCGGGGTTTCACCCCTCTTCAGCCAGGATAGCTTGACTCCAGTGGCATGGAGAGCACGGGACCCACGTCTGGGCATACCCGTCCCACTCGGGGTGACAAATGCAAAAACAACAATTGATGGACAGAATGCAGAACAATGTCTTACATTCACCCCAGTACAGAGATCTGGGCCTAAATCCATCGTTTTTTGCTCACCATGTCATTCCAGTTTGAACCCAGCCATATGCAAATCAGTCTTGACCCTGTGCCCAATGGGAACAGTCCAGCCCGAACTGCCAGGCCAGGTTCTCCCTGGACTGGAAACAAGCATCCTAGGACCGGTTTCGGGGTTTCACCCCTCTTCAGCCAGGATAGCTTGACTCCAGTGGCATGGAGAGCACGGGACCCACGTCTGGGCATACCCGTCCCACTCGGGGTGACAAATGCAAAAACAACAATTGATGGACAGAATGCAGAACAATGTCTTACATTCACCCCAGTACAGAGATCTGGGCCTAAATCCATCGTTTTTTTGCTCACCATGTCATTCCAGTTTGAACCCAGCCACATGCAAATCAGTCTTGACCCTGTGCCCAATGGGAACAGTCCAGCCCGAACTGCCAGGCCAGGTTCTCCCTGGACTGGAAACAAGCATCCTAGGACCGGTTTCGGGGTTTCACCCCTCTTCAGCCAGGATAGCTTGACTCCAGTGGCATGGAGAGCACGGGACCCACGTCTGGGCATACCCGTCCCACTCGGGGTGACAAATGCAAAAACAACAATTGATGGACAGAATGCAGAACAATGTCTTACATTCACCCCAGTACAGAGATCTGGGCCTAAATCCATCGTTTTTGCTCACCATGTCATTCCAGTTTGAACCCAGCCATATGCAAATCAGTCTTGACCCTGTGCCCAATGGGAACAGTCCAGCCGAACTGCCAGGCCAGGTTCTCCCTGGACTGGAAACAAGCATCCTAGGACCGGTTTCGGGGTTTCACCCTCTTCAGCCAGGATAGCTTGACTCCAGTGGCATGGAGAGCACGGGACCCACGTCTGGGCATACCCGTCCCACTCGGGGTGACAAATGCAAAAACAACAATTGATGGACAGAATGCAGAACAATGTCTTACATTCACCCCAGTACAGAGATCTGGGCCTAAATCCATCGTTTTTTGCTCACCATGTCATTCCAGTTTGAACCCAGCCATATGCAAATCAGTCTTGACCCTGTGCCCAATGGGAACAGTCCAGCCCGAACTGCCAGGCCAGGTTCTCCCTGGACTGGAAACAAGCATCCTAGGACCGGTTTCGGGGTTTCACCCCTCTTCAGCCAGGATAGCTTGACTCCAGTGGCATGGAGAGCACGGGACCCACGTCTGGGCATACCCGTCCCACTCGGGGTGACAAATGCAAAAACAACAATTGATGGACAGAATGCAGAACAATGTCTTACATTCACCCCAGTACAGAGATCTGGGCCTAAATCCATCGTTTTTTGCTCACCATGTCATTCCAGTTTGAACCCAGCCATATGCAAATCAGTCTTGACCCTGTGCCCAATGGGAACAGTCCAGCCCGAACTGCCAGGCCAGGTTCTCCCTGGACTGGAAACAAGCATCGTAGGACCGGTTTCGGGGTTTCACCCCTCTTCAGCCAGGATAGCTTGACTCCAGTGGCATGGAGAGCACGGGACCCACGTTTGGGCATACCCGTCCCACTCGGGGTGACAAATGCAAAAACAACAATTGATGGACAGAATGCAGAACAATGTCTTACATTCACCCCAGTACAGAGATCTGGGCCTAAATCCATCGTTTTTTTGCTCACCATGTCATTCCAGTTTGAACCCAGCTATATGCAAATCAGTCTTGACCCTGTGCCCAATGGGAACAGTCCAGCCCGAACTGCCAGGCCAGGTTCTCCCTGGACTGGAAACAAGCATCCTAGGACCGGTTTCGGGGTTTCACCCCTCTTCAGCCAGGAAAGCTTGACTCCAGTGGCATGGAGAGCACGGGACCCACGTCTGGGCATACCCGTCCCACTCGGGGTGACAAATGCAAAAACAACAATTGATGGACAGAATACAGAACAATGTCTTACATTCACCCCAGTACAGAGATCTGGGCCTAAATCCATCGTTTTTTGCTCACCATGTCATTCCAGTTTGAACCCAGCCATATGCAAATCAGTCTTGACCCTGTGCCCAATGGGAACAGTCCAGCCCGAACTGCCAGGCCAGGTTCTCCCTGGACTGGAAACAAGCATCCTAGGACCGGTTTCGGGGTTTCACCCCTCTTCAGCCAGGATAGCTTGACTTCAGTGGCATGGAGAGCATGGGACCCACGTCTGGGCATACCCGTCCCACTCGGGGTGACAAATGCAAAAACAACAATTGATGGACAGAATGCAGAACAATGTCTTACATTCACCCCAGTACAGAGATCTGGGCCTAAATCCATCGTTTTTTTGCTCACCATGTCATTCCAGTTTGAACCCAGCCATATGCAAATCAGTCCTGACCCTGTGCCCAATGGGAACAGTCCAGCCCGAACTGCCAGGCCAGGTTCTCCCTGGACTGGAAACAAGCATCGTAGGACCGGTTTCGGGGTTTCACCCCTCTTCAGCCAGGATAGCTTGACTCCAGTGGCATGGAGAGCACGGGACCCACGTCTGGGCATACCCGTCCCACTCGGGGTGACAAATGCAAAAACAACAATTGATGGACAGAATGCAGAACAATGTCTTACATTCACCCCAGTACAGAGATCTGGGCCTAAATCCATCGTTTTTTTGCTCACCATGTCATTCCAGTTTGAACCCAGCCATATGCAAATCAGTCTTGACCCTGTGCCCAATGGGAACAGTCCAGCCCGAACTGCCAGGCCAGGTTCTCCCTGGACTGGAAACAAGCATCCTAGGACCGGTTTCGGGGTTTCACCCCTCTTCAGCCAGGATAGCTTGACTCCAGTGGCATGGAGAGCATGGGACCCACGTCTGGGCATACCCGTCCCACTCGGGGTGACAAATGCAAAAACAACAATTGATGGACAGAATGCAGAACAATGTCTTACATTCACCCCAGTACAGAGATCTGGGCCTAAATCCATCGTTTTTTGCTCACCATGTCATTCCAGTTTGAACCCAGCCATATGCAAATCAGTCTTGACCCTGTGCCCAATGGGAACAGTCCAGCCCGAACTGCCAGGCCAGGTTCTCCCTGGACTGGAAACAAGCATCGTAGGACCGGTTTCGGGGTTTCACCCCTCTTCAGCCAGGATAGCTTGACTCCAGTGGCATGGAGAGCACGGGACCCACGTCTGGGCATACCCGTCCCACTCGGGGTGACAAATGCAAAAACAACAATTGATGGACAGAATGCAGAACAATGTCTTACATTCACCCCAGTACAGAGATCTGGGCCTAAATCCATCGTTTTTTGCTCACCATGTCATTCCAGTTTGAACCCAGCCATATGCAAATCAGTCTTGACCCTGTGCCCAATGGGAACAGTCCAGCCCGAACTGCCAGGCCAGGTTCTCCCTGGACTGGAAACAAGCATCCTAGGACCGGTTTCGGGGTTTCACCCCTCTTCAGCCAGGAAAGCTTGACTCCAGTGGCATGGAGAGCACGGGACCCACGTCTGGGCATACCCGTCCCACTCGGGGTGACAAATGCAAAAACAACAATTGATGGACAGAATACAGAACAATGTCTTACATTCACCCCAGTACAGAGATCTGGGCCTAAATCCATCGTTTTTTTGCTCACCATGTCATTCCAGTTTGAACCCAGCCATATGCAAATCAGTCTTGACCCTGTGCCCAATGGGAACAGTCCAGCCCGAACTGCCAGGCCAGGTTCTCCCTGGACTGGAAACAAGCATCCTAGGACCGGTTTCGGGGTTTCACCCCTCTTCAGCCAGGATAGCTTGACTTCAGTGGCATGGAGAGCACGGGACCCACGTCTGGGCATACCCGTCCCACTCGGGGTGACAAATGCAAAAACAACAATTGATGGACAGAATGCAGAACAATGTCTTACATTCACCCCAGTACAGAGATCTGGGCCTAAATCCATCGTTTTTTTGCTCACCATGTCATTCCAGTTTGAACCCAGCCATATGCAAATCAGTCCTGACCCTGTGCCCAATGGGAACAGTCCAGCCCGAACTGCCAGGCCAGGTTCTCCCTGGACTGCAAACAAGCATCGTAGGACCGGTTTCGGGTTTCACCCCTCTTCAGCCAGGATAGCTTGACTCCAGTGGCATGGAGAGCACGGGACCCACGTCTGGGCATACCCGTCCCACTCGGGGTGACAAATGCAAAAACAACAATTGATGGACAGAATGCAGAACAATGTCTTACATTCACCCCAGTACAGAGATCTGGGCCTAAATCCATCGTTTTTGCTCACCATGTCATTCCAGTTTGAACCCAGCCATATGCAAATCAGTCTTGACCCTGTGCCCAATGGGAACAGTCCAGCCCGAACTGCCAGGCCAGGTTCTCCCTGGACTGGAAACAAGCATCCTAGGACCGGTTTCGGGGTTTCACCCCTCTTCAGCCAGGATAGCTTGACTCCAGTGGCATGGAGAGCACGGGACCCACGTCTGGGCATACCCGTCCCACTCAGGGTGACAAATGCAAAAACAACAATTGATGGACAGAATACAGAACAATGTCTTACATTCACCCCAGTACAGAGATCTGGGCCTAAATCCATCGTTTTTTGCTCACCATGTCATTCCAGTTTGAACCCAGCCATATGCAAATCAGTCTTGACCCTGTGCCCAATGGGAACAGTCCAGCCCGAACTGCCAGGCCAGGTTCTCCCTGGACTGGAAACAAGCATCCTAGGACCGGTTTCGGGGTTTCACCCCTCTTCAGCCAGGATAGCTTGACTCCAGTGGCATGGAGAGCACGGGACCCACGTCTGGGCATACCCGTCCCACTCGGGGTGACAAATGCAAAAACAACAATTGATGGACAGAATGCAGAACAATGTCTTACATTCACCCCAGTACTGAAGAAGGGTGAAATACCCTGAAACCGGTCCCAGGATGCTTGTTTCCGGTCCAGGGAGGACCTGGCCTGGCAGTTCGGTCTGGACTGTTCCCATGGGGCACAGGGTCAAGACTGATTTGCATATGGCTGGGTCCAAACTGGGGTGGCGTAGTGGGCAAAAGAACGATGGATTTAACCCAGATCTTTTGACTGGGGGAGAATGTTTGCATTGTCAGCATTCCGTCCATCATTTGTTTGCTGTAACACTTTTCGCCCTAAGTGGGATGGGTATGCCCAGACGTGGGTCCCTTGCTCACTGCGCCACTGGATTCAAGCTAGCCTGGCTGAAGAAGGGTGAAATACCCTGAAACCGGTCCCAGGCTGCTTGTTTCCGGTCCAGGGAGGACCTGGCCTGGCAGTTCGGTCTGGACTGTTCCGATGGGGCACAGGGTCAAGACTGATTTGCATATGGCTGGGTCCAAACTGGGGTGGCGTAGTGGGCAAAAGAACGATGGATTTAACCCAGATCTTTTGACTGGGGGAGAATGTTTGCATTGTCAGCATTCCGTCCATCATTTGTTTGCTGTAACACTTTTCGTCCTAAGTGGGATGGGTATGCCCAGACGTGGGTCCCTTGCTCACTGCGCCACTGGATTCAAGCTAGCCTGGCTGAAGAAGGGTGAAATACCCTGAAACCGGTCCCAGGATGCTTGTTTCCGGTCCAGGGAGGACCTGGCCTGGCAGTTCGGTCTGGACTGTTCCCATGGGGCACAGGGTCAAGACTGATTTGCATATGGCTGGGTCCAAACTGGGGTGGCGTAGTGGGCAAAAGAACGATGGATTTAACCCAGATCTTTTGACTGGGGGAGAATGTTTGCATTGTCAGCATTCCGTCCATCATTTGTTTGCTGAAACATCACCTTGACTACAGCACTAGCAGGATTCACACCATCTCATCATGAATTTCGCAGAATGCCTTTAACCAACACTTTTTGAGATTGCATGCAGTCCACTGCAAACTCAGTGAGGCCTCGTGTGCTTGCTTGTCATGCTCCTGTAGCGATGCAGAAAGAGCCTGTGCCTCTGGACAGAGCAGTGACTGGGCTCATGAGACAGTGGAAAAGCAACAGATCCATTCACCTTGTGGCAGTAAAAGCTGGAGAGGACTATCCCCCTTAATGGACTCCATAGGTGTTCCTTCACTTTTATGGAAGGCTCAACATTTTTTGACTTTGAAACAGCATTTGGTGCCACAGAAAAAATACAGCTACATCTTATGGAACACCTCGAATCACTGTGAGTGTAGAGGTACAAAGAAACCAGCTGCTTTCCATTCATAGCGCACATTTATTTTCATGGGATGGTTCCAAACGTCAAGAGATTTGAGGTGAAGGTAAATTATGTTTTTGCAGCCTTTGTAGTCAACATGTTTCAACTATATTTCAAGCTCAACGGGTTCTTGCACAATCTTCAGGAGTGAATACCTCTGGTTACTGAGTCAAGCCTGCAAAAGGTCAAGTCTGCATCGCCAAGAAGGTCACTGCATTTCATTAGCTAAGGTACAAATGGCAATTGCACTATGAGGGCTAAAAACCTTGGTTTTGATTAACAAATTAATTCTGTAACTTTCTGTAATACTCTTGGTCTCCTTCTGAATCCCAGGAGTAAGCCAGGAGTATACAATGCAGGATTAAGCCAGGAGAACTACTCAAGCAAATCACACCTACTCTTAGCAATATCTTTGTGATTCAGCCCTTGTATTTAGAATGGCCCTGTACAACGCTCCGCTGACTTTTGGCTAGGTTCACACTATAGAAATGCCACATACATAAATACATACATACATTACCTACTCCACTGGAGAATAACATGCATAGTGCCATGTCTGCATTTGACACACATTCTGCTCAGTATCCTTGGCTGGAGTCTGCAGTCACACGAAGCAGCAGAATCTAATATACTTCCCCATATGGCACAGGTATAGACCTCATCATTCCTTCCTACTTGGAGCTTTCTGGTGTCTTGAATATCTAAAAGCTCTCGGGAAACAAGTCAGGTTGGAGTTAGGGTTATGCTGACAATTCTGCTCTCATAATGAGACCCTGACTGGATGAACGGCCTTTTGAGTCCAATTTGGCATCTTCAAGGTGAATGTATCAGTTGTTTTTAAGCAGATTTAAAGATGTCTGGAGTATCTTCATGGTGTACATGTCAAAATTCAGATACTTAGGCAGATGCACAAGTAACTATTCGCCACCCTTGTGTCTTGGCCCAGCAGCCACGGATATTTCCAAACAGTGAACAATGTTAGGGAAGGGACTCCGGGGAATTAATCTTGCTAAAACAGAGGGCTCCAACAACCTGACGGTTCTAACTAAGATTTCTTGTGACAGTAAAAGATAGGGTACAGTGATCCTACCTGAATGAAGGTCTGTGTTGACTTATGCCGAGAATCTTTTCTCCGGATTGAGGCAAAAGGGGATGAAAAGCAGGGGTCGTTCAAGCACATGATTTTGCTTACAAGAGATTAAAATGTAAATAGACGCACAATCACCAATTCTCTTTAATCTCTAAAGCATACACATTCATTTACTCACACCCACCTGAAATATTAGTAATTGTACTTTATTATAATACACACATGGTTCAGCCCAGTCTATTTAAGAATTAATAATCTTTCCTCCGGATCATCAAAGAAGGAACAGGGTTGCCTAAATGCCTTTCAATTCCCAGTCTTTCTCTCTATCTGGGTTCCCCCCTCCAATGATTCTCCCAGCTCACAATATCTTAGTCTCAGAAGGCTACAATTGAAATATGCAATGTCTCACGCTGAAGCAACAATCATTGGACAATGACTGTTCACCGCTACAGGGCGACTCTAACCTCCTTTAAATTTTTATTCTTTTAAATATTTAGTCCAATAAACTGCCCCTGAATTAACTTAGTCTCAGATGAAGGACTTATCTGGCTATGAAGCAGACCTGTTTTTTTGTCTGCAGTTATTGCTCTTCTTTAGCATTTGTAAGCAGAACAGGCAGCGGCACTGTCCCAAAAGACCACAGAATGATGCTGATGTACCAAGGAACTAGCATTGGCTTGTGGTCAGTTTCAGGATGGGGCCTCTACTTATAGCAAGTTGCTTCTCCTGTGGAGTGAGATCTGGAGAGATTTCCGCTCTTGCAAGATCTAAGATGGCCACCCTCATGACCTACCGCAGAAACTTTGAGTGCCGGCACCCCATCACTCCTTTGGAAAATGGTTTCTCCACCCTAAGTATAAGCCACAATATCATATGCCGAAGACCCAGTGTAGTCGTCCTCTTGTTGGGGCATGATCGAGTCATTCTGGATGCCCCATGGGGCGAAGAACAGAGAGTCCTGGTTTCCTCAGGAGGATTCTTGACAGACTATCATCAAATCTTTGTGAATTTGATTTGCACGTGAACATCTTAAAGATGCTCTGGTGTAAGCACTCCTTTTTCCATGTAAGACTTTCTGAAAGCACCAATGCCATGTGAGGCAGAAAGGTGGAATGGCTGTGCCTCTGCCTCCCCTTTCGGATCTCTATACTAGGCAACCAGTTTGCACACATACAGATTTAGGTAATAGGCTATTTTTTGTCATAACTGCATCGTGCAGATTCTTCAAAGTCAGCCTATTGCTTTTGGGGAAGCTGCTGATTCGACCTGGTGGAATCGAGCTACCTGAGCAAAGAGAGGTTTTCTGAAATGCATGCCTCACAGCTGCTGCTACAGTTATAGACTGACAACAGTGCACCACACTGGCAAGTTTTCAAGTCAAGGCATGTTTATGAAGTTATAACTAAGCAAAGTGCACAAAGGCCACAGATTTATGTCATGACATTTATTTCTGCTTATGCTATCTGAGCCAGAAGGCACATGGTCTTTTGTCTCTGATCGAGGTCACATTAGCTGCAAAGTGATTTTCTATGATGTCATAATTGGCCCAACGGTTGTGTGACATCATTTCTGGCAGGGATACTTCTGCATCCCACATCTTGAATCTCTTTCACCCTTTCTCTTTTTGTATATAAAAAAACTTTTTTCCTTTTTAAGCATAGTATTTGGTTCAATCAACATTAAATAATTTATGTATGGGCTATTGAGACATGTTATTTAAATATCATAGGTACCCCTGCAGCTTACGACTTGAGAAGGTCCTGAAGAAGGTGGTCAACATCAGGCTTATTCCACCGAAACGCGCGTCGACCTAGTCATATGCGCTCAGCCCACGACATGGTCATGGAGACCCTAAACACCTTTGTCCCCTTCTGACCAGGAGGTGTATGTGTTTCAGGGCTGTTTGTTAGTGTGTATGGTTTGAGTGAGTATGACTGTGGATCTAACTGAGTGATCTGAGTTGATGGTATGAATTTAGGGGTGCACTGAAGACTATTATTTTTGTTGGTCAAAGAAATATATAATTGTTCGTGCATTAATGAAATGTATAAAAAAGAATAATATGAAAAAAAGATTTTGTAACAATATGTATGTCTTTTAAGAAAAAAAATTATTTTCATTTTTTGCTACTATTAACGAAAATAAGTATAAACTATTCAGCAAAATTAATAAAAACATCTTTTTTATTATAATGTTGGTGTTAATTATATAATGTCTCACAAAACATTCTTAGATAAGCCCTAAGGAGCAGGTTTGAGCCCATATGTTAAAGAAATAGAGGTCAAGTGGGAGGTTGTACAATAGTATTGTTGTTGTGGTTTTTCCCCTTTTCTCCCAGACCTAACTGATCCTCAGAGGGGGCCCCCCTTTTACAGTAAATCATTTCTAGTGATGTCATCATTCTCATAAATAGTTAAAAAAAAAATCAAATCCCTAATTTGTTGTGGCCACAGAATATTAGCAAGTATGCCGCAGGTGAAATATTCAGCCTGGGCAATAGTCCTGCTCCCCTCAAATTATGGGGTAGCCCTCTGGCCTCAAAGGGGCCTGTCACTGTGCCATTTTGGCTAGCCAAATTTGTATTCTGGTACTTGCAATCTGTAGCTATAATGTGAAAGTTAAACTACAAGCATCAGAAAGGAAAGTGATGTGAGCTAAAACCCAATGAATTCCTGCACGTCTCACACCAGAGAGTTCTGAACAGATATGGGGTGTCTGCGTTTTATCTGCACCGCAATGGTCACCAGAAACAGGGATGAGGTATGTTTGGAAATATCCTCTTCTCTCTGTTTTGGGAGTTTACACACAGCTGTCATCCCTGTGCAGAGGTAGCCACAACGCCACCTGGTAACGCTTCTGAGTCCAAGGAAACTTTAATAACCATATGTTCTAAAGGTGCAGTAGGTCTTCCTGATTTCTGTTCCCACATGAGCTGCAAACCAGAAGACCCCAATCCCTTCCAGGAGATACATATTACAGAGGTGCTTCAGCATCTCTGTAGTTAAGGTAGACACCTCGGTAAACAGGGAAGGCTGTTTTTGCACTCTTTCTAACCTTGTCTCCCCTCTTTGATCAATCTACACCAAACTTAGGGGACAGAATAGTCAAACTTCACCTCTTAAGCATCCCAAATTTAGTACAGTTTGGTCAAACGGTTTAAAAGTTATAAGGGGGTGTCATAAAATTTGAATTTGTCACATTTTCACTTATTATGGGTTTTGCCAGAAGCGGCTTTTTCTGTGAATAACTATGAAACTGCTGAATGTAAGTCCAACAAAATTTATTGACCCTGCAGCCTGTCAGTCAGTAGGTGCATTTTCTTGGTTTGGTTTTCTGCAAAAAATACATGGTGCTCAACAACGCACCGGGAACCACAATTGCATAGGAGTGGAAGCGCATTTGTTCATATTTTGCAGTGGTACAGTGCATTGTCTATTTATTTGTGGTGATCATTCGTCAAGGAGCATATTGTGTTATACAGTTGTCTACCATATATTATGGGGACTAAGTCGGATGGGGCATTTCTTCACTTTAACCCATATCTATGCCATACTGCTCCGTCTTATGGAACTTCTTCGGGCACCTTCTGGCCTTATAGGTGACCTTTTCAGCGGCCATGTAGAAGTCCATGCCTGTTTTCTTTTCCCAGAGGGTTGACATCTCTGGGGCTCCCCAATACTTAGCCCCGTCCCTTCTTACCACTATTAGGCCCAGATTACTAAAAAGGAGCTTGGCTCGAGGGATGTCCACTTCTGTGGGTATAGCAAACACAATAAGACAGGAGGCTGAAACATTTCAATCACTCACCCCCAGAGCTGGGTTAAATCCATCATTATTTTGCTCAGACATGCCACCCCAGTTTGGATCCAGCCATATGCAAATCAGTCTTGACCCTCCTCCCCATGGAAACAGTCCAGCCCAAACTGCCAGGCCCGGTCCTACCTGGACCGGAAACGAGCATCCTGGGTTAAAATCATCGTTCTTTTGCTCACCATGCCACCTCAGTTTGGAGCCAGCCATATGCAACTCAGTCTTGACCCTGCTCCCTATGGGAACAGTCCAGCCTGAACTGCTAGGCCAGGTCGTTCCTGGACCAGAAACAAGCATCCCCCCTGAAACCGGTCCCAGGATGCTTGCTTCCTGTCCAGGTAGGACATGGCTTGGCAGTTCGGGCTGGACTGATCAGGGTCAAGACTGATTTGCATATTGCTGGGTCCAAACTGGGGTGGCATGGTAAAAAGATGGATTTAACCCAGATCTGTGACTGGGGGTGAATGTCTGACAATGTTTAGCATTCCGTCCATCATCTTTTTGAGTTGCTATATGTCTGTGGGTATACCTAACAGGACATATTTGGGGTCCATCAGGATGTTTTCCCTCAGCACCGTAATTAGCTCCTTTAGTATATCAGTCCAATATGCTTGTATTCTAGGGCAATCCCATAGTGTATGTAACAAACCCCTTTATGCCCTACAACGTAGACACTTGGGAGACTCTGCTCTGCCAAACCTATGCAGCGGGGCCCTATCATAGTATGTCCAATGGAGGAGCTTAAATTAAATCAGCTTTAGCCCGGATTTGATAGCGACCTCTCTCGGGTGCATCAAGGCTGCTCCCTAGTCTGTGTCATCAAGTTCTCCCAACTCACTTTCCCAGCTATCTTTCAGTTTTGTTAAGGAGTCAGGCGTGTTATTGTTGATTGTCTTATAGGTCCAGGAGACCGCTTTTGCCTCCATCTCTCCCTGGAGCAGCCTCCCCTCTAGTGGTGCATATTCGGGGATTTACTGTGTTGAGTCTCTCAGCCCAGCAGGCGTGTTTATGTTGTATGTATTTAACCCCTTGACCGCGATCGGAATTCCGCTCGTGTGCTGGACATTCCGATCGCGGGTCGTGACGAGCTCAGCTCGTCATGCGCACAGCGCTACCGCGCAGCATGACGAGCTGAGCTCGTCACCCGCATCGAAGGGGTTAAAGTGTTGTGTCTTGCTCAGTTGGTAGTCTCAACGGAGGGAGCTGAAGGGGATCAGGGCTCCTCCCTCTAAGAGATAACCCAGCTTGGAAATCACAATAGTGTCCCATTCACGGAACCCTTTTAGTTTCCCGATTTCCTTCAGGCGTTTTTCTACCCATAGGGGGGGTTTCTCGGGTGACCTTTGCATCTCATCTCATACCCTTCTTCCACCCCTTTCCAGGCTTCTGTAGTCATCTAAGACACCGGCAACAGCTTTCTTAATCCCTTACCTCCATAAAGGTAATGTAGATAGGAGCTAGATTGCAATTGGGTTCTCTCTAGTGCGTAAGTGGGGTGGTCCCCAAGTACATGTCCCCAGTCGTTGACCACTATTAAGTGTGTTGCCCAGTAGTATGCTTGTATGTCTGGGTCGCTATTTCCCCATTGTATTGGTTGCACTGTAGTGTCCGCAGTGCCACTCTTGGGTATCCCCCGTTGCATAACAGTGTCCGGACCTCTTCCTTTATTTTGACAAACATCTCCTCCGGAACCTTGTGGTACGTGTTCTGGAGGATGTACAGGGGTTTTGGTAAAGTTATAATCTTGTACATAGCGGCCCTCTCTAGTAGTGTTCATGGCAAAGATCTCCATCTTTGCACATCTCTGTGGAAGTCTGTCGTTATTCTTCGAGTATTCCAATCTATGCTGCCTTCCCTATTAGAGGTCACATAAATTCCCAGATACTGGAACCCCTCCCAATCTATGCGTAAGTGTCCTGGGACAGTCGTGGACGGCACATGTAAGCGCTGTGCGGCGGTGGAGTGGGGCGGGCGGGAAGTCGACAGACGACGGAATAGGTTTTATTTATTTATTTAATTTTACCTATTCTATCGTCTTCCCCTCCCTCCCATACACCGCGCTTACCTGCACCGCCCGCCGCTGTCCTAGGATGTCCTGTGCATCGAGGTGGCCCCCGAGCTGGTATAGGCTTGACTTGTCCCAGTTTATCCTGTAGATTGCATGTGCTCTGTATTGCTCAAATATCCTAAACACTCCCGGTAGCGTTTTACTCTGGCGTGTGACATAGAGAAGGATGTCTTCGGCGTAGAGTGAAATCCGTTCGTCCTCCATCACCTCTTCCCTAATGCGGAAGTATTACAGCGTAAAAGCTGATTATTCCTTACACAACACAAAAATTGATTATGACAACAAAACTCCAATGTGCACTTTGCACACGTCTAGAAAAACAACACTGTAACTGAGAAAAGTTGAAGTACCAGCACTGTAAAAGAGTGCTTGGATATGTAGAAATAGCAGTATTAAAAGACTAATGAATTTAACATGTTTATTAACCGAATACCTTATATTTTTAACAAAAGTCATTATGAAAAACTAATGATGAAACCTAGCATTTTTATTGCTGTCATTGTAATGCACCATAACAAGATGAAAAGCGGTACAAAAGATTTATGGAAAGTGCTAGATGACTGAAACTTTCAGTATGAGTGCTAGACATTATTAGGGTCTTATATGTCTTAAAACTAATTTATTTTAATGATAGTTAGGAATGGTTTGCACATAGGTACTTTTAAAATTTTGGTAGTAGGCGATAATTAGAGTTGAACATTTTTGTGTAATAATCACTGACAATGTTACAAATATTCTCATATAGGATATGCTTAATTTATTTTGGTATGCTTGAACTTAATTATGAGTTTATTTTACTAAATAAGAAATGCTAACTTTAAAATGCATTGAGTTGCCTTTTTCCTTAGACTGCATTATTTTATAGCCTGGTGTAATGGACTTTTGTTACGCTTCCTCAAATGTTGCATTATCTGTTCTGTTTATGCAGCATTCTTTAATCAACAAGACACTCTTTCAGAACTTCATTGTGTGTAAATTGGTGGGAACTCGACCTCTTGACTTACTTTATGAAGAAAAACAAAGTAAATAAGCTCTTTGTCAACTAACTTGTGAGGACGGAACGGACAGTCATTTCTCATGAGCAACATGGAAAAATATGTTGGAGTCAGAGTTCAACCCCCTGCTGAAGATACCCTCTGCCGACCCGACGGACCTCAAGAACTACAGACCCATCTCTCTGCTCCCCTTCCCAGCCAAAGTCTTTGAGAAGGCCATCAACGCTCAACTCTCCGAGTTCATCGAAACGAACCACATCCTGGACCTCTTCCAATCAGGCTTCAGAAGCAACCACAGCCTTGAGACCGCACTCCTCGCCGCCACAGACGACATCCGCATCCTCTGGGAAACGGCAGCCCTCATCCTCCTGGACCTCTCGGCCACCTTCAGCACTGTCTTCTACCACTCCCACTGTGCAAGACTCCACGACGCCGACATCGGCAACAAAGCCCTAGAATGGATCGGTTCCTTTCTCACCTGCCGAATACAGAGTCGGACTTCCACCGTTCTACTCGGAACCCACAGAGATCAACTGCGGAGTGCCTCAGGGCTCCTCCCTGAGCCCCACTACTTCAAACATCTACATGGCCCCGCTTGCAGCCATCGTCAGAAGAAACAGACTCAACATCGTCTCCTACGCCGATGACACACAGCTGATTCTCTCCCTCACCGACAAACCCACAGCCGCCAAGAGCAACTTCCACAACGGGATGAAGGCAGCCGCCACCTGGATGAAGGACAGCTGCCTCAAGCTCAACTCAGACAAGACTGAAGTCCTAATCCTGGACTCCACCCCCTCAGCCTAGGACAACTCCTCGTGTTACACAGAGCTCGGAACACCCCCCACACCTACGGACCACGCACGAAACCTCGGCATCATCCTGGACTCCTCGCTGTCAATAAATCGCCAAATCAACGCAGTCTCATTCTCCAGCTTCCACACGCTCCACCTGCTTCGGAAGATTTTCAAGTGGCTCCCCACCGAGTCCAGGAAAACAGTCACCCATGCACTCGTCAGCAGCAGACTCGTCTACGGCAAGGCACTCTACACCGGCACTACTCAGAAATTCCTAAAGAAACTGCAGAACATCCAGAATGCCTCCGCCAGACTCATCCTGACCATCCCCCACCGCAGCCGCATCACCGGTCACCTGAGAGACCTCCACTGTCTCCGGATCAACAACAAAAATTACCTTTAAGCTTCTCACGCACGCCTACAAAGCCCTCCACAACGCTGGACCTGCATACCTCAACCACCGCCTCTCCTTCTACACACCCACCAGACATCTCCACTCCACCCAATTGGCCCTGGCCACCATCCCACAGATCCGCAAGACCTTGGCTAGAGGAAGATCCTTCTCCTACCTCGCTGCGAAGACCTGGAACTCCTTGCCTCTACATCTCAGGCAATCACTGTCACTGCCTCAATTCAGGAAGGACCTCAGGACCTGGCTCTTCGACTGAACCGCAGATCCCCCCCCCACAGCGCCTTGAGACCCTAACGGGTGAGTAGTCGCGCTCTACAAGAAAACTGATTCATTGATTGATTATCAGTGGTGTACCTGGTGAATAGAAGAATGGTCACATGATAGTTAGACCATCATATGGTGACAACTGATGTCACAAATGGACGATTTAGAGTATAAAAAGTGACTCTCCTAGGAGGAGGGAAGGAGCTCCTTTATTTTCTCTTTCCTCCATTGCCGACTGCCCGCCGGACTATCTTTACATGCCCCTTGCCTATTACCCTTTGCTGATGAACTTACCTACTGGACAATTTGGAACTGTCTCGTGAGAGACCAGACCTGAATTTTCCTGATTACTGCTCCATTTCCCTTGCCCATGCCCATAGACATTTCCTTAGTGGACTCTAACTTGATCTCTTTGCCTATGCTAAGAGGACTCTTTTGAACCATCCTCTTTATGGATTCTTTTATTTAGCAGTAGATTCATATTGACTAAATGTGTAGTTTTATACTATATGTTGTAAGACTCATGACTGACCTGCTTAAAATGTTATTGTGTCTTAATGTTCTTTCTGCAGAAACTGTGCTTACAACTATCTGATTTCTAAATGCATGATAGAGAGAGCCATATATTATTTTCAGAACATCGGGTTCTTTCGCTCTTATTCTGCGTAGCCACAGCAGAGCTTCTAGCTTGTATAATTATTGTTAGATTTAACTTCTTTTGAAGGTTGGGTTTTCCAATTGAAACACTCTATTTCTATAGCATGGTCCTGAGAGTAGTGTACTTGAACCAGATCTCTAATTTGTGAGTTGGCTACCAATTAATAGTCCTCATTGTGTGGCCACAGTTCGACACCCTGATTTCTCACCCCTCACTACGATGAAGAAAGGGCCATCATGGATCAATGCCTCTGTGGGTGATGTATAGAATATGAGTGAAGTGACTAAGATAGTATACCAAATGTATGGACCCAGTGCTAGAAAACCGAAAAGAGCTTCCGCTGCAACAGAAGCCTGCGATGTACGGGTGTGTCTGAACCACACAAGTCAACGGCTCCAGTGTGAGGGTGAACAGTAGAGGGGACAAGGGGCATCCCTGTTGCATACCCCTCCCAATTGGGAACTCCGCGGACATCTCCCCGTTTACTCTAACCTTAGCCACTGGGTTTCTGTAGAGCAGCTACATTCAGGCCAGGTATTTGGGTCCAAAGCCAAATCTCTTCAGGGCCTGTGTCAGGAAAGGCCAATGGAGAGCATCAAATGCCTTCTCAGCATCTATGGACAGAAATATGTGGGGGTCTTCGCTTGTTCGGTCTGTCTCCAGCCAACTGCAAAGCGTGTGGAGATCAAATGTGGTCGACCTCTTTGGCATAAATCCCAATTGGTCCTTATGGATTAGGGAGGTTATCACTGCTATGAGCCACGTGGCTGGTATCGTTGCCAGAATCTTTGTCTCAATGTTCAAAAGTGATTTTGGGCAATAGGAGCTGCATTTCGTCGCAGGCTTCCCAGTCTTATGGATCACCACTACTGTGGCGCTCTGATAGGAGGATTCCCTCCTCCTCTGCCTCCGCATACATTGTAAGTAAGTGTGGGCCCAGGATCCTGGCGTGTCTCTTAAAGAACCCTGGTGGTATTTCATTGGGGCCCGGGGTTTTTCCTGTTTTCAGTTTGCCAATGGCAGTCAATACCTCAGTGAGAGTTACGTCTTTTTCTAGGACCAAACAATGGTTTGGTGTTAGGGTTTGGACTGTCACCCCCGGTAGGTATTCTATTATTTGGGACGTGTCAGCCAGTGGACCGGTCTTATAAAAGTCAGCGTAAAACCGAACAAATTCGTTGGCAATTTCTTGGGCTGTGGTATAAGATTTGTTACTTCCTCCCTGTATGGTATGAACCTAGTGCGCCTCCACCGCTCTCTTACCCAACCACACCAGTAGTCGCCCAGCTTTGATGTATGCATCATACAAACGGTGTTGCGTGGCTAGAATCTGTGTTTTCGCTTCGTGATGTGCTAAGGATTAGTATTCCTTGTGGGTCTCTGCCTCGGGCAGCCCCACCAGTTCCACCAGCCGTCTCGCCAGTGATTCAATTTGGTTTGGAGAAAAGCCATAGTGAAGATATAAGCAAGAATGTTAGTTTTACATGCCCGAGGTATGTTTATATCCGTAAATAATTATGAGTTCGGAAAATTTCGGAGAATCCTTTGCAAACACCAGAAATCTTTTTTTAAAAGTACCATTAGAAGCATGAGCACTGGACACTCAGCAACCCCACCATATCATAGGCTGCACTGCAATATGGTCAGAAGGTGGACCATGTGGCCCCTGCTCACTTATTCAGATCTTTACCTGGTCTGTCATACAGGACCGGGAGAGGTTCCAACATGAAACCTTAATTCACATCATCCACTGCCCCCCTCGGCCTAGTCAAGGGCCAGGGTGGGCTGAAAATACACTCCAGCTGTCAAGGCTGGGGTGTAAAAAATGAATACTCCGAGAACATGTAGAGTGGCTGGGGAGGAATAATTGACCCCACCCCATTTTACAAAAAATACCTATTTTAGCCAAAGGAAAGGAGTTTTTGTGACCTCCCCGACCTTGCCTCTGCACCGGAAAGGTCACTCATTACAACCCTTGCCTAATGATATGGGAATGGGGGATAATCATTAATTGAGGCCTACTGTCATTTTATCCTTCCAGCCTTTCCTATTTTTCTGGTTATTGATGTCCCACTTTGCTCAAGGATGTTGGCTCGGCTATTCCCCCTTCAAAATTGTTCTTCGGTGGATTGGACATTTTAAGGATAAAAAACACACCTGAGGCAGCTGATATTTGCAGTGATGGGCCCTGTTTCATCTCTCTGACCTGTCCAAGATTTTGGGGGAGAGGACAGTGGTGGCTGGCACAGGTAAGGGCGGTAGGGCCATGGGGTGGGGTGGGGCGATGGGGTGGGGCAGGGCGGGAGGGGTGGTGCAGGGTGGGGGGGAGTCGACAGATGACGGGATAGGTAAAATTAAATAAAAAAAGAAATAAAATCACTTACCTTGCGCTCGCCGCATCGCTGGCTCGGCGATGCGGTGAGCACAAGGTAAGTGGTTTTATTAATTTTTTTATTTCATTTGACCTATCCCGTTATCTGCCGACTTCCCCGCCACCCGCCCCACCGTTCTTACCTGTGCCATCCCTCACTGGGATATGGTGATTGCCCATCCACCCCCTCCTTGCTCAAAGGTGGTGGTGTGCTCCTGATCAATCTACACCCATGAATTGCCCAGTTGAAGGGGGTATTCCACACAAATAAAAATGACAACTAAAAAACGCCTGAGCAGCCCTTTCTATCATCTTTACAATTGCAAAGCAGTAACCACAACAGATATCAACTGGCCCAGTCTGTCTTGAAATAGAAACCAAGGAGGACTTAGGGCAGCTGCCTGTTGTCACAGGCCACCTTCAGCAGAACTTTGTAAAGACTGAAAGAGGAACCAGTCAATTGGAAACTTCCCAAGTGCCCTGTCTCTGCTGTGAACTGTCCCAAGCCTCCTGTACTCTTGCAAATATGTGGCTGAAGAAGGCACGTGACAGCTCAGAGCTTCCGTAGTGCTGTCTTTGCAACTACAAAGATGGCTCCAGAGTAGCTGTCTGTTATCCTGTCCTGCACAAATATGCAAGCCGTTGGGGTACTGGATAAAAAAACATAAACCAAATAACCATTCTTTAAGCAAAGTGAGGGAAGAAAACATTTTTAAATCTTTCCCAATCTTTGGCAACATCAGTATCCTAAATTGAAAACATCAAGTCTTCACCACTGACTGAATCTACTCATAAAGACTAACACCCCTATGAACTTTTGCACCCATGTTTCTCACAGTATCGAAGGGTATGGGTTTTAGATCCATAGATGCTGCCAAAAAGAAAGGTTCTATATCTTTGTATCAAGGGAAGGTGCTAACATTTCTGTTTGTCCTCGACTGAGTTGTTTTAGATGATTTTGAGTCATCAATGAGGATCCTGAAATAGATTATTGATCTACTTTCCATCCCTCAGAGAATTCAAATTATGAATGCCTTTATCGCTGGCAAGTTAGATTATTACAGTTTAATATATTTAGATTTACCTGAGAAATGACCGAATGAATTGCATCTTGTTCAAAATACTGCTGCGATGTAAATTTTTGATCTTAAAAAAATTTGATTCAATAACACCAGCTCTTGCTAAACTCTATTGACTACCAGTGAGATGAGGCAAATTATAAAGTTTAAGACCTTTTGTATGGTGCATATGGTTTTATGATCACCAGCCTGGCCCTCTCTCAATAAGATTTTCTTTATGTAAACCAAAGATATCTTTGAGATCTGAAAAGGCCTTTCTATTGGTTGTTCCTAAATTTCACTGAGTTTCAATTGGAGGAAATGCTTTTTCAGTAGCTTCTGCTAAATTATGGAACAACATGTCAACTGAGATATGTACCAAATCAGTTTTGCTGAATTTTAGGAGGATCCGTAAAAACCTGGCTTTTTCCAGATTTGTAGATGACACAACAATTGGGGCCAGATGTACGACCGTTTTTTGCGGTCGCAAATGAGAGATCGGCCCGTTTGCGACCGCTAAAAAGGATCCTGGCATGTACAAACACAATTTTGCGAGTCACAGACTCGCAAAATAGGGTTTGCGACTCTCGCTATTAGGAAGGGACGTCCCTTCCTAATAGCGAGTTTCAATGCAATGTACAATTGTTTTGCGACCTCATTTGCGGCCGCAAAACACTCGCAGTTTACTTCCTACTTCAAGTAGGTGGTAAACCACTCGCAAACGGGAAGGGGTCCCATAGGGACCACTTCCCCTTTGTGATTGGGTGCGAACATATTTTTTAAGAGCAAGCGGGACCACTGCCTGCCCTTAAAAAATTAAACTGAAAAGTTACATTTTTCTGTTTTAAATGTATCCCGTTTTTCTTTAAGGAAAACGCGCCCCATTTAAAAAAAAAAAAAACTGCTTTATTTAAAAAGCAGTCACAGACATGGTGGTCTGCTGACCCCAGCAGGCCACCATCCCTGAGAGTGCTAGCCATTACCAATGGGGTCGCAAATTGCGCTTGCCTCATGAATATTAATGAGGCATGCAATTTGCGACCCCATTAGGAATCGCAAACAGTGTCTGAGGCACTGCTGTACATTCATTTTTGCGAGTAGCAAATTGCGAGTCGCAATTCGCCGCAATTTGTGACTCGCAAAAGTGAATGGTCGTACATCTGGCCCTAAGTGACTGGTCATGATCTATTGCAGAACTTGCAATTACCTCCGGCTGAATGACGCAGTTTAGAAATACCAAAAATAAAATAGAAATAAATAACTATGTCTGCCTCATAAAACATTGTCACTTAAAATCATAAAAAACAGTCATTTATGAAGAGGAAGACTGACAAACAAGCTGAGGATGAGTTGCTGTTAAAACAGGTGCATCCAAAGAACTATTATGAAAGCACAGAACAAATCATAACAAAATGGGGTGTCAACGATGTTGCAGTCAATGATGTTGTAACCAAAGTTGTAGATTGATGAACTGCAGAGATGGGGGAAGGAACAAATTATGAAAACAAATGAGGAACCTTCAACACTATTGTTTGATAGGATCATGAAGAAAGTGCTAGTAGTTGTAGACACAGGTTGAAGAATAAATGCTGAAAACAATGAAAGTGAGATGCGGTGGAAGAAAAGATGAATGTGACACCGAAGGTGCTGCGATGGGCAGAATGGACAGAGGATCTGGCGACACAGGAGAACAAACATTAAAAAACATTGATGACTGAAGCACCCCATTGGGGAGCCCACTGTACTACTGAATGGGGCAAAGGGCACTGGTAGTGCAGGAGTCCAAAGTGGAAATGAACAGTAGTGAATACAGCACGTTGATTTTTCAGACTTTTATCAAGACAGCTCTTAACACCAAGCCACTGGACAGGCAGTGATGACAGAAGTGATGAATGACGAGCCTGAAGCACAGCGTTGCACTTGAGTGGTAAATCGATGATGAAGAATGCTCACAACACTGCCAGGAAAGATGGGCGTTAATAGAAGGCTAAACTACAGACCTGGCTCTGCAGCCAGGGTACACTGAGTAAGTGGACTACCATTAGCTGGTGTTGGTGCACAGAAGGGTTTGATGTTGTCATCTTTTGTCAGTTAGGATAATACAACAGCCGCCACAATGATTATATGCCTATCAGGCCGGCAAGCAGAGATGAAGTAAAGTAGCCCACCAGCTTAGACACTGCAGCAGGTGCATACTTCAAGATGTGAAGGCACCCAGAGACCAAAGTCTTAAAATTGGAGAATTGGCCCAGAGTGTTTTTGTGTGGGGTTTAAAGTAGGGGTGGGCCGAACTCGCGGAGTTTCACTCCGTGGAATTCCATGCAGCTACCTAAAAATTCAGCGAGATTCAGCGAAGTTCCGCGAGTGGCGGAATTCCAGACCATTGCGCTGTTCACGTTGATTTTTAGTGTCTGGAGGTTGTCTCGAGCTGTAAAATCAGCGCAAACTGCACCACGCAGTGCATCAGAGGGCGCAGCTTCTTTCTGCCGCTTGAGTAGATTTTCTACTCGAGCGGCAGCTTTCTCAACGCTAATGGCAACTTTCTCAACACAAGCGGTAGCAACCTGCTACGACTGCCTGCATTGAGTAATCTCACCGGAAGGTGGACTTGCACTTGTTTTTTCTCGCTCACGCTCGCCAACTTAATGTTGGCGAGCCACACGTGAGGAAAACCCTGCCACGCAGTGTTTGGCATCGTTTTTGCCAAATTCCGCGCTCCGGGTTAGAGCACGTAGTGGGCAAAACTCCACAAACTCCGCGAGCAGAGTTTATTGCCCACCCCTAGTTTAAAGCAGTTGATGCAATGCATATTGTAACTAAAGGTGGCTACACAACATCCTTCACTGGTGTTTGTCTCATGCAGCTTAAGAAAGACTCAAAAGGGAAATTGATGGCCATGTGTGGCTTTCATGGGGAGCAGGAAGTCACAGTCTGTACTGTTTATGTTCAAATTTAACATGGGAGGGAATTCTAAGGGGCATACTGGGCAACTGTATTAGGAAAGGGCCAATAAAATTCTCTAGCTTACACATTTCAGTCAAGACAAAACTCAACTTTTGTAGATTTGATTCACAATCCCAATTTTGTGAAATTGGTTAAAAGACATGACAAAATTAACATTATCATGAAAAGGCAGTTAGGATGCTAGAAAAAAATGCCCTCATATTTTATCGGTATTAGAAAACCAGGTTGTCCTTTAGTAGCAGATCAGAAGGGAGTTGGGGGGAGTTCACAGACTACATCAGTACTTTAGATAAAGTACAGGTCCATCAAGGTTGCGTGCCTCTATTAGTCTCTCAGTTACTTAAACTGATACACCTTAGGCTGAATTCCATGAAGTAACATGATGCCCAATTTGAGAAGTGTTCCTTCTACTTGATGCACATCCCACGCACCATCCCTGATTGTCTGTTGTCACCCTGTATTTGCAAAAAAGATTTGGCATGCTGGACTAGAGATATATGAGGCTAGCCCTGTCTGATTTTGGTTTGGGTGTAACATTCCCGGAATGAGTTACCTTCTCCAGTGGCAAGGCTTACGACTACATGGTGATCTTCACATGGGTAGTGTCAGGAAGCAGGTCGGGAGGCTTGGCTACTAATGGCTCCTTGAGTACATGGACAAAATACTCCAAACCAGCTCATTCTGCATATATTTGAAGCTTGGAAAGGCTGGCGGTGTTCACAGAGTGTCAGCACAATCTGTTGCAAGGCTTTGGCTTGTGAAGAAGGCGCTATGCGTAGGCTTGATCTTCGGAGATAGCAGTAGCCATTTTGGATTATTGTCTATAACTTCCCTTGTGTTTCATGGTACCCTTGCAAGGCAATCAATGTTGCTGCAGCCAGGGCACTGCTTTTCTGATTTGTGACTCGCTTTGGGTGAACAGTACTTTCTTCCGGGCTTGCTGAAGGACAGTTTAAATACTGAGAAGTATTCTGGAAATCAAACTGTGTTAGGAAACAAACTTTGAACTGTTGATTAATTATTTGGTGTTAACAGTGTAACTATTTTAGGATTGTTTTCAATTTTTGAACTCTGCAGTTTTCTCTGTGGACAATCAGGAATAGCCTTAATCTTACATTCAGCCATGGAGATGCCTTGAGGAGTTAGGATGAATCATAAGAATTCCACCTTGGTGGTGTGAAACTCACATTTGGTGAGTTTACAATAAAGGCCATGTTGTCCTAAAGTTGTTAGAATAGTTTTCACATGGATGATGTGCGCATTTTGGGACTGTGAATAGATAAGAATGTTGTTGATATATACAATAACAAATGTATCTAGAAATTTGTATAGAACATCATTGACAAAAAATGTAAATGCCGCCGGAGCATTACATAGTCCAAACGGCATCATGCAGTACTCAGATAGCCCATAACGGGTCAGAAAAGCCATCTTCCATTAATCTCCAGGCCTAAAGCATACAAAATGTAATGCCCCCCTTAGATTAAGTTTAATATAGAAGTTAGGTCTTTAACTTGATCCAAAAGTACGGAAATGAGTGGAAGGGGGGTACCGATTCTTTACAGTGATGTTATTGAGAGCCCGGTAATCAAAGCAGGTCCGAAGTTCTTCACTGCTTTTAGAGACAAACAATAAACTGCTTTTAGAGACAAAGAAGAAAGATGAGCTATTGCCCAGAGTCACATGGTGCTGAGCTGAGCTGCCGCCGGAGCTGGGGATCGAACCGTGAACCCTGTGCCCCGAAGTCAGCTGCCCTGGCCGCTGCACCACACCTCTCCACTAGGTATATGTTCTCTTGCTCTGTGAGGGCATATATTCGACAGCATGGTATTTTAGTGCCTGGAACCAGATTAATTTGGCACTCATATACCCAATGAGGAGGTAAAGTCTCTGCCTGGCACCAGTTTGAGGGAAAAGTCACGTTCCTTTTAGCCCAGTCTATGCTGGGATTATGAACTTTTAACCATAGCATTCCTAATAATATTCCAAACCGTGATACGTCAATTAATTCTAAACTTAGTTCTTGGCTTCATGCCTCATCATGCCATCCGTCACAACATCCGGCAGTTATATAATGACTTGTCGCTAGCTGATAGAATCGAGGGACCAGCGGCAATTCTCCTTGCTGATATCAACAAGGCATTTGACTTGTTGAGGTGGGAAAACTTGTCGGTGCTTCTTCAATGTTTAAATTTCAGCCCTAAATTTTTATCCTTACATTAGGCTACTCTCCACTGACCTAACAGCGACGGTGCAGGTGGCCGGTGCCAGATCAGATTCTTTTCCAATATAGCAGGAATGCGGCAGGGTTGACCATTGTCCTCCGTGCTGTTTGCTCTTGCTATGGAACCTCTGGTGGTATGGGTGAGGATGGACACTCCGGTACACGGCTTTGACTGGAGGGAGGGACTATCCAATAGAATAGTATTATATGCTGACAATGTTCTCTTCTTCCTGACTGTCCCTGGGACCTCAGGCCCCCGCATTCTGTTAATCATGCATATTTTCAGTGAAACCTTGGGCCTATACAATAATATGTCAAAATCTATGGTGTTCCCTGGCGGGTAACTGCCCGAAGGGCCTTGGTTGGGTGGTGGGGTTGCGGATTGCTTCGGATCGATTCATGTATCTAGGTGTCTTTGTTCCCGGTATGTGGTGCTGGCATGGTTGCACAACGTGGAACCTGTTCTGACTCGCTTGAGGGAGGATGTTGGTATTTTTGCCTTTGTCTCTGACTGGTAGGTCTGCAATTTTTATTGTTCCCCCAGCTTCTGTACCAACTCCAGAATTTTCCATATGACATTCTACAACCGTGGTTCCGGAAACTGAATTCCATCCTCAACGGTTTCTTCTGGAGAGGGTGGGACCCCCCGTATCAGCCTCTGTAAATACTTTCAATGAACCTTTTGTGGGGGTATTGCCAAGGCAGATATTGAGTCATATTACCGTGCATCACATTTGCTGGTCGTTAATGACTGGTGGCACGACCTCCAGGGGAACAGTGCCTTTGCATCCGAGAAGTGGGCGATGGGAGACACCTATCTTCTATTTATATGGCGGTTATGTAATGAGCGTAACGGTTCTAAAGTCCTTTCAAAACCCTGCTGGTGGAATACCAGCTCCATCGTATTTAATTTCATCACTATCTTCAGCTCCGCCATGCTCTGAACCCTTATATTGCAGCCCTACCTGATCCCCCTGAATTTAATCCTGTAAGAGGGATGGGTGGAAAACAAAACGAGGAGGTCTTACAGGCCGTTGAATGATGGCTTAATTTATTGACATAGGTCAGAACAATAAGAAATGTCAGAGTCAAAGGAAAACGAAGGGGTCAGGACGGGAGGTGGTTGTCGTCGTCGTCCGAGATGGTGCTGGTGTTGGCTCTTCTCGTCTTCTTCCCGTTGGGTAGCGATGGTACAGCCCCGGGTTAAACAAAGAAGAGAAGGCGGTCAATGCGGCTGTCCCTTCCCAGAAGAGTATGAATAAGTGCAGAACAGCCGTCACCGTGATCACAATGCTCTCAGAAAAGATGGGTGGGAAGGAGCGGGCGAGTCAGGGAAAAGATGCCAAGAGATAGCTCCGACATAGGTCAGGAAGACCGCAGAAAAGAGAAAAGATTATCTTTTCCGTGTTCCAGTTATAAACCCCTATTTACCTTTAGACTTGGGAAAGGGGGTTAAGTGGACGCGGATTAAGCGTTTTCGTCTCTTTGGTACTAGGGTGTAGGAGGTGAACAGGGAGTGAGGGTATCGTGCACAGAAAACTTCTAGTGAGATGCGTGAACACCCCCCCTTTTTCTGCCCAGTGAACCCTGAGTCCCTTGGACTCGCCGCCCCCCCTCCCTCCCGTATTTACACAACCCTTTGCCTAGAATCACGTACCGCAGAGGCCGCAACTCTCCTGAGCTGCTGCGGCGGCGTTACAGCGTCCTCCGGGGGTGTCCACCACTCCTCCGACCACTCCTCCCGTTCGGTATCGGTTTTCTCCGGGCTTTGCTGGGGTCCTTCGTCTGCTTCTCGTCCTCGTTCCTGGGCCGGCTCGTCTGCTTCTCGTCCTCGCTCCTGGGCCGGCTCGTCTGCTTCTCGTCCTTGCTGTTCCGTGGTGCTCCGTGCTTCCTCTTCCGACTCTCGCCTCCTAAACACGCACACCCCGGCGTCTTCCGGGATCTCCCTTTCAGCTACACGCTCCTCCCCTCGTCTCCAGGAGGTGTCACACCATTGGCCGTTCTGCGTCAGAGGGAGTTTCTTCTCCTGCATGGAAGAAGGGCCGCAAGAGGTTAACTCTTTCAGTACTGTCGCCGGACTATCGTTAGGCGGGTCCAGTCCCTCATGAGGACCTATGGGGGCTATAGCGGGTTTGCCGCCCTGGCCCTCTTCACAAATCCATAGGAAGGTAAACTCATTATGGTAGACCTGGGGGACCACAAGATTGCTAAGATATATTAAACCCTTATTTCTAACCGCCCAGATACTTTCCTTGCTCTCAGGGGGTGCTTGGGAAGCTGATGTTGGTGTACTGGAGAACGAAGATTGGACTGAAGTTCTGGGGTCGCCTCGCGAGGTGGCCATTGCAGCCAGACTTAGGCTGATCCATCTTAAATACCTCCATAGGGTGCTTGGGGTTGACTTTGGCAAAGCAGGATATTGCTATTGGTATTGATATTGGAAGAGCAGGGCATCTGTAGGTGTCACAGGCATTGTGCAGGACCTTAGGCCAGGGGGGAAACCCTGGTTTCTTTGTGGATGTAACGTGGGGAGGAGGAGAGAAAGCTACTGCCCTCGTCTCATTAGGTATAAGTCTGGGTGGCGAACTCCGCTCCGCTCGCGGAGTTTGCGGAGATTTCCGCACTCCGTGTTACGCGGAGCTCGCTGTGTTTTTTTCCTCGCTCGCGTTTGTCAACGTCAAGTTGGCAAGCACGAGCAAGGAAAATCCACCTCCTGGTGCGATTTTTCCTCATACACGATCGTCAACATCAAGTTGGCGAGCGCGAGCGTGGAAAATCAACCTCCCGGCGAGATTTCTCAACGCAGTTGGTCAGATTTCTCATTGCGAGTGGTCGCGTATGCTCGCGACCGCTCGGGTATGCTCGCGACCCCTCGCGTTGAGAAACTGTCCGTTCGCGTTGAGAAAGCAGCCGCTCGAGTAAAAATCTACTCGAGCAGCAGAAAGGAAGCAGCGCCCGCTTATGCTGTGCATGGTGCCATTTGCGATGATTGCACAGTGCAGACAAGCACATGGCATCAAACATCACCGGAAACAGCATTTATCCAACGCACTCCACCGCTTGTGGAGCTCCGCGTAGCGCAGCAGAGTTTTTTTTGCACTTCGTGGAGTTCCGCGTAGCAGAACACCGCAAACTCTGCCCAGGCTTAATTAGGTATAGGCCGGAGGGGTCTAACCAACCACAAGCCGCACTGAGGCCTAGTCCGACCGCCTTCATGGGCAGGAGTGCACCCCCACACCCCTAGCAGTGCCTCACCTGAGCCAGTTGCTGGGCGTCACAGGATATGTGGGAGCTATGATAGGATCGCTTCGGCTAGCACCATCTCCACTGGCGCACTGGGCTGTCTCCTCCTGGGTCGGTATATGTCCAAATGAGGCATCCTCCCTCCTCTGCCTCCAGCTGCATCCTTGTCACCCTGGCCCCGGGGTCTCCGCTGTGTTTTCAGATGCAACCAGGCACCGCTACAGCACCAGCCGCATAGGACCTCCTCCTGGCCCGCTGACAAGCGGGGTATCGCGGGCCAGGTGCTTGAGCTGGACATGCCTCTGCTGGGTCTCCACTACTGCCATGGCCCGACTCGGCTGCTGAATCACAGAGAATTGTAGGCCGTGCCTCCTGCTGGTCGTATGCACACGTCGGGCACCGCCACACCCCACCATCTCTCCGCCTCATCTCCAGGTGTTTCTGGCCAATATGCAGACTCAAGACCCAGCGGGAAGCTAGACGCAGGTACATGGAGCCCCACGGCCACCGGATCGACAGCGGTCTTGCTCCGCCATGCCACGCGGCCAGTGCGGTCGTGTCCATAGGTCGCCTCGTGACAATGTTGCAGGCGGGCTCTAGGGGTGGTCTCTATTTAGTCGATCTCAGGGTCCGCCTGATACCTCATGTCTTAGATCAGGACGCACTGCGACTGGCTGCACGAGGGCGGCAAGCAGAATCTGGTGGGCCAGGCATCCAGAGCGGCCCGCCTCGGCAGGTCTCACACTGCTGCCGCATCTCGATGCAACCACGAGTCTCTCTCCGCCGCAGGCCGCACACCCAGCAGGTCTCAGGACAGCCCCTGTTATGATATGTTATGTTAGAATCCTTGTAAAGTGCATGGCTGCCCCAGCAACAGGGCGTCCCAGCGCTACGTCTAGCAGAGTGAGTAGCAAAGAAGCTAGTGACTGGAGAATATCCAAGACTTGACCATTTTCCTAAAGGTCCAATGGTCGGACATACTGCGGGCAGCGAGAGGAATGGAGTTCCAAAGGGCAGGTGCCATTGCCCTAAATGAACGTCCACCCACTCTTGCCCTGCGCACCCGAGGTACTCGGGCCAGATGCAAATCCGCAGAGCGCAAAGCCCGTGCCGGAACATACAGGGAGCACATATTGCTCAAGATCTGAGGACAGAGGTCCTAGAGGATCCTATGGGTAGTGCAGAGAGCTTTAAAGTAGACTCTCTGCTCTACAGGTAGCCAGTGGAGCCGGCGAAGAAGGTCCGAGGCATAGCAGTACTTCGGGAGTGCGAAGAGAGGGTGGGCAGCCGTGTTCTGGGCCTGTTGAAGTCTTTTAGTCACTGATTAATTAACACCGAGGAGCAACCCGTTGCAGTAGTCTAACCTTGACAGAACGGTGGAATGGACAATCAGCTGTCTAGTGTGTGCGTCAAAAAGTCCCAAGATAGGCTTTAGGCCGCATAACAAGCCAAAGCAAGTGCCTGCCACTGCCTTGGCGTGCCCCTCAAATGAGAGGGCATCATCCACCAGAGCTCCCAGGTTCTTGACCACAGATTTAGGTTGAGGGGGTACTCCAAGGGCCGAGGGCCACCATTGACTGCCCCTCAGATGGGTATCTCTGCCCACCAAGAGGACCTCTGATTTGGTGGAATTCAGTTGTAAGTAGTTATTGGCCATCCATTCAGAGATGGCCGTGAGGTCGTCTTGAAATTTCACCAAATCCTGGTTGGGGTTACTGGAGAAGGTGAACACCAGCTGAGTGTCATCGGCGTATGACACCCGGGCGATGTACCAAGCTTTGGCCATGCGGGCCAGAGGGCGGATGTAAATATTAAATAGAGTGGGGCTCAGGGCGGAGCCCTGAGGAACACCACAACGTAAAAGGTGGATACAGGAGGAAAAAGGGGGAGCAGAGACCTGGAAGGACCGGTCGGCCAGAACGGACGAGAACCAGGAGAGGGCCTCACCACTGATCTCACCTAGCCAATGTAGCAGGATTTTATGGGAGACCGTGTCAAAGGCCACGCTCAGATCGAGCAAAATCAGTGCCAAGGTTCTGCCTTCATCCAGAGCGGACTGTAGCTGCTCCGTGACCACAAGCAGTGCCGATTCGGTGCTATGTCTAGGTCGAAAGCCATTTTGTGACATATCCAGAATTAAGTTTGCTTCCAGATATTGAGTCAGGATGGTATTGACATAGGATTCCATGATCTTAGAGAGGAATGGGAGCAGAGATATCGGTCAAACGTTTTCCGGCTGAGACGCATCCAACGTCGATTTTTTTAACAGGGGAACAACTTTAGCATGTTTCCAGGACTTGGGAATGGCGGCCAGTGATAGCGACCTGTTACTCAGCTCCCGGCACTCCGATAGGAGGCAGTGTTGAAATTTTACAAACAGGTCGGGTTTCAGAGGGTCATCAGGAGACCCTGACTTTACCTTGGCAGACAGAGCCTCTATGTCTTTTAAAGACATAGGCGGGAGGGCGTGGAGGGAGTGAGTCTCAGGGTTGGTGCATGGACTCTCCCGGAGGCCAGAGGTGGCATTCCCCGGGCAGAAAGTGCTGTAAATTCGCTCCACCTTACTAATAAAGAATTTTGCCAGTGTCTCACATTGCAAATTGGAGGATATGGTACTGTTGGTGGCAGACGGGGATTTTAGCATATCTTTCAGGAGTGCAAAGATGGTTTTGGTAGGGTTGCTGCTAGTAATAATCATGTTAGCATAGTGCGCAGCCTTGGACTTCAGGACCGATTTATGGTATGTTTTGATTGTGTTTCTGTAGTTTGCTTTTGCTGTGGGGTCATAAAACCGTCTCCAGGCTTGTTCTAGGGTCTTACATTTATTCTTTTCCAAAATCAGTGACTCATCATAACATGCATTGCTTTGTGTACGCTTGGAATGTGTCAATTTTGCTGGAATACAGGTGTCCAGTGCTATATTGACCCATCCCAGGAAGGCTGCATTGGCTGCCTCAATATCACTTGGCCATTCTGGGCGATGAGAGTTTAAAATGGCTTTAAAGGCGGTCGGATCTAGTTTATGCCATGGGCGCTTCATAGAAGGTGGGCGAAGAAGTTGTGGTATGGGGCCTTCTAGACAGAGCCGCAGGGAGATGAGGGAATGATCAGTCCAGGACATAGGGAGGGGGGCTTGGCCTCCAAGGTCTGGAGATTCGAAAAACTGGATCAAGGAGATGTCCGGCTACATGTGTCGGTCCCAAAAACTAACTGCATCAACTGGCAGGCTGCCATATCCCCAAGGAAATTGGCGACCTCAGGGGACTCTTGAAGTTCCAGATGTAGGTTGAGGTCACCTATGATGTTGAAATTGGCTGCCTCTAAAACTAACGTAGATACGGTGTTAGCTAGGGCTTCTTGAAAAGCTTTCCATGGGCCTGGTGGGCGGTAAATGAGTAGCCCAGAAAGTGTAAAATTGTCTGTCAATGAAATTTTAAAAAGAACACTTTCACAGTCAGGGATAACCTTCAGGGTAAGACAGCAGGTGTAGACAGGTTTAAATATGGTAGCTAAACCCTCCCCCTCCCAACCGCTCTGATCCTAGTGCACATCGCGTAGCCTGCGGGGAGGGTCAGGGCCGGTATGGCAACGGAATCCTCGGAGAGCCATGTCTCCATAAGGAATAGAATGTCTGGGGCAGTATCTTGCAGGAGGTCCAATACCTCTGCATGGTGTTTAACTAGGGAGCAACAGTTTACACTGCAAATGGTGTATTCCTTCAGCCCAGAGGCTGATGACGCCGTTCGGATGCAGTGGCTCACCCTGAAACCGCATAAATTACCCTACAAGGGACAGAAATCAGGGTACCAGCTGTGATGCCCGCAGGCGACTGTGGAATGCAAGGCGGACAGGGATTCCCGTGTGTAGACCAACCTGTGAGGTAGCCTACAGGCAGGGTTCCTGCCGCCTGGTGACGTCCAGGCGTGGACGGGCGCGGACGGGCGCAGACGGGCTTGGCTTTGGCACACCTTTGGTGTGCCAGCGGCGCGTCCACTCTGCGTCCGCGCTGCGGCGTACATTTTGTACCTGTGGGTCAAAAGTGGCTCCTCCCAGGCTGGACCGGATTGGTTGGAACTGGCCAATCGGGTCGCGGCACACCGGAAATTAAAATACAGCAAAAGCACAAGACGAACAAACAGCGTGCAAATTCAATTCTGTGCAAAGTTACAGCGTTTGAGGGTTAAAAACCAACCAGCAGTTCCCTCTTAAGAATCACTCATGCTAGAGGAGCGTCCGCGCTGCGGCATGCATTGAGTACCTGGAGGGCACAACTGGCTCCTCCCAGGCTGGACCAGATTGGTTGGAACTGGCCAATGGGGTCACGGCACACCGGAAATTAAAATACAGCAAAAGCACAAGACGAACAAACAGCGTGCATATTCAATTCTGTGCAAAGTTACAGCATTTTAGGGTTAAAAAACCAACCAGCTGTTTCCTCTTAAGAACCACTCATGCTAGATGCGCGTCCGCACTGCGGCGTGCATTCAGTACCTGGGGGGCACAACTGGCTCCTCCCATGCTGGACCGGATTGGTTGGAACTGGCCAATCAAGTCGCGGCACACCAGAAATTAAAATACAGCTAAAGCACAATTATAAGACGAACAAACAGCGTGCAAATTCAATTCTGTGCAAAGTTACAGCGTTTTAGGGTTAAAAAACCAACTATCAGTTCCCTTTTAAGAACCACTCATGCTAGATGCTCGGGTACCTCCGCACTCTGTCGCCGCTCCCCTTCAGTACGTTGGACCCCCACGGGTATAGAAATCGGCAAGAGGCAGCATGGGGTTGTAATAAAAGTGATTCAGCAGGATTTTGACGGATTAAGTTATGGGCTAACGGAGCTCACCTAGAGCATGTCAGCCATGTTGGACCGCTAGGCCACGCCCCCTTCCTCATGATTTTCAGATTTGAGGCCACAGGTCATATGAACCAGTTGTGTCTGGTGGGTGATTAGCCCGGACGTCAACAAAGAACCATCTGCGGCCTTGACTGTTTCAGATCTCTTTTTCTTTATGGTAGGGATCCCTAATTTTGAGCAAATAGGTAGTATCTATGAAATTGCCTGTGTCCCCACAGTCTAGCATGACCACTACAGTGACTTCCTCTTGTTTGAACTTTAGAGTGGCGTTCAAGATGAGATGTAGTACTGAGCTCTGTAGAGTGTTAGCTACTGATTGATTCGAAAGTGTTTCAGTTAAGCTCAAAGGGTTCTTCTGCTTATCCTTTGAGCATGTTAATTTTTTTCACCTGTTTAGACACAGTGATGCTAACATTCTGCTTCAAGATTGCTCAAGCCTTTGGTTTGGCGGAACACTCCTGAACAAAGTGACCTTTCTTTCCACAGTACAGACAATGGCCATTGTTACATCGTAAATCTTTTTCTTCCACAGTAAGAGGACCATGGAAACCCCTCATTTCCATAGATTCTGTATTTTCGTTATTGGTAGAATCAGAAACCCTGACCCTGGAGCGAAGAAAGACTCGAGTTTCAGGCGCCTCCTCTTACCTTTCCGAATGGATAGCCATGGTCTAAATGTAGGGTAAAGTCAACCAAATCACTACAGTTCTGAGGCTATGATGTCTTTTAGCTCATCTCTAAATCTGCCAAGGAACATTGCAGATCTTTCAGCTTACAGTCAGTTGGTTTCAGCAATCTGGTGGTTAAACTGTGCAATATATGGCATCAGTTATCTACTTGTCTTAAATCTAACAACTCTCTATCTGTCGATCCTGTGGCAATACGTTGATCAAATGTACAGCCCAAGCAGCTGCATCCCCACTTAGGTATGAGATAATGAAGGCTATATGTGACTGTGCACCTGGAAAGGCTGTTGGTCAAACCATAAAATGGAGTTGTACCTGGGTTAGGAAGGTCTGGCTTTGAATCGGGTCCCCTAAAATCCTCTCTGGTGGAGCCAAAGGTACTGCAGCGGGACTGGTAACTGAGACCGTCTAGGGAGTTGATGCCATAGTTACTGATACGTGGTTACCGGGAAGGCTCTAGCCATACTCAAATGATCCTGGATTTGAGATACTGGAGTTGCAAGAGCTGAAGTTTCTGTGCGGGCTGCCACCAGATCTTTCTGGATGTTTCCAAGCATTCTACACAAGTCCTCCATGGATGACATCTGGAAAAGCCGACTCAGGAGGAACAAATACCGTTGGGCTTGCTATTCTGTGCCCGTTCCTCAGAAGTGATGCTCTCAAGATGCCATCCTCCTAGCAGCACCAACTGATTTTATATTTCACCAGAGTATCGATATGATCAAACGAGGAGAAGTGAAGTTAGAATGTGTACTGCAAGGAAGGAGACCTGGAAGGAAAAAGATTAGTCAACAAGTCTTAGTTCTACTTTCATGAAGAATTGTTTTTACATTTCACACAAGAAAACACTGGTTGTTTCCACTAAGAGAGCAAAGGGCAGAATTACAATTCCTTATGTTTTTGATATTCCTGAATAAAAAGCTGTAACAGTTCTTTAAAGGTTCATTGCGAGTTCCCAAAACAAGGCTATATATCCAAAGAAAAATCTCAACTGAGGGGGAGCTAAGAATTTGTTCCCAATGTGTCTCTCATGCTGTAGTTGGTTGATCTCCCTTCACCAACCAGTAGTGCAGACCTAAATGTGCCCCCCAACTCAGCACCTTACCGGAATGCTGTTTTTTCCCAATTCGCCAGAAGAATTTCTGCTTGAGCGCCAGAAGGCGGTACCTCATCCGAACATCTGAAGAAGGTAAGTGGGGCCTGAAAGAGAACCTCTTTGGTGTTTGGCTCCTTGATGTGGCAGCTCCTTTCAAAACCAAACATGAATAGAAAGCGCAGCTGAAAGGACACAAACTCTTTAAATAGAGGTGACGTCTCAGATGGCGGTGCCCTCAAGCATGTTCCAGAACTTGTACCTGCTGCCAAATGGAAACAACAATGAAGTCATCAGAGTCAGCACAAAAATATGAGTCATCAGGGTCAGCAGGTTATTTGAGCATGTTCCAGTTTAACACCTGCTGCTAAAAGGGAAACAACAATGAAGTCATCAGTCAGCACAAATAAATGTGTTATCAGGGTCAGCAGGTCATCTGAGCATGTTCCAGAACTGACACCTCCTGCCAAAAGTAAACAATGGATGAGTCATCAGAGTCAGCACAAACAAATGAGTCACATAGTGAAGCCCCTTAGTGACATGCGCACACAAAACAATAACAATAAAGACATTATAGTAATACAACATATTTTGTTGTTTAAGCATTGGAACAATATTAGTATACAAACATGCTGATGAGATGGACTTTTAAAACTTGTTTTAATACTTGCGGCTAGGAGTTTATGATACTACAGTGATGAGTCAGAGTGGTGCTATCCAGTGTCTCCGTTCAATTCTCCTTTCCCCGTTTCTATGACTGGCTAACATATTGTATTGAATTTGGTCAGTGGTGGCTGCGGACAGTCATACATAGAGGCACTTGGCCGTATATATTTCTGTATCTAATTTCATTCCTACATGTAAAAATATGAGATTTTTTTATATAGCAGTACATCTCACTGCCAATGGCTAGATCTACTAGTTGTGAAAGGCCCTTAAGCCAACGAGAGAGAGGGTCTTTATCAACCAGTGTAGCCCAAGGTAGAAGGACTATAGTGCAATTAGAACATCCCACCCACTGAGGGAAACATGTTTTAAATCAAACACGGAAATAGAAAGACAAAGATTGGGATGTTGGAGCAGCAGATCTGTAGCAGTCATTATTAGTTCTGAGGCGCTTCATTGTCTTCAATAAAGTGCTCAACAATTGAGTATTCTAATGCATAATAGAGAAAATCTTCAAGTATTAGTATATATATTAAGCCCTGGCGGAGTGCCACTACGCGGAGTTCCACAGAGTTGGAAAAAACTCAGTAGAACTCCGCTCCCCTCCACCCTCCCTAAAAGCAATTAAAAAAAATCACTTACCTGCTGTGGCGTCTCCGGGCTGCCCTCCTCCTCGCCAACTCAAAGCACGCGCATGCGCAGTCCTCCCAAGACGTACATCGTAGCGGTTTGCATGTACGAGGAAGCGAGGACGAGGAGGCGAGAAAGACCACGGCAAGTAAGAGGGCAGCCCGGAGATGCCACAGCAGGTAAGTGCTTTTCTTTACTGCTTTTGGCGTTTCCATTCAACCTATCAAATATTCCCCAGCAAGATGGCAGATGAACAGGTTGAATGAACACCCCCAAACCAATGAGAGAGAGAGAGAGACAGAGAGAGAGAGGGATCGCCCAAGTGATGTCAACCCCCTACTGCCTACCTCACGTCTGCTCTCCCCCTTCCTTATCCTGTGTACCTTGTGATTGACATTGCTCACAATTGCTTCAAAAGAGAAGAAAGAAGAAGGGCCTGACAGGGCAACCTCAAATCACCGACCCAAGGTACCTACCACGCTCAAATAATAACCTGATTTCTTACAGAGAAGATCTGAAGAGAATCCCAAGCTTTGTTAAAATAACATTTGGGGGAAGGAGAACAAACAAAACAAACAAAATTCCTTTGTTTTGGCTGACCTGGAAGGCCCTCCCTCTGTATCTCAATCTCAGCCACTACTGTCCGATCTTCCATAGCCTCCCATTATCGGACCTTGGTCTTTTCTTGTATATCCTTAGTGTTCTTATTTTGTGCTTAATCCTATGCTTCTTGCCTGCTTTTGATCCTTGTAGAGTAATGGCAGTAACCGTTCTACCCCAATAAGATTCCCCCCCCCCACAGTTTTCCAGGAAATAAGCTTTACTTGTCAGCATGGGGGACCTTTCAGATAAATTACTTATAAGGAGAGGGCCCTGTCAGAGATTCCACCTCTCAGTTGCTTTTTGCACTGTATCCCGAGCTTATCTGTAACATTTAAAAATGTCAGCTCACCTGCACCCTGTTAAAATTAACTCGGCATATATTTGCCTACCTGCTTGAGCAGATGATATATCCATCTTAGACTCCAAACCACAACTGTGTATCCCTGTGCTAGAAGGGGAAGCTAACATCTTTGGTCCTTTTTGGGTACAAGCTTAACATATCCAAAACCCACATTTTGTATAATCACCCCTGACCACCAGGGGACACTCGATATACAGACTTCGTCACTTATTTGGATGTTCAGGTACTCCCCCCCTTTATGGATGAAACAATATTGCTGGATTATGAGCTTCTTGTCTCAAAAAGGAAACAATGTTTAAGCAATGGAATCAGCTACTGTATGTCTCATCAGTAGATGCACACAAGTGTCTTACCAGTCTGCTGGGTACTCTGAAGGCTGATCATCACTACTGATGGGAACTGACCATTAACACCAACGATGTTATAGTACCTTGTCCACTTAGATGCAGAAACCAACGGGGGCTTTTATAATGATGAAAATAGGACACAGGTGAGGTGAAAGAGGGAATTCTGGGATTTGCAGTCCCCAGCGGGAGCGATGACGATCGCAGTGGCTCTCCCTCACTTGTGTCGGTGCCCCCAATAGCAATGGGGCAGTGCAAGCAATGCAGACCCTAATGATGCACACAGAAAAGGTTCTTGACCCCAAAGCAAAGTCCTTAGCAGTCCAGCACAGGTCCCCACACATAGACAAAGTCATTCTACTAAGGTGTACTTTCTCATTGTACTTAGTTTTTGTATATAGAAATAGATGAAGAAATGTAGGTCTGGATAAACAGTGAGAAAGGCGTGAGTCGAAACGTGTTTGTTCCTTTTCACTGTGCAGAAATAAAGGGCAAATTAACATCCCTGGAGTGCCCCTGTTTGTAAGTAATGTTATAATAGGTGTGATAAAATGATCTGTTTTCGTTAAAAAAAACAACTTAGTAATTCACTAAAAAAACAAAGGTTAAAGTAACATTATAATTAGGTGAATTTCTTAGTGACCACATTAATGTTTTAAACTTAAAAAAAGAGAAATTCAGCAGTTACAGTTAGCAGTGCTAACTATAATTTGCGCCCCCACCATGCACTGCTTATGACCTCACTCATGACATGTTCAATGACATCATTGATGACATCTCAATTGAGTTTTCATATTGGCGGGTGTAGGAAAGTAGGATCTGCTTCTTATGGTTACCCCCATTTTTTTTGCTTGATGTCTCACTGTTTTTGACTAGTCTGACTGGGATCCTGCTAATCAGGACCCCAGTCTATCTGCTTTCTCCCTTTAAATTGGCATGCATGTACTTTGGTACACTCCAGATTGGATACTGGGGTACCCTTATAAGTCCCTAGTATATGGTACCCATGTACCCAGGACATAGAGGCCCAGAGGCCTCCCATGGGCTGAAGCATGTATTATGCCACCCATAAGAGGCCATGCAAAATGGAACTCTAGGTCTGCTACAGCAGCCTGTGTAAGCTGGTGCTTGCACCACTTACTTTAGATATAGGTTCACTATATCTATAGGTCACTACACTTAAAACTTATAAGTCACCCCTATAGCAGGCCTTATCAATCCTGAAGGCAGGGTGCTGGGTTTTATGTGAGAGGGTGCCCCTGCATGAGCAGAGCCTCTCTGCAGCCTTCGGAGACCATTCTCCCGGGTTGTCTGTGACTAGGCCGGACATATAGGTAGAGGTGTATTATAACCTCGCGGTAAATGCTATCTCAAAAACGGCTGCATAGAAACATATCGTGTTTGGTATCAAACACCTTGGAATCATATGATTCCACCCTTCAGAAGCGAGCTTCGTGGGGTCACCGGTCTACCCGGTACCAGCCTTCTCGACCCGGATAGCACAAAATGGATGCTGCCAGCCAGAGACACATTTCTGCCCTCCTGCTGCTGAGCCAAGCTCGAGCAGAGGAAGGCAGCACAATAGGCCTCCTGTCACAGGGAGGTGTGACCACCTCCCAGACAGGGTTTAAAGTGTATTGGGGCTGGGTGGGTGCACTCTGAGAGTGCCTGAAAGTCTACACTGGGGGCACATTTGGTGTCCCTGTGCATAGTCCAGCTCGAACCAGTTCAGGGAACCGTTGGCTTCTGCTCTGGCTCGAAACTGGACAAAGGACATGGGTGTAGCCACCCCTCTGTCCTGCCCCTCCCCTAGGAGGGTCACCTGAATCTGTCCAACTCTCTCCCGTGGGTATAAAATGGGTTACCTGGCTACAGGACATTGGATTTTACGTGGACAAGATTCTACAAAGAAGAAACCACTGACCTTCGACCGTCTGGCCACCTGGGCGTCGCTGGACCTCGACTGGGCTCGACTTCGTCCCCCTTTCCGTCCAAAGCTTAGTTTGTGCCGTGACTCCATACAGGCTCTGTGCAGGACCTGTGGGGCACTTAAGACAACAGAAGAATCTCCCTTGGAGTGAAGGAGTCACTCTCCTGCTTCGCAGGCACCTAAAGTGCAACTGACCGGTAGCTGCTCCTGAGCTCCTGCGGAATCCAAAAATTTCAGCAACACAGGAGGTGGGTTCCTGAAGGTCCCTGAGGTCGATCTGCCCTCTCACTGAGTTTGAGGCCAGTATCCCTCGTGGGGGCTGCGTAACCCGAACCCCTGTGCACTGCGTCCAATTGCAAGTGCATATGCTTGTTGGCGATTCCTGAGCTTGTGCATTGGACTCCGTGTGGTCCTGACCCTGAGCAGTATTTGCACCAAAGAACTTTGGCCTCCTCACACCGTGTGCTCCGTGGACTGGTCCTTTGCAGACTTGCTCGAAGTCTCCTTGAGACTCCTGGTCCTTCGGCCTGTGGATCAAGGGTCATCTTGATTGTTCTTGGGCTTTCCTGGTTGCTCCAGATATGCCCTGACTCTCCATTGCTTGGAGAGTCCCCTGGACCTTGCTGGTCCACACCGTAACCTGTTTGTCCTTCCTGCATGGGTTGCTGTTGCCAAAGCTTGTTGGTGCTCCCGCCGGACACTGACCCCTCAGCACTCGACATCCTTTATGGGACAGCTCACCTCTGGCTCCTGGTCATCCTCGACGTCTCCTGGTCCTTGTGGCTGCAGAGTCAACCATCCCTTCTTCGCACCTGAAGCACCCGACATCGGTGGGCATTCGTCTACCGAGCGCTTGGTCACTCTGAAGTGACTCAGACTCTGTCCCCTCTGCTTTCACATTCCTTTCATCCAGAATCCAGGCTTGGATTCCATTGGACCATTTTCACCTTCACGGCAGCAGCACTTCTTCACTTCCTTCCATAGAGAACGACGAGAGTTTCCGATGCCAGTTCAGACCTATGCACCCGGCTTCCCTGGGTTAGGTAACTCCGATACTACGGTATCCACGGGTGGGGTGGCTCTTTAAACTCTTAAGTTTCGAGGGGTTTGCTCGAAATCCTCCTAGAAGGGTCCTTAAACCTTAACTTTGCAACTGCGACTTTCCCATAGAGTTGTACACAACACGCGGTCGTGTTTCCTCACTGCACCCGTCCTCCGTGGGTCTCCTGTGTCATCACCTTGGGTGGTTCCTTGGGGTCCCAGCGATTCTACGTGCACTAGGCACTATGTCTAGTCAAGTCGTGAATGTTATACCAATGTTTTAGTATATGGTTCGGTCTCCCCCTGGAGCCCGCTGTGTATTGTGCTACTTACAACTGTTCTGTTGATCCAGTATTGTGTGCTTTGTGTTCTATCCTCGTTTAGAGGGTAGTAGAGAGTGTTATATTAATAAATACATATTTTTATATAACTACTGTGTGGTTCTCTTTCATTTAGTCATTCCGGAGGTGATATTCTGGTAAAACAAGCTGCTTTACATTCCTTCAAGATTAAGCCTGAAGGCTGCTCTCCATAGCTACCACTAGGATAGCTTTCATAAAGGTTATCTTTGACCTCATACATCATAAGGGTCGTGTGGATTGGTACAAGGTGCCCACTTTACCTAGTGGACAGCATATACCAAGCCACCTTCTCACATTGGTGTGCAGCGGTTGGGATTCAAGCTTGCTAATGTTTTACCAGATAAATCTCATTTGAGTGCTTAACTGAAAACCACTAAAAGTATTAGGTACATATAATATAAGATTTGAATAAGTAAGTTCTACTGAACTTGGAGTTGGGTAAGTCAAGGGTCTAGCACACCCTTTCTCCAACTCAAGAGAGTTTAGTATCCACTAGGTTAGGTAGGTGCCTACACCACATAACACTAGTATGTCTTCTAGAGGAGAAGCCAGTGGCTCTCTGCCAACTAGGTACAATGGCCTTTCATTCCAGAGGAAGTTGAGGACAGGGAGAAATGCAAACACCCAACGTCTCATTGAGGTGTTACTCTTGGATGATCTTAGAAAGACCCCAGGGTCTGATGAGGTAGAAAGAGTGGGTGGGGCAGGGAATGAGGAAAGGCCAGGAAGTGAAACCTTCTTTGACCTGGAATCAAACCCTGACCAGGGGATCAAGATGATTCCAACCTGGACAACATAGATCTTCTAGGAGGTGGGGGAGAAGGCCCTAGTGTCCCTCTCTTCACTCCTCCAGGAAGAGTGCAGAGTTTACCAAGGAGATGTAGATCTCCCTCTGCAGAATCTCGACACTCAGGAACTTCTGTAGGGACTTCCATATCCAATAAGAGGAAATCCTCTTATGATAGACAGTGCCAATTTCTAGAGCTTCAGAAAGTTAAGCTCAGGCTCAAGAAAGAGCAATTGGCCCTAGACAGGGAATCCCTAGAGCTCCAGAGGGCTACAAAGAGATTGGGACTAGAGTCCCATGGTGGCAGCAACAGTGTCCCTAGGGTTAAGGATTATACTTATGACCATAGGAACCTGAGCAAGATAGTCCCTCCCTACTATGGTGGGGATGACATCCACAAATGGATAACTGCTTTGGAGAGGGCCTGTAAAGTACAGAGGGTCCCTCAAGAACAGTGGGCAGCTATCTTGTGGCTCTCCTTTGCTGACAAAGGTAGAGATAAGCTCCTCACTGTTAGAGAAGATGATGCTGATAATTATTCAGTTCTGAAGAGTGCTCTCATTGATGGGTTTGGTTTAACCACTGAGCAATACAGGATTAAGTTCAGAGACACCCAGAAAGCACAGACTCAGGACTAGGTTGACTTTGTAGATTGCGCTACTAAGGCTCTGGAAGGCTAGTTACTTGCCAGTAAAGGGATTATACAATTTAATTATGAGGGAGCAGATCCTTAATAATTGCCAAAATCAGTTGTTGCATCAATACCTGGTTGACTCTGATCTGACTTCTCCCCAAGAATTGGGAAAGAAGGCAGATAGATGGGTCAGAACCAGGGTGGTGACCAGAAGAAGTCTGATTCTAAACCAGCAGATAAGGGTGGGTAGAAGGGTAAAGACCAAGGGGCATATTCTCAAGGAGCCATCGCCGAGTTATCGGCATGTTATCGCAGCCAAATCCGCGATAAATTTATCTCCCCATTCCCAAGCTGGTGCTAACAGCCCATAACACCAGTTTACCTGTGATAGCAGTCGCAAAAAACATCGCCACAGATGCCCCCGGCAACTAACGCTAATGATATGCAGAGTAGGCGTACCCGTGCAAAAAGCCGCAACAACACCACTCCACAACATTCTCAACGACCAGCCCGATCTGCAATAAGATCACAAAATATGCGATAAGGCGCGTTAGCAGCAGGAAATTAACACCTGCTCTTACCTGGTGCAAAGTCGGACGACAACCTGCAACAGACAAGGGAGCACAGCCCATAGCCACACATGAAGAACAACAGATGCCATGGAGCCACTCACCATGCATCCCGGAGCCCCGAGAGGGCAACAACACCCACCGCCACCACACCCAGGACCCCCCCCCAGGGCCCCACTCCGGGCACCCCCCACCCACACCCCGACAAAGATATGTCACATCAACCTCACGAAATCATGAACAAAACAATGTTCCCAATGTTGCACAATAACAACACCTAACCTACATGTGTCGTCAGAAAAATGAGAATCATACATTCATCTTAGACTCGGCAAATAATGTGTTTCATATAGAACAAACACAAAAGAACTATTTTGAAGAGTCATGGCGGGTCCACCCAGGACAATCTGGAAGTCACTGCCTGCAAAACAAATTTCCAGATAAGAAGTTGTGTCATGCGCTCATCAAAGGACAGACAGAGCGAGCGAAAGTGAGAGAGAGAGAGAGAGAGTGAGAGAAAGAGAGGGTGAGGGAGAGGGAGTGAGAGAGAGAAATAGAGACTTTGTACAAGGAGCGCAAGGCCAATCGGGCTCCTGGCTCATACATGCCAACTGTTGTGTGTGTATCGCTATTGGCGCACACTAAGCAAAGGCCTGGCATCAATAGCAACGCGAAGGCCACATCACATTTCAAAAATGCAAGCAGTAGTCAGACCAACATCAGGAATGAAAGCTCCATTGTCTCAACACACAAGGCTGAAGGACACCTGAACCCCCGACCTTGGTCCTGAATGCGGCTGGCACTCCCTGCGAGAGATACCAAACCAGATCGTGACGACTCCCACAACACGAACTGCGCGAATGAAAGACCAACGTGTCCACACCCCACACACACTTGTCCCTGCCTGAGGCACACCTGCTTGGGATGCCCCTGACACATAAGTAAGAAACAACCCATACGCCCAAACGTCGCACACAAACACGACTCATTGCTCCGAGCAGTGGCATCTCATCCACACAACTGCCGCCTGTCAGAAGTGTGCCGGTGCTACGAGACCAACAAAGGCAATGGCTGGCAATCCCGGGCACATGCACAACCCCTGTCACGTCGAGCTGTACCGTGCATGAATGCTGCATCTGTTGAGATCACTGCCACTGGCAGTGTTGCGCATCAGTTACCGTCTGAGTTTCCGTCTTGCGTACGTCACCTGCGTCCAGCCCTGGTTCCACTGTCGATCATGCACATTCGAGTGGCCCATGGATGTCTGCCTATCCAACACAACGGTAGCTGAACTGGATTATGACACGTGTGTGCGCCCCCTATTGGCCCACGAACAGGAGTGTAACCGTGACACCCGTGCATGGGATGCCTTGATATTTGGCATATGTGCAGGCAGTTGTGCATGGGAGATTGCACAACTCCTCCTGTGCAGTGACCACATCGAGGCGCTCCCCTATTGGGCTGTGTTGCGGATTGGTGAAACGGCGTGGACGGAGCACAGCTGCCCGGACCAGGTAATGGATTGGCTCGCCCTCGCGTACCTTGACCTCGACAACGACGTACTCTTGGAACAGTTTGCCCGTGAAGCAGCGGTCGCATACATGGACGAGTAACTACGTTCCTGCAGCCACAATTGATTGTCACCCACAGCACAGGTCCCCACACCTTGTAGCATCTCGGAGGAATTTCCACATATCCCACCACAACAGTGGACATGTCTGCCTTCGCCTGGACTCAGAATGCATGTGCGTGGACCTACGCGTGTGTACACACACCTGTGCAAGGTGATGCAGTCCCATGGGCGGAGCAGCACAGCGTCGCCTGGCAACATTCCAAAAGCGGAGAAACTGCTGGGGGTAGAGTACACACATGGCAATGTAGCACGGCATGTGACCTTGTAGGATCCCTTCACCTGCTCACTGTCAGCAGAGCACACAGTCAGCGCAGTCTGGTGCTACAGCACTATGCAGATCCCATGGGCTGTGAGTCGTGTCCCCTGACACGGGCCGATGAGCAGACGCTAAACATCACATGACTCATCCAGCAAGGCAAGGTGGGCTGAGACCGTTGACATCCGTAATGAATTGTGTGCACTTTTGCCACCCCATTACTTGCACCTCGACATGTTCCTAAGCTGCCTGTAAGTGTCTTAAACATTGGTCTGCATGTTGTGGCCCTTGCCTTGCCCGTACTGACACGCACATGCTAATAAAGTCCACGCAACTTCGCCTGTGTACAACTGTGATGAGTGTTGATTATGATGACAGATCATGTGCCTACATATGCATTGTCCGTACACAGGGAGGCATTGACTGATGCTTGTGAATTGGGGGTGAGTCCCTATTGCCAGCTCCGCCTCTGTGAGCCAGACATTGTGGCTGGGATAGTTGGTGGCAGACCTGTGCTCCTACGTGTCCCCAGCAATGTGCGTATGGTGTCCAACTTCTCGCCATGTAGAACAAGGTCATCCATCAAAACAGACTGTGTCCACACAGATGTGTGTGAGTAGGCATGCGAAGAGACGTTCTGTTGTCACATGTGATGGGGGACACCACTTAAGGACTGCTACCGAATGTGACATTCCCACACACAGCCCTATTTGATACATGGACGTGGTGCTACATTTGGGGACAACAGGATTGTTGTCACTGTGCAATGTGGCCACAGCTAGTTCACACCTTCACAGTCATCTAAGTGGCCATGTGGGTCAGGGTCAACCATGCGCATTGATGACATCTACCAGGGTGTACCTTTTAGTGCTATCGATGTCCCGACATTCATCCAAACATTTATTCGTGAGTGAACATAGACATGACACATCTGTGTGATTTGGAATGTTTTAGTCACATTCTGGGGGGTGTCGGACCTGGAGCAGTACATGGCCACTTCAAGCCCACATGACATGGTTGCCCAGTGGTGGGCCAACCAGAGTTCCTGTGGCAAGGCAAAGTTGATCTGAAGAGGAAGGGTGCAGTCCGCCGCCGGGTTGCTGTGTCATTGGTACCAGAGCAGGTATGGCCGTCCATGTCGGGGTCCATGTGAAGGTCGCAGAGTGTTTCGGGAGACAGTGGGAGGTGTTGTTCCAGGGCATGATGCAGAGAGCATGACCAGGCAGGGACAGGCCATATGACGGGGACGGATGTTACTACCTCCTTCCTCACACAGTCATTACCCTCCACATCTTACTCCTCTGAGACATCTTCTGTGTCCGGTGTGTCAGGTGTGTGTGGTGGGGTTATGGCTGCGTCACTGTGTGCCACTGACACATCAGGGTGCGAAGGTGATAGGGCTGCATCACTGTGTGCCACTGACACATCAGGGTGCGAAGGTGTCAAGGACGGTGGTTACTCACTATGCCGACACTCCCAGGAGCAGAACGATGAGATTTTCCAGATTCCACCACTGGTTTTCCCACAGCCACCTACTCAGTAATTACCAGCGGCCGTGCGAACCCCGCTGGGGTAAAGGGGAATGGGACAGAGAAGAGACTGCCTGGTCTTTGGCGCTTCCACTTCCTTCTTACTTCTGCATTCCGTTCTGTTCTTTTCTTACACCCTCTCTATCGTCTAGCATTTGTGGGAAGCACTGCAACAGAAGAACACATCATTACTAATTCCCTTCTACTTCCCCCACTCTCCCACTCTCTCCCTTTGGCTCTTTCCTTACCCAGAGTGTCTAAGGCTTTCGCTCCTCTTCTACTCTTTCAAATGAGTTTTTTAATTCTTCTGAGTTCTGTATGGCAAACGATAATTTGGTACTTTAAAACATTATAGACTTTCTTATTTTCTCTCTTTCATTCCTTTATTCTCTCACACACTCTCTGCCTTACTTTCTCTTCTTCGTTAATTCGCTTCTGTTTTGTTCCGTAGGTACTTCTGAAGTCAACGCCATCAACTGGACGACGAAGGAAAATCAGGAACTGAGATTCTGGATGGTGAGTATGGTAATTCTTTTTACTTCTGCTTTTCGTTTTTTCTTTTTCTTCCTAACTTATAATTTTCTCTTAGCTTATAGCCTAACTAACTAGCCGATGAACCGAAACGCTCTATCCTACGCCTAAGCCTGGCTCCCAAAACTACTCTATTTCTACCTAACTAGAAGCCTGTTGTTTAGCTACTTAACCCTGAAATTCCGTTGGTGAAGTGCGCGGTTCTACAATCAACCGGCGCACTTCACAGCTGGTCCAGACCTCGCACTCGTGTCCAGGAGCGCAAGACTAGACCGGCCACTGCCTCTGCGGTCCTCCCTGTTGGGAGTACTGGAAGAAATGCCCGGCTGTGCGCGACGATCACCCGCAACCTTTGCGAGCGGGTGATCTCTTTACAACCGGCTCATTCCAGGATACGGAGGAGCACTGGAGAGTCTTTGCTCCTTTTTCCTTCACCCTGACAGTACCCCCGCAAGATTAAGCCTCCGGGCTGAGGCTTGTGAGGATACTGTGAGTGAAAATTTTTGGTTAATCGGGGAGCATGAACATCTGATTGTTCCACCCAAGACCTATTTTCTGGGCCAAAACCTTTCCAATCTACGAGATAGAAAATTTTACCTCAAACAGACTTGGAGTCTAAGATTCTTTTAACTTCAAATTCTTCTTGTCCTTCTACTAAAATGGGTTCTCTACTCCTCAACTCTTTCAAATGGGGTGAAACCTTTTTCAGAAGGGAAACATGAAACACTGGGTGTATCTTCAGCTGTGGAGGTAGTTTTAGTTTGAAAGTCACAGGATTCACTATTTGTTCCACAGAAAAGGGACCTACAAAACGGGGTTGGAATTTTCGATTTCCTTTGAGTTTGAGATTTTTGGTATTTAACCAAACCCTGTCCCCTACATGCAAATCTGGTTCTGGCCTTCTCTTCTTGTCTGCACTTTGCTTGTAGCGTTCTTTAGCTTTCCTTAAGTTCCTGGTGGCAGACTCATGTACCTCACTAAGATGTTGTACAAAATCTTGAGCCGCTGGCACCAACACTTCTTGAGAGGAAACCACAGAATTTGGATGCCTTCCGTAATTCAAGTAAAAAGGGAAAAACCAGTAGAGGCATTCTTTGCATTATTATGCGCAAACTCTGCGGTCCAAAGAAGATCGGGCCACTCTCCCTCTTGATCCAAAAGAAACAGCCTAAGATACTTTTCTAACTCTTGATTTGCCCTTTCTGTTTGCCCATCTGTTTGTGGATGAAAACTCGTTGAATAACGCGTTTCAATTCCCAAACCCTTAGTGTAAGCCTTCCAAAAATGAGATAGAAATTGAGACCCACGATCTGTGATCAAAACCTTTGGTATGCCATGTATCTTAATCACACTTTGGTTGAATTGAGTGGCAATTTGTCTTGCAGATGAATTTCCTTTCAGGGCAACAAAATGCGACATTTTGGAAAAGGCGTCTACCATAACTAATACAGAACTGAATCCTTGACTAGAGGGTAGCTCTACTATTAAATCTATGGTTACTGTGTGCCAAGGATATGGTGGGGTAGGTAAAGGTCTCAATAGCCCTTGAGGAGCCCGCTTATCTGTCTTCCCCATTGCACAAGTCCCACAGCCTTCCACATGAACTCGAACATCTGCGGGCAACCCTGGCCACCAAAATTGTCTCTTTAACAACTCCTCCATTCGATGGATTCCTGGATGACCAGCCAACGGATTGTCATGGCAGTCGATCAACGCTTGTTGTTGAAGTTCTTGAATTGGTAAATACAAGGCCTTGGAATGAAATGGTACTCCATCGATAATCTCCCGAGCTGGATCCTTCAGAGCCCAACTCTGCATTTCTTCAGAAGTTAAGGTTTCTTTAACCTTTTCCACGAGAGTTTTCTCACTTGTGGCTCCAATGATCTTAGTTTCTGGAATTATGTTTTGATCACTAATGAGAATCTTCTTTCCATCTGTGTCTATTCGAGACAAAGCATCTGCCTTTCCGTTATTCCTTCTGGGCCGAAATGTGATCACGAAGTCATAATCGGCGAAATACAAGGACCACCTAAGTTGGCGTGGCGTAAGCGTCCTGGCCGATTTCAGAAACTGGAGATTTCGATGATCAGTGAATACAGTTACCACGTGTCTGGCTCCGAGAAGGTAATGTCGCCACTCTTGGAAAGCATCTTTGATAGCGAGGAGTTCCTTATCTGAAATCGTGTAATTCATTTCCGCTGGTTGCAGTTTTCTGGAGTAATATGCCACCGGATGCAACTGCCCAGTTTCTTTGTGTCTCTGTGAGAGTACTCCTCCAATGGCTTGCTCGGAGGCATCTGTCTCCAGGTAAAATGGTTGAGCAGGATCCGCATGCAGCAGAATGGGCGCCGTGGTAAAGCTCTTCTTCAAAAACTGGAAAGCATCTTAGGCCTCAGAAGACCATTGAAATAACACTCCTTTTCGCAGCAACCTAGTTATTGGTGCTACCTTCAGGGAAAAATCTCGAATGAATCTGCGATAGAAATTTGCAAATCCAATGAAGCTCTGTACTTCTTTCACCGAGGTTGGAGGAGGCCAATTTAATACCGCCTCAATCTTTTTAACATCCATGGTTAGACCTTCCGGGGCAATCACAAATCCCAAGAAGTCTACAGATTTCACTCCAAAAGCACATTTCTCCAGTTTTACGTAAAGTTCATTTTCCTTCAGACAACGCAAAACTCTTTTGACCTGGTGTTGGTGTTCTTCTTCAGATGAGGAGTAAATCAAAATATCGTCAATGTAGACGATAGCGCATTGATCTATGAAATCTTTCAGGACATCATTAATGAAGTATTGGAAAGCAGCCGGGCGTTGCTTAAACCGTAGGGCATGACTTGGTACTCATACAATCCATACTTAGTTCTAAACGCCGTTTTCCATTCATCTCCGCTTCTCACTCGAATTAGATGATATGCTCCCTGCAAATCTAATTTTGTGAAGATTTTGGCATCTTTTAGTTGGTCTAGTAGAACAGAAATCAGAGGGAGGGGATAACGATTCTTGATAGTAATTTTATTCAAGGCGCGATAATCAATACACGTTCTCAGGTCTCCGTCACGTTTTGGAACGAAAAACAACGGCGAGGAAACTGGGGACTGTGATGGACGTATGAAACCATTTTCCAAGTATTCCTGAATGTAATCCTTAAGATGACGGTTCTCAGCCTCGGTAAGAGCATATATACGACTGCAAGGAAGATTTGCTCCGGGTTCTAAATCAATTTTGCAGTCATACGACCGATGTGGGGGCAATTTCTTTGATTCCAATTCACTAAAAACTTCAGCAAACTCCTGATATTCAATCGGTAAGCTCACAGTTTGCACCGCACAAACCATCATCCTTTGTTCGCATAGTAAGGCTGCTGGGTTTTCATCTCGATCTTTTGCTTTTCACCGAAGCAATGTTCCAAACAATAGTTCGAGTTAAACTTCACTGTTCGATCGCTCCAGTTAATTGTTGGGTTGTGTTCAGTTAACCAAGGCAACCCTAGGATGATTCCGAACTGTGGGGCATCGATTAAGTTGAATTGAATTTCCTCCTTATGACCTTCAACTGAGACAAGTTCCACTACTTCAGTATGACTGGTTATGGGACCAGAAGACAAATTTGTTCCGTCAACGGCTCTGACTGCTTCGCTTCTTTCTTTCGGTAAAGCTTTCAACCCAATTCTGGAGGCATATTTGAGGTCGCAAAAGTTTCCCGTGGCTCCTGAATCCAGCATCACGACCACTCCCAAGAGAACTTGATCTTGAAACTTTAAAGTCATCGTCAGAATGAGGTGTGGAGCGGAAGATTGTAGTGTATTCGCCACTTGGTGAGAGATTGGAGTTGTATCCTTGTTTGCAACCACCAGCCCAACTCCATTTACTGGTGGTGCAGAGAGTTTTCCTTCTTGTAGGTTTTTGGTCTCTTGGGAAATTCCTTTATAAAATGACCGCTGATCCCACAATAAAGGCATAGGTTATTCAGTCGACGCTTTTCTTTTTCTTCTTTGGAAAGGGGGCCTCTGATAGTTCCAATTTGCATGGGTTCTACACCATGCTCTCTATCTCCAGACTTAACAACTTCCAATCTGACTCGATCAAAGCGAGGTACACTGGGTCGAAATTCACGTCGTCTTTCACCTCTTCTTTCTGTTTGTCAATAGTCCATTTCCAAAACTAAATCAATCAAAGCAGAAACTTCTGTGGGGCGATTTGGAATCTGTGACAAGGCGTCCTTCAAATCATCTTTCAAACCCCGATAGAACAAGGCTGCCCTTTTGGTCTCAGGCCAATCTGTTTCGACGACAAGTTTGTTAAATTGGGCAAGGTAGGTGACTAGTTCTCGATTCCCTTGCCTCAACTCCAGTAGTTCATTATCCGTACCCTGTGCCACCTTTCGACGATCAAAAATTCGCAGAAACTCTTTCTTGAATTCCTCAAAGTTATATAAAATTGGAGAATCCTGAGTGACCAAGGGCATAGACCACGAAGCTGCGTCTCCATTCAGGTAAGATAGGATGAAGGCTATTCGAGACTGTGCATCCGGGAAGACAGTGGGCCGACACATGAAATGCAAAGAGCACTGGGTTAAAAAATTTGGGCCTTTTGGGGATCCCCACCAAAGCGTTCTGGCGGAGCCAAAGGAATTACAGGCGCCAAGGAATGAATGACCTGCGTAGCTGACCCCCCACTAGTTGCGGAACTCTGATTAAATATACTGGTCCCAGAAGGAGAGGGGTGGAACCTATTCCCAGACTCTTCGCTCTTCAACTGAGATGCTATCTCTTTGGTCTCGCGTCTAGTGGCCTCCATTTCCAATTTGAGTACCTTATTTTCCTCCCTGACTGCCATCAACTCATGCTGAATTTCCTTAAGAACATTCCCTAAATCTTTTAAGTCGAACCCTTCGGCCATTCTGCTCGGGTGAGTATTGACGTGGGCACTTCACTCTGTCAAGGACGGTGGTTACTCACTATGCCGACACTCCCAGGAGCAGAACGATGAGATTTTCCAGATTCCACCACTGGTTTTCCCACAGCCACCTACTCAGTAATTACCAGCGGCCGTGCGAACCCCGCTGGGGGAAAGGGGAATGGGACAGAGAAGAGACTGCCTGGTCTTTGGCGCTTCCACTTCCTTCTTACTTCTGCATTCCGTTCTGTTCTTTTCTTACACCCTCTCTATTGTCTAGCATTTGTGGGAAGCACTGCAACAGAAGAACACATCATTACTAATTCCCTTCTACTTCCCCCACTCTCCCACTCTCTCCCTTTGGCTCTTTCCTTACCCAGAGTGTCTAAGGCTTTCGCTCCTCTTCTACTCTTTCAAATGAGTTTTTTAATTCTTCTGAGTTCTGTATGGCAAACGATAATTTGGTACTTTAAAACATTATAGACTTTCTTATTTTCTCTCTTTCATTCCTTTATTCTCTCACACACTCTCTGCCTTACTTTCTCTTCTTCGTTAATTCGCTTCTGTTTTGTTCCGTAGGTACTTCTGAAGTCAACGCCATCAACTGGACGACGAAGGAAAATCAGGAACTGAGATTCTGGATGGTGAGTATGGTAATTCTTTTTTACTTCTGCTTTTCGTTTTTCTTTTTCTTCCTAACTTATAATTTTCTCTTAGCTTATAGCCTAACTAACTAGCCGACGAACCGAAACGCTCTATCCTACGCCTAAGCCTGGCTCCCAAAACTACTCTATTTCTACCTAACTAGAAGCCTGTTGTTTAGCTACTTAACCCTGAAATTCCGTTGGTGAAGTGCGCGGTTCTACAATCAACCGGCGCACTTCACAGCTGGTCCAGACCTCGCGCTCGTGTCCAGGAGCGCAAGACTAGACCGGCCACTGCCTCTGCGGTCCTCCCTGTTGGGAGTACTGGAAGAAATGCCCGGCTGTGCGCGACGATCACCCGCAACCTTTTGCGAGCGGGTGATCTCTTTACAACCGGCTCATTCCAGGATACGGAGGAGCACTGGAGAGTCTTTGCTCCTTTTTCCTTCACCCTGACAGTACCCCCCGCAAGATTAAGCCTCCGGGCTGAGGCTTGTGAGGATACTGTGAGTGAAAATTTTTGGTTAATCGGGGAGCATGAACATCTGATTGTTCCACCCAAGACCTATCTCTGGGCCACAACCTTTCCAATCTACGAGATAGAAAATTTTACCTCAAACAGACTTGGAGTCTAAGATTCTTTTAACTTCAAATTCTTCTTGTCCTTCTACTAAAATGGGTTCTCTACTCCTCAACTCTTTCAAATGGGGTGAAACCTTTTTCAGAAGGGAAACATGAAACACTGGGTGTATCTTCAGCTGTGGAGGTAGTTTTAGTTTGAAAGTCACAGGATTCACTATTTGTTCCACAGAAAAGGGACCTACAAAACGGGGTTGGAATTTTCGATTTCCTTTGAGTTTGAGATTTTTGGTATTTAACCAAACCCTGTCCCCTACATGCAAATCTGGTTCTGGCCTTCTCTTCTTGTCTGCACTTTGCTTGTAGCGTTCTTTAGCTTTCCTTAAGTTCCTGGTGGCAGACTCATGTACCTCACTAAGATGTTGTACAAAATCTTGAGCCGCTGGCACCAACACTTCTTGAGAGGAAACCACAGAATTTGGATGCCTTCCGTAATTCAAGTAAAAAGGGAAAAACCAGTAGAGGCATTCTTTGCATTATTATGCGCAAACTCTGCGGTCCAAAGAAGATCGGGCCACTCTCCCTCTTGATCCAAAAGAAACAGCCTAAGATACTTTTCTAACTCTTGATTTGCCCTTTCTGTTTGCCCATCTGTTTGTGGATGAAAACTCGTTGAATAACGCGTTTCAATTCCCAAACCCTTAGTGTAAGCCTTCCAAAAATGAGATAGAAATTGAGACCCACGATCTGTGATCAAAACCTTTGGTATGCCATGTATCTTAATCACACTTTGGTTGAATTGAGTGGCAATTTGTCTTGCAGATGAATTTCCTTTCAGGGCAACAAAATGCGACATTTTGGAAAAGGCGTCTACCATAACTAATACAGAACTGAATCCTTGACTAGAGGGTAGCTCTACTATTAAATCCATGGTTACTGTGTGCCAAGGATATGGTGGGGTAGGTAAAGGTCTCAATAGCCCTTGAGGAGCCCGCTTATCTGTCTTCCCCATTGCACAAGTCCCACAGCCTTCCACATGAACTCGAACATCTGCGGGCAACCCTGGCCACCAAAATTGTCTCTTTAACAACTCCTCCGTTCGATGGATTCCTGGATGACCAGCCAACGGATTGTCATGGCAGTCGATCAACGCTTGTTGTTGAAGTTCTTGAATTGGTAAATACAAGGCCTTGGAATGAAATGGTACTCCATCGATAATCTCCCGAGCTGGATCCTTCAGAGCCCAACTCTGCATTTCTTCAGAAGTTAAGGTTTCTTTAACCTTTTCCACAAGAGTTTTCTCACTTGTGGCTCCAATGATCTTAGTTTCTGGAATTATGTTTTGATCACTAATGAGAATCTTCTTTCCATCTGTGTCTATTCGAGACAAAGCATCTGCCTTTCCGTTATTCCTTCCGGGCCGAAATGTGATCACGAAGTCATAATCGGCGAAATACAAGGACCACCTAAGTTGGCGTGGCGTAAGCGTCCTGGCCGATTTCAGAAACTGGAGATTTTGATGATCAGTGAATACAGTTACCACGTGTCTGGCTCCGAGAAGGTAATGTCGCCACTCTTGGAAAGCATCTTTGATAGCGAGGAGTTCCTTATCTGAAATCGTGTAATTCATTTCCGCTGGTTGCAGTTTTCTGGAGTGATATGCCACCGGATGCAACTGCCCAGTTTCTTTGTGTCTCTGTGAGAGTACTCCTCCAATGGCTTGCTCGGAGGCATCTGTCTCCAGGTAAAATGGTTGAGCAGGATCCGCATGCAGCAGAATGGGCGCCGTGGTAAAGCTCTTCTTCAAAAACTGGAAAGCATCTTAGGCCTCAGAAGACCATTGAAATAACACTCCTTTTCGCAGCAACCTAGTTATTGGTGCTACCTTCAGGGAAAAATCTCGAATGAATCTGCGATAGAAATTTGCAAATCCAATGAAGCTCTGTACTTCTTTCACCGAGGTTGGAGGAGGCCAATTTAATACCGCCTCAATCTTTTTAACATCCATGGTTAGACCTTCCGGGGCAATCACACATCCCAAGCAGTCTACAGATTTCACTCCAAAAGCACATTTCTTCAGTTTTACGTAAAGTTCATTTTCCTTCAGACAACGCAAAACTCTTTTGACCTGGTGTTGGTGTTCTTCTTCAGATGAGGAGTAAATCAAAATATCGTCAATGTAGACGATAGCGCATTGATCTATGAAATCTTTCAGGACATCATTAATGAAGTATTGGAAAGCAGCCGGGGCGTTGCTTAAACCGTAGGGCATGACTTGGTACTCATACAATCCATACTTAGTTCTAAACGCCGTTTTCCATTCATCTCCGCTTCTCACTCGAATTAGATGATATGCTCCCTGCAAATCTAATTTTGTGAAGATTTTGGCATCTTTTAGTTGGTCTAGTAGAACAGAAATCAGAGGGAGGGGATAACGATTCTTGATAGTAATTTTATTCAAGGCGCGATAATCAATACACGTTCTCAGGTCTCCGTCACGTTTTGGAACGAAAAACAACGGCGAGGAAACTGGGGACTGTGATGGACATATGAAACCATTTTCCAAGTATTCCTGAATGTAATCCTTAAGATGACGGTTCTCAGCCTCGGTAAGAGCATATATACGACTGCAAGGAAGATTTGCTCCGGGTTCTAAATCAATTTTGCAGTCATACGACCGATGTGGGGGCAATTTCTTTGATTCCAATTCACTAAAAACTTCAGCAAACTCCTGATATTCAATCGGTAAGCTCACAGTTTGCACCGCACAAACCATCATCCTTTGTTCGCATAGTAAGGCTGCTGGGTTTTCATCTCGATCTTTTTGCTTTTCACCGAAGCAATGTTCCAAACAATAGTTCGAGTTAAACTTCACTGTTCGATCGCTCCAGTTAATTGTTGGGTTGTGTTCAGTTAACCAAGGCAACCCTAGGATGATTCCGAACTGTGGGGCATCGATTAAGTTGAATTGAATTTCCTCCTTATGACCTTCAACTGAGACAAGTTCCACTACTTCAGTATGACTGGTTATGGGACCGGAAGACAAATTTGTTCCGTCAACGGCTCTGACTGCTTCGCTTCTTTCTTTCGGTAAAGCTTTCAACCCAATTCTGGAGGCATATTTGAGGTCGCAAAAGTTTCCCGTGGCTCCTGAATCCAGCATCACGACCACTCCCAAGAGAACTTGATCTTGAAACTTTAAAGTCATCGTCAGAATGAGGTGTGGAGCGGAAGATTGTAGTGTATTCGCCACTTGGTGAGAGATTGGAGTTGTATCCTTGTTTGCAACCACCAGCCCAACTCCATTTACTGGTGGTGCAGAGAGTTTTCCTTCTTGTAGGTTTTTGGTCTCTTGGGAAATTCCTTTATAAAATGACCGCTGATCCCACAATAAAGGCATAGGTTATTCAGTCGACGCTTTTCTTTTTCTTCTTTGGAAAGGGGGCCTCTGATAGTTCCAATTTGCATGGGTTCTACACCATGCTCTCTATCTCCAGACTTAACAACTTCCAATCTGACTCGATCAAAGCGAGGTACACTGGGTCGAAATTCACGTCGTCTTTCACCTCTTCTTTCTGTTTGTCGATAGTCCATTTCCAAAACTAAATCAATCAAAGCAGAAACTTCTGTGGGGCGATTTGGAATCTGTGACAAGGCGTCCTTCAAATCATCTTTTAAACCCCGATAGAACAAGGCTGCCCTTTTGGTCTCAGGCCAATCTGTTTCGACAACAAGTTTGTTAAATTGGGTAAGGTAGGTGACTAGTTCTCGATTCCCTTGCCTCAACTCCAGTAGTTCATTATCCGTACCCTGTGCCACCTTTCGACGATCAAAAATTCGCAGAAACTCTTTCTTGAATTCCTCGAAGTTATATAAAATTGGAGAATCCTGAGTGACCAAGGGCATAGACCACGAAGCTGCGTCTCCATTCAGGTAAGATAGGATGAAGGCTATTCGAGACTGTGCATCCGGGAAGACAGTGGGCCGACACATGAAATGCAAAGAGCACTGGGTTAAAAAAATTTGGGCCTTTTGGGGATCCCCACCAAAGCGTTCTGGCGGAGCCAAAGGAATTACAGGCGCCAAGGAATGAATGACCTGCGTAGCTGACCCCCACTAGTTGCGGAACTCTGATTAAATATACTGGTCCCAGAAGGAGAGGGGTGGAACCTATTCCCAGACTCTTCGCTCTTCAACTGAGATGCTATCTCTTTGGTCTCGCGTCTAGTGGCCTCCATTTCCAATTTGAGTACCTTATTTTCCTCCCTGACTGCCATCAACTCATGCTGAATTTCCTTAAGAACATTCCCTAAATCTTTTAAGTCGAACCCTTCGGCCATTCTGCTCGGGTGAGTATTGACGTGGGCACTTCACTCTGTCAAGGACGGTGGTTACTCACTATGCCGACACTCCCAGGAGCAGAACGATGAGATTTTCCAGATTCCACCACTGGTTTTCCCACAGCCACCTACTCAGTAATTACCAGCGGCCGTGCGAACCCCGCTGGGGGAAAGGGGAATGGGACAGAGAAGAGACTGCCTGTTCTTTGGCGCTTCCACTTCCTTCTTACTTCTGCATTCCGTTCTGTTCTTTTCTTACACCCTCTCTATCGTCTAGCATTTGTGGGAAGCACTGCAACAGAAGAACACATCATTACTAATTCCCTTCTACTTCCCCCCACTCTCCCACTCTCTCCCTTTGGCTCTTTCCTTACCCAGAGTGTCTAAGGCTTTCGCTCCTCTTCTACTCTTTCAAATGAGTTTTTTAATTCTTCTGAGTTCTGTATGGCAAACGATAATTTGGTACTTTAAAACATTATAGACTTTCTTATTTTCTCTCTTTCATTCCTTTATTCTCTCACACACTCTCTGCCTTACTTTCTCTTCTTCGTTAATTCGCTTCTGTTTTGTTCCGTAGGTACTTCTGAAGTCAACGCCATCAACTGGACGACGAAGGAAAATCAGGAACTGAGATTCTGGATGGTGAGTATGGTAATTCTTTTTTACTTCTGCTTTTCGTTTTTCTTTTTCTTCCTAACTTATAATTTTCTCTTAGCTTATAGCCTAACTAACTAGCCGACGAACCGAAACGCTCTATCCTACGCCTAAGCCTGGCTCCCAAAACTACTCTATTTCTACCTAACTAGAAGCCTGTTGTTTAGCTACTTAACCCTGAAATTCCGTTGGTGAAGTGCGCGGTTCTACAATCAACCGGCGCACTTCACAGCTGGTCCAGACCTCGCGCTCGTGTCCAGGAGCGCAAGACTAGACCGGCCACTGCCTCTGCGGTCCTCCCTGTTGGGAGTACTGGAAGAAATGCCCGGCTGTGCGCGACGATCACCCGCAACCTTTTGCGAGCGGGTGATCTCTTTACAACCGGCTCATTCCAGGATATGGAGGAGCACTGGAGAGTCTTTGCTCCTTTTTCCTTCACCCTGACAGTACCCCCCCGCAAGATTAAGCCTCCGGGCTGAGGCTTGTGAGGATACTGTGAGTGAAAATTTTTGGTTAATCGGGGAGCATGAACATCTGATTGTTCCACCCAAGACCTATCTCTGGGCCACAACCTTTCCAATCTACGAGATAGAAAATTTTACCTCAAACAGACTTGGAGTCTAAGATTCTTTTAACTTCAAATTCTTCTTGTCCTTCTACTAAAATGGGTTCTCTACTCCTCAACTCTTTCAAATGGGGTGAAACCTTTTTCAGAAGGGAAACATGAAACACTGGGTGTATCTTCAGCTGTGGAGGTAGTTTTAGTTTGAAAGTCACAGGATTCACTATTTGTTCCACAGAAAAGGGACCTACAAAACGGGGTTGGAATTTTCGATTTCCTTTGAGTTTGAGATTTTTGGTATTTAACCAAACCCTGTCCCCTACATGCAAATCTGGTTCTGGCCTTCTCTTCTTGTCTGCACTTTGCTTGTAGCGTTCTTTAGCTTTCCTTAAGTTCCTGGTGGCAGACTCATGTACCTCACTAAGATGTTGTACAAAATCTTGAGCCGCTGGCACCAACACTTCTTGAGAGGAAACCACAGAATTTGGATGCCTTCCGTAATTCAAGTAAAAGGGGAAAAACCAGTAGAGGCATTCTTTGCATTATTATGCGCAAACTCTGCGGTCCAAAGAAGATCGGGCCACTCTCCCTCTTGATCCAAAAGAAACAGCCTAAGATACTTTTCTAACTCTTGATTTGCCCTTTCTGTTTGCCCATCTGTTTGTGGATGAAAACTCGTTGAATAACGCTTTTCAATTCCCAAACCCTTAGTGTAAGCCTTCCAAAAATGAGATAGAAATTGAGACCCACGATCTGTGATCAAAACCTTTGGTATGCCATGTATCTTAATCACACTTTGGTTGAATTGAGTGGCAATTTGTCTTGCAGATGAATTTCCTTTCAGGGCAACAAAATGCGACATTTTGGAAAAGGCGTCTACCATAACTAATACAGAACTGAATCCTTGACTAGAGGGTAGCTCTACTATTAAATCCATGGTTACTGTGTGCCAAGGATATGGTGGGGTAGGTAAAGGTCTCAATAGTTCCTGCAGCAGTGACCTGGAACAGGCTCAGTGGCAGCAATGACAAGATGAGGATCTGCAAGGCATGGAAAATCACAGCTACATCTCGCTGGTGTTCAGCAGTGGCAGCCATACTTCCAGCCTGCATCGGCTCCATGGTCTCCATTGACCTCCACATCTGTGCCAACTCTGTGCTGTCATCGCTTGGGCCTGTCTGCCTAGACAGTTCTTGTAACCGAGTAATGGACCCAGCGATGGCAGCCAAGGATTGTTGGTGAGCATGGTGCGGACAGTGGGTATCTGTTAGGGACTGTAGGTGCTCCCTGATGGGACTCAGGCACCCACGTATGGCATCGAGTTTGTCTGCCATGAGCTCGAAACCCAGCCGCAGCTGATCTGCCATCTTCTCCTGGCACCCTAACACACGGAGTTTGAAATCCATGTGTTGGTCGTGGGGGTCCTGGGAGGCAGCTGTGGTGGTGTGTGCTTCCTGCGGTGTGGTCTCTGCAGGGTGTGGGCTCACCGCGATGCAGCTGGGCTGCCCTGCTCCTGGAGGTGGGGTGCAGAGGCTGTCCACGAGCCGTTGGAGGGTGTCTGTGCAAATGTGCAGGGTGTCCTCTTCATCATCACTGAAGAGATATGTGGTCTGCTCTGCAGGAGGTGTTGATTGTCCCTCTGCAATGTGAAGGGGAGATGCAGGTTAACAGTGTGTTCCATCTATGTTGACGCATTGTAGATGTTTACATTCAGACTGCATGACGATGTACATTGTGACTGTTTTGGTGAAGCAGGCTATTTGATGGGAGTCAGTGGACATTTCGACTACATGATGGATGTGTGGTTGTACTCGTACGTTATCAGCTCACAGTGTCATGCATTGCCAGTTGTGATTGGCCAGTTTCTACGCACGAGCGGCACCAGTTGTGTCCTCTGTCCTGTGGTGTAGGGGTTGCACTCTGTCCCACATTGTCGTCAATGTTGATGTACTGTGATTGCTATGTGTGTGTGCTGCATTGTTGGCGATTCGCCCCTGCAGCTCTGCATTGGCGGACCCTTATCCCTTTGAGTCGGTGTGCACTTGACTTGTGTGCTTTTCGGGTGCTGGGATGTTTGCGACTTGGGTCATTTGTGCTACTGGAGATATTTGGTACTCTTGTGCATTGTTTGTCTGCAAATGTGTTTTTGACGTCATGGTTCGTAGGTGCACGTGGATGTGTCAGAGTGTGACCTGCTCCTTTACGGATGTGGTCCAGACTCAGCCACCTCAGTGTCGTCTCGTGCACCATGTCATGTATTGTGACTTCAGCCATGCTATCTGTCATGCAGTGTCACTTGCATTGTCGGTGTGGCTCACAGAGCCGCTGCTTTTCGGGATTCAGCACATGTGCATGGGGAGGTTGTGGCATTGGTGATATGGAGGGGGGCCCATTGTGCTGATTGTGGACGGGGTGTTTCTATGTGTGCTGCAGTGTGCCAAGGGTATCAGGGACATGTTCCACAGTCATTGTGGGTGTGCAGTGTGCTGCACATGATTGTGAATGTGTGGCATTGTGCCCATCTGCCCCCGTACTCCCAGTCCCTGGTCGTTACTCACCCTGTTGCTGTTGGGTCAGGTCATATCGGGCTGTGTCCAGACCCCCGACTCCTTGCACCGTCTCCATGCTGATGACTGTGGCCACCATTTCCTCCAGCTCATCCAGCTCCTCCTGTGGCGCAGGACTCCCACCTCCAGTCGCCTTTGCTGCCTTCATGTTGGCAGCGAGTTTCTGTTTGGTTTGGCTGTGCACTTCATGCCAGCGCCTCTTGGCCTCCTCCATTGAGCTCCTCGACACTCCGACTGCATTCACATTGGTGACGATGGACTGCCATATTTCCGTTTGTGTTGCCAATGACGCAGTGGAGGTGATGAACAGTTGTTGGTAGTGTTCTGTCACCTCCGTGACGATGATCCGGTCTTCCTGCGGACTGAACCCCATCTTCCTCATCCTCTTCTCCTTGCCCTTCCCCGAACACAGGGTTCCTGGCTGGTCCTCTGTCGGGCTTGTGGGGTTCGGGTTGTCCTCTGCACTCGGTCCGGCTGCATCCATGGTGCTACGCAGTTTGTTTTGTTTTTGGTGTTTATTTTTTGGTTGCTCTTATAGTGCATTTTCCCGCATGACGCGTGGAATTTGCGGGCCTGTGGCTGGTTGTCGCTGATTTTTGTATCGCCGTTTGGGACATCGCAGGTTTTTTCGCGTTCGTGTTTCGCATTGTTTCTGCGGCGCTTGGGCGGTCATTTGGCGCGTTATCCTGCTACTATCGCATGGTGCCGCAGGGTTGGGAATACCACGTTGACAAGGTGTTATTTTCCCGCGATGGACTGCGATGTGAAGGGTTGCGTTAAGCAACTTTTGCTGTAGTTATCACACGTTCTTGAGAATATGCCCCCAGAAGTCTTCTTCAGGGCCCCAAATACCTGCATCTGAGGGTGAATCACAATCTAACAAGGGAAAAGGCAGAAAGAAGCCTTGGTGTTACCTGTGTAAAGAAAAGACACATTGGCCTAGGGATGCCAATTGTGCCAGAGCCAAGGATCCTCCTACCTCCAACTCACAAACTTCCCTAAAATAGACTTAGCCTCTCTGACTCTACTAATGAATCGCACCAAATCGGGCTCCCCGGCAGACCCCTGCCGTCCGAGGATTTTCCAAATGGCCCTTCCAGGGCTGGAAAAACAGATTCTTATGCTGCTGAACAACTCCCTGGAAACCGGCTACTTACCTGTCAATCTAAAAGAAGCCAGGGTCACCCCCCTGCTAAAGAAGCCAGGTGCTGATGCTTCCACTCTTAAGAATTATAGACCTATCTCCCAGCTCCCCTTCTTGGCAAAAGTGATAGAACAACATGTACTGAGGACACTTTCGACCTATTTGGAGGACCACCAGCAACTCCAAGCACGACAGGCGGGTTTCAGAGCCCATCATAGTACTGAGCTAGTGATGTTGTCCGTAGTTGACGAGCTCAGAATTATGGCTGACAATAAAAAACCGAGTGCCCTGATTTTATTAGATCTATCAGCGGCATTCGATACGGTCAGCCATAAAAAGCTGTTGTCCCGTCTTTCTGACCTGGGCATCAGCGGGCTAGCACATCAATGGCTAGAATCATTTCTATCAGACCGGACTCAGAGGGTTCAGTTGGGTGAGCAGGCATGGCTAAGGGCATTCTTACCTGCGGCGTACCCCAGGGCTCCGCATTGTCCCCGCTCCTCTTCAACATGTACCTGCAACCCCTGGTGGAGACCCTGGCTTACATGGATTGCCGGGTCTTCAATTATGCAGATGATACCCAACTCCTCATCCGGATCAACAACTCTAGTCAGGCCCAGGAATCGGCGCAAAATCTACTCAGATTCACAGTGTATTGGATGACGGCCAATTCTCTGAAAATAAATCCTGACAAGACTGAAGTGCTTGTCATTCCCACAAAAAGCAGCCCTTGGTGTGACCTTTTTTGGCCACCGGAACTGGGCACTACCCCCATACCAGTACCGGTCGTAAAAAGCCTGGGTATAAAAATCGATTCAGAGTTGTCCATGTCCAGCCAGGTCACCACGGTGGTGGGAACCTGTATAGGGCTTATGAGGCAGTTGAGGAAACTTACCCCTCTTCTTTCAACGGCCTCACTACCGGCGATTGTATCCGCCACTGTCGTCTCTAGGCTGGATTATGGGAATGCCCTATATATTGGTCTCCCCCAGAAACTTATCAAAAGACTGCAGGTAGTGCAGAATGACGCGGCCAGGCTCATTTTTAGACTTCCCAGAAGGACACACGCTACCCCTCTATTACATAAATTGCATTGGCTCCCCATTAAACAGAGAGCTCAATTCAAAGGCCTCTGCATTGCCCACAAAGCAATCTACGGCCAAGCTCCAGTGTACATAAAAGACCGCCTTGAAAACTATGTTCCAGGCCGGACACTGCGATCATCTGAGGCCTGCCGTCTAGTCCTTCCCCGATACACCACCAAATCCAAAGGGGGCAGAGCGTTTTCTGTCATGCTCCCACAAATTTGGAACAATCTACCTGAGCGCCTTTGCAGGGAACCGGTCCTACTTACCTTTAGGAAACAACTTAAAACGCTTCTATTTAGGGAGCCGTTAGCCACAGTGTAATCTGTTGCCCTGTGTTACCTGCTGCCGTCAGTGATTCTGGCCACTCTCTCTAAAAGCGCTTAGAGACCTGAAGGTGATTTTGCGCTATACAAAAGACATTTAACATAACATAACATACCAACACCACTGCCCCTAAGGCAACTGTTCCTCCTAGTGCAGCTACAAGTGGTGGTACTGCAAACAAGGGTGTAGTAGGGTTGACCCTGGGAACTGAGATGGTGTTAAAGTAGGACACTGGATGCAATTTAGTAGTAAATCCTTTAATAGCTGAGGAGCTCACGAAGGCACAAGCAGTCCCATAGGTGTCCTTCTTACAACTGCCCACACTGTTCACATATCAACATTCTTGGAATGCTTACTGATCAAGCATTATTCACAACTAAGCAACCACAACACATCCCCCTCCTTAATGGAATAACTAAAAACGAAAAAAAGAACAAGAAATAAAACACAACAAAATAAGAACAAAAAAATAAAAATAAACATCAACATGTTTGATAGAGCGACATAAAACAATGCGCATAATATGTTGGCACATAACACTGAGAGGCTTATGAGTTGTTTACAATGAAATCTTTAAGCCAACTCGGAGCCTTCCTCTCTCTTACAATTTTATGTGGAACATTCTGGACATCCTTATTATTAACCACATCTGTGTTAACTGGTACATCATCAGTGGTGGGAACAGTAGGAACAGGAACACTTACATAATCGGAGGAAGAAATGATGGAACTAGATTGAGAAACCTGAGAAGCAGGTTGGCTTGAATTCTCCTCCTCCATCCAATCAAAACAGTGACTATCAACACCATTATCATTAATGTTAGCTGACTTGGTCACTCTCCTCAAATTCCAAACCTTCCCACTCTTGAGTCTTACAGAATTTTGTAAAACCTCCACCACCTCCTCAGGTTCAAAAATACAACTATCACCCTTACAAACAAAACCAGGTTTCTTAACGCGTACCCAATCACCAACAGAAATCTGAGGAGTTTTGACCCCATGCTTGTCATTAAAATACTTTTTACTTCTGTCATGTACCGTTTCCATCCTGTTCCAAACATCCTCTAAGGACCATTGTTCAACACCAGAAGTAAATAGCCACCCAGGATTGAATTTCGACCTGGGTCCGTTTGCGTCCCCTCATTATTAAAAATGGAGATAAACCAGTAGCATCAGAGTCGGTGACACGATAGGCCCATACCATCTTACCAACTTGTGTGGTCCAATCTTCTCCGGCACTAACAGCTAATTGTATGGTGCCCTTCAGCACACGGTTGAAGCGTTCAACCATGCCGTTGCCACTTGGGTTATATAAGGAGGTGGTTCTATGCTTGATACCAAGTTTTTCAAAATAAGATTTTGCTTTCTTCGAGAGAAACTGAACACCATTATCACTCAACAGACATGAAGGAATGCCCTCAGAAAATATCATCTAAAATTTCAAAACAACATCCGTATCAGTGGTATCAACAATCTTTACAACAGGCCAACGAGAAAACAAATCCATGAGAACAATAAGATACTTGTATGTACTCTGCTGAAAATCCATAACAAGACCCATTATATCAATAGCAACCATTTTCCAGGGATTTTTAGGAAATTTAGCCTCGCTCATGGGAGGACGTAAGGTTTGTAAAGATTTATCAGAACAAGAACAAGCACTGCACTCTCTGACAATTCTTTCTACAAACTTATCTAAGCCAGGCCACCAAAATAAACTTTTTAAGAGCGATTTAGTTCTGCATATTCCTGAATGGCCTTTGTGACATAAATCCACAATAGATACACGCAAACTTTCTGGAGGAATAATTTTCTCACCACGTAGCAAAATTCCATAACAATAAGAAAGTTCAGATCGAACTTCCCAAAAGGGTCTGCAGGCCTCACTAAGTGCCTCCTTGCGGGGCCAACCATTCATGACAAAAGTAACAATCTCTTGTAAGACCACATCTTTTTTGAATTCTTGTTCCCACTCTTCCTTTTTAAGAGTAGAATATCCTTGATTGTGTACAAATGCAACCTGGAAATCATTCCATTTATCATCCTCACACTTTTCCAACATGACAGGAATTCTAGATAAGAAGTCATCTATCACATTGCTTTTGCCAGGGGTATAGACATTGTATATGTAAAACTTTGCATGCGCAGAGTAATTCTGGCCAGTCTAGAGGAAATATTATTTGAACCATCAGAGGACAAAATCTTGATTAACGGTTTGTGGTCACAACGCAAGGTGCATGCTTTTCCCCAAATGAATGACTTAAAATGATCTAAGGCCCACGCACAAGCCAACGCCTACCTTTCAATAATTGGATACTTCTTTTCACATGGAGAAAGGGACCTAGAAGCATATGCTATAATATGTTCTTTCCCAGTGGAGTCAATTTAAGACAAAACAGCGCCCAGTCCCTTATTGCTTGCGTCAGTAGTAATTACACTGTCAGCTAGAGGATCAAAACTGCATAAAGCAGTAGATTTCGCGATGGCTGATTTGATACTTTTGAAATCATTCTCACATTCTTCCGACCAAAGGAATTTACAAACTTTTTGAGTAACTTACTGAATGTTGTAACTTTTGTCTGCAAAATTAGGTACATATTTAGCCAGTGGCGGCTGGTGGAATTTGGGGTGTTTGGGGGGGTTCTAACCCCCGTGAAGATTTTTTTTTTAAATTGGCATCTTTTTGGTGCAATTTTCAGCACTATTTCTGTGATAAATGGACTAAAAATTCAGTTCTTCTAGGCATTCATAAAAGAAAACTCATACATTATTTCAGAGAATTTCTGGGTTGCCAAGCAAGTCTGACTTCTGAAGAGGGCTAGGGTACTAAGCAAGACTGCTTTGGCTCTACCCTTTCCAATAGAAAACACTAGTTAGTGATGTGAACAAGTTCAATGGACAAACCTGGGGTCTAGGGAGAGTCCCTCTCTAGAGAAAGAAATTTAAAAAAGATTGGCAAATGGTGTATTTTAAAGCAAATGAATGCAGCGATAAAGCAAGGCTTATTAAGCAGTGGGAACGTATAGTCTTGAAATATTAACCACATTAAAAACTGCCCCGTATCTTCTTGCATTAATTTGTTCAACAGTTACTGTAATATGTAAATTGTTCTTCATGACAACTTTAGCCCTTTAAAATGTATGCTTGCCCAGTGTCTTGCACTGCATGCAGCATTAACTTTGGAAAAATATGCTCTAACCAGACTTCGGGAAGCACCCACAGCTGCTGGCTGTAACCAGTCATATAGAAATATGTGCAGACAGGTCTTTAAGTGAGAGGAAAAAAGTGGGTGCTCCCTATAAAGGAACATGCCAAATACATTTCTGTGATTCCCATAGTGTGCCATCAGACCGGTATTTTGGTTTCTCTCTGAGATGTAATTTTATCCAGATAAATGGCACAGCAACTGACATACGCCTAAAGCCTGTCAGTATGATTGGCTTTGTCACTGGGTGTTAGCTGTTTAAGATAAATGAGTAACAACAATGATTTCTGATAAATAATTAATATTGAAAATGTTTAAATTCTGAACTTCTGAAATAGTGAGTCTGTGAATTAAATAGCATTGAGGCCTGTGGAAGGAGTTTTGGCCTTCAATTATGTGTGCTTTATGTTAGATATGTATCCTCTTTTTCTCTGCATATCTTGTCCATCTGCACATCTTCAACCCCCTCTCTTTCCTCTTCAGCATCCTCTTTTCCACAGCCACATCACCCCCCACTTGAGGAACCTGCACTGGCTCCCCGTCGACAGGAGGATCACCTTCAAACTCCTCATCCACGCACACAAGGCACTCCACAAAACTGGCCCAGCCTACCTCAACAGACGACTCTTCTTCTACGTCCCCAACCGCCAGCTCCGCTCCGCCGACCTCTCCTCGCCACCGTCCCTCGCATTCGAAGAACAACCACCGGCGGCAGATCCTTCTCACACCTCGCCGCCAAGACCTGGAACACCCTTCCACTAAGCCTACGACAGACCCAAGACCTGCTGACCTTCAGGAGGCTACTCAAGACCTGGCTGTTCGACCAGTAGCAGCACCCCCCCCTTCCCTCTCCCCAGCGCCTTGAGACCCTCGCGGGTAAGTAGTGCGCTCTACAAATTCTGTGATTGATTGATTGATTTTCACTCTTCCCCGAATGCCCTTCCTCGCATCTCTGTCACTTCACCACCCCCAACATGCACTGCACTCCCTCAAATATAAGCACCTTAATTTCTCTTACTTTTGCCTTGCAAATATTTTGACATCAGTGTACCCCCTTCACACACATTTCCACAGAATTTCAGTTGCAAATGGAATACACAAACATTGTTCTGTGTGCTCTGCAGAGAGGCCAACCCACTGACAGGCACTTTGTTTGGCTTTAGCCTTAGCACCTGCGTGCTCAATCAAAGCCCCTCATAAACACCTGGCATGGCTCAAGCCTCAAAGTATGCACAGAAAAAAATACAGATAAACAACAACATTATAAAATAGCTAACTCGTGGGGAATGCAAGATTAAGTAAACATGTAAAATAAGAGAGGAACTAAATCGCTAAAATGCATTCCCTCGACGTTTTTAACATTCATTGTTTGCAAGTCAATCCATGTTTTTGGCATCAGTGTTATCTTAGGGGCATGTACACAGGGCCAGTTTTAATGCCATACATCAGAGGACTGGCCACTGTAAGCAGTGCACATGTTACACAGTAAGCACATATCTCTCGCTTTGGGCCTGACTCGGATATTTGGATCCATTTCACAAGGGAGCAAATGCCGCAACTCCACTTCTAAAGAATACCATATCTATTGGCTAAAAATACCAAGTGAAGCAGACCATTAGACACAATTGCACGCTGTCATGATGCAACTGTATTCAGATGGAAATGTATCTATAGAAATTCATTAAATGCCATTAAATAACAAATACTACGAACTGGATCTATGGGAATCCATCTTTGACTGGTCTACAGGGATTGTGTTAGATTACTTGAAACATTTAATATATCTGGTAAAGAGACATACAATTATTGTTTATTCACCTTCAAGATGATATATAATAGAGCTATTTGTCCTGGATGTTTTCATGGACTGGTCGCACATCTACCACACCATGTGCTACTTATCTCAACAAAAAGCAGTATTTTCACAATGTTCATTCTATAAAATTCGACAGAGGGCAGTGTATTACACGCTAAAGGAACCGAGAGCCAATCTGCTTCAAAAGATGTTACATTGCGCATTACATCTTCGCAGAGCAGGAGGGTGGAAAATAAAAACACTTTCATCTCGTAGTCTGAGGAGTTTAAAGCAGTATTTAGCCTGCCCTTCACAGCCGCATTCCGGCACTCCTCACGGCGGGTGTGCTGCATGCCTTTCGCACACAGGCACCCCTTTTACACTGGACCATACCCGGGCACTGGCACCTCCAATACTCAAGGCCTCACATTTTACATACTTGATAACTGACTACCAAACAAGGAAACGAGCGGCAGATTTTAAGAGGGCGTCGTTGAATAGCTGTGTTAATAGGCACACAAACTTCTATGTTCTTTTTATTCTGCTCTCTTAATGTCTGTACAGCACTCTGACGCGCCATTGACGCGGGTTCGTCCCGAACAAAACTACAATAAATACATTCCCATAGCTACGCTTTCGTTTTACTTTTTATTTGTAAACTCATTTTCTGACTGAAAAAAAACCAGGGCTTTGCAAATCTTCCCCTGCGAACATTGAGTGGTTTGCAGAACGTGACCTTATGCCTCACTGTTGTTGTTACTGGCTGTGTGACACAGGACGCGCTATCTAACGTGCATAGTAAACTCTAGTCAACAGGTGCACAGCTGACAGTGATGCACGAAATCTGAGTTATTTCTATGGAGGCATCTTAGAAACAAAATACCTCACATTTCATGATTTCATTTACTTAGTAAGTGAAATCATGAAATGCACTGCGTTTCTTTTCTACCATGCGTCCATTTACAATACACACACATGCTGTGTGTGCATGTTGTATATGGAGGCATGGTAGAAATCAGTGCGCTACCAGTCGCGGCTCGGACTCCCAATACTCGCGGGGGTCTCGCGGGTGGGAGGGGACGGTTTAAAAATAAAGTATAAGTATATTAATAAAAGAAAATTTACCGGGTCCACGCCGCCTCTGCTGCTCCTGGGCCGGGGTCTCGACTCCCGCGTTGGCGCCTGCCTTCAACGTCTTCGGAGTGGATGGCAACCCCTCTCAGCCAATCCAGACGCTGCATTAGCAGCGCCAGGATTGGCTAGAGCAGGGACACTCCCCGCCCATTAGGAGACCGGGGGCTGCTGCATGAAGCAACCCTCGGGTCCCTCGCTCTCCTAATGGGAAGACTCGAATAGTAGGAGTAGTGGGCAGTGCGCATGTTCGGGGCTGGTCGTAAAAATGACTTGCCCAAAACCGAACATGCGCACCACTGCCGCGCTGTTAGTTACAGTGAGTCTGTGCCTGTCAGTCACTCAAGTGCTGCCGCAGCCCCACCCACCCGCCCCCTTCAGCCTTCATAACCGTCCGAGTGCCTCGCAGCCTCGGACTTGTCCAGTGCATGCATTTCCGCGCGACCGCTGCGCGGGACTCAGAGTTATTATTAACTGCCACTGGAAGAAGTTGCACAAATTTAGGCGCGCGTGAATGGAGCCATGTGGCATTAGTGGGGCAACGCCCCAGCGCCCTTATGGACGCACCGCCAATGTATTTAGCACAAAACACAGTCATCCCTAGGAAGGATCTTACATCATCTTTACTGAGAGGAGTAGAAGCGTTCTCTATTGCAGAAACTAACGAGGGTTTAGGTCTCACACCATTTTCGTCAATTACATGGCCCAAATAAGTAACACTATTTTGGGCAAAGTTGCATTCCGAGTGTTCAACAGTGAGACCTTTTTCTTGTAAAATCTTCAATACTGTAAGTAGCCTAGATTCCTGTTCTTTCCTGTCAGCACCAAAAACCAACATGTCATCCTGAAAAAAGGTAACACCAGTCACATCATTAAATAATTGAAACATTAAGCGTTGAAAAACAGCTGCCACTGAAGCCAGGCTAAAGGGCATTCGCTTGTATTGATAGCAGCCAAAAGGTGTTATGAAGGAAGTGTACTTCCTTGATTCAGGAGATAAGGAAATTTGATGGTATGCCGATGACAGGTCGATGGTGGAAAACCACTAGGCACCTTTTAAACATATAACCATTTTATAAATTTTTGGTAAAGGAAACTTGCCACCACGATGTTATTATTTAAGTGGCGCAAGTCCACACAGAGCCTAATTTTATCATTACTCCGTCTGGCAATAACTACTGGAGAAATCCAGTCTGAAGCTTCAATAGGCTCTATTACATCAGTGTTGACCAATTTGTTGAGTTCATTTTCAACCTTACCTCTTATAAGTAAGGGAACATTTCTACATTTATGGACTTTGGGAATAGCGTCATCTCTGAGGCGAATTAAATGTTCAAAACCTAAAAGTTTTCCCAACTTGTCCTTAAACACATTAGGAAATTGACATTGTACTCTTTTACCCAAGGTGCTACTTTCATCCACAATAAGTACCTGTTCTTTGCTATTAGGATCCAATATAATATGAAGTTCTTTTTGAACCAGCCAACCTAACACCGGCGGACCAGTTCTAGCTACATAAAGTTTGCCATGGTTCTGCCTGTTTTTGAATTCAAAATTCAACCAACGAAATCCAAGTAAGTCAATTTTTTCCCCACTGTATCCTTCAGGATGAATATCAGGTTGAATCAAATGTTTACCTATTTTAGCTACAAAGGATGAATTCCATAAATCCTCATTAATAATTGTATAAGGGGAACCAGAATCTGCATAGATTTTGAGTTCAACACCACCAATACTCATCCAACACTCAGGCTTGTTTTTACAAAGAGTATCAGTTATATTAAGTACTAGATTGCCTCTAACATTCATAACCAAATCGTCCATAGAAGAATCCTCCTCATACCTGTTCTGTAAATCAAAATCCTCATCCGTATCATTAACAAATTTAACTTTAGACGATCTGCGTTTGCAAACTTTGGAATAATGGCCAATAATGCCACAATTGCTGCACTTTTGTTTGACTGCTGGGCAGAGTTTACTATGTGCCAAATGATCTAAACTGCCACATCTGTAACACCTAATTTGTTCTCTGGATTTGGCTCTTCCCCGACCAAATCTGGATGAATTTGGTCTGTCAAACCTTGCCGGAACAAACCTGTCAAATTTTTCATTAGTATTAATTTTGCTCACAATGGGGTTTTGTGCATCATCCTTGAGGACAACAGCACATCTGCTAGACATCTCCGCCTTGCGGACCAAGGCAAGGATCTCTTCCAGAGGTGCATCACCATTTATCCATAGCCTATCTTGTATAGATGGATTAGAAGCATGCATGACAACTTGATCTCGTATTATATCGTCATGCAGAGTGCCGAACTTACAATCCAAGGCTAACTTCTTAAGTTCTGATACATAACTATCAATAGTTTCTGATTTACCTTGTTTTCTTTGAAATAATTTGTATTGTGTAATACCAATGCAAACTTTAGGCGTGAAATAATTATCAAGATGGAGTAAGGCTAAATCAAAAACATTAATATCTCCAGCAACTGTAATTTTGGTCATTTGATTGTAGACTTTTAATCCTGCAGGGCCCAAGGCATGTAGAAGTAACCTTTTCTTTTGTGCAGCAGCCATTTTAGCAGCTTCATCCACAGCCTCTATATAGTTAGTAAAGTAAGATTTCCATTCCACCCACTTAATAGGTGGTTCAGATCCAGTAGGCCAAAAGGCTTGAGGTGCACTAATGTTGTAATTTTGAGTGGCCATGGTGTTAAATGTATGGACTAGTTCAGTGTCAATTCACTGTCCTGATCTTCACCACACAGAAGAGCAGAAACAGTTAGTGAAAACTGAAGAATATCCCAAAATGTAGAATTCCAGTGTCTAATCACTGTCCTGATCTTCACACACAGAAGAGCAGAACAGCAAGTGGAAACTGATAAATACACTAGATGTAAAATTCCATTGTGAAATAACAAAGAATTACCGTAGAAGAGTAGCTTCAATACCTCAGGAACTACTGCAGCAGCCACGAAGATCTCCCTCTTATTTTTTTTTTTTTTTTAATCTGTATTTATTTTCTTCCGTAGAGAAATTCAAATTTAAATTCAAGAGCTGGTGAATCTTCGTTTCCGATAACCAGCGTAAATGAATGTAGATTCTTATAATATATATATTTTTTTTAATTTAATCTTCGCCGGTGAAAATCCGAGTCATTCATGAGAACACACACAAAAGACAATATAATAAAAATGGCCGCCAAAGGGGTCACGAAACGTGACTTTGCGTCGTGACCTGAACGAAGTTTCCAGAACCGGCATGCATTGCGGTGTTCTGGTTGTAAAACGAAGAAGACACTCCACTCGTTGCCAGGAGAAAGGTAACAGAACGATGGGGACGCAGCTCGGTTGCTAAGAGGTGAGAGCTGGCGCCCGCTGTAGGTTACCTGGTAACAAAGATGCCTCACTCACTTGAACTGCGGTGAGATTCGAGATCCGTTGCGCGTCGGACTTGACGCGATAATCCGAAAATGATGAAAATTGTAAAAAAGAATTAAAAAATGTGCTTCCGTCGGTATCAGAATAAAGAGGATGACCAAACAAGGAGGTTCTTCCGAAACAGCAGCTGTAAGGACGCTCATAAATGAGTGTAGGCATGAAGAAAAAAATAAAAATCCAGCAGGAATCCAATTATCTTGCACGCGTAAGGGTCCCAGGCTCCTCAGCACTCGTCGCCAGTGTTAAAGTAGGACACTGGATGCAATTTTGTAGTAAATCCTTTAATAGCTGAGGAGCTCACGAAGGCACCAGCAGTCCCATAGGTGTCCTTCTTACAACTGCCCACACTGTTCACATATCAACATTCTTGGAATGCTTGCTGATCAAGCATTCTTTACAATTAAGCAACCACAACAGATGGGTTCTGACCTAGTCAGAACCACAGCTCAGGCTGTTCTAGTCTGTGATGGAGGCAGGGATAGTGCCCCCTTATTTGTCAGTCCCAGTAACCTGGGCAAATACAGGCAACAGCCTTTAATAAATGGACAGGAGGCCATGGCCTACAAGGACACAGAAGCCAGTGTCACAATGGTGACTAAGGATCTTGTGAGACCTGATCAGATCATACTTGGTGAGATGTACCAAGTGACCAATGCAAGCAATGTCAGGACAGACCATTCCTTGGCAGTTGTGAATTTCAGCTGGGGAGGGGTAACTGGCCCTAAGAAGGTTGTGGTTAGCTCAGACCTCCCTGTGGAATGCTTATTGGGCAATGATTTGGAAACTTCAGCCTGGGCTGAGGTGGAACTCAGGACACATGCAGCAATGTTGGGCATCTCTGCAGATGTGTTTGCTGTGACCAGGTCACAGGCAAAAATGTCTTCCACTGAACAGGCCCTGGATCCTGGAAAAATGGACCAGGTGCCTTCCAAGAGAAGGAGCAGTAGGGGTAAGGCAGTGTCTTCCCCCCAGCCTCAGGGTGAGGATCAGTCTCCTGAGGAAGATGACACCAGTCCCTTTGAAGGAACTGTCTCAGAGGAACTTGAACCTGATCAGGTTGAGTTCTTGGGGACAGGGCAGATCTGAGCCTGGAGCAGCACAGCTGCCCCTCTCTTGAACCCCTCAGACAGCAAGCTGCTGAGGCTGCTGGGAGTGCCACAGGATCTATTGGGAGGATGGACTCCTTTACTCAGAGGGTAAAGCCCCCAAGCCTGGTGCCACCAGGAGGTTGGTCATACCTCTGAAGTTTAGGGGTTTCCTATTATCACTGGCACATGATATCCCTTTAGCCGGACACTTAGGCCAAAGTAAGACCTGGGACAGGATTGTCCCTCACTTTCACTGGCCTCACATGTCAGAGGACACAAAGGAGTTTTGTCACTCCTGTATCACCTGTCAAGCCAGTGGTAAGGCAGGTGGTACCACAAAGGCCCCCCTGATACCACTACCTGTGGTGGGGGTTCCCTTTGAGAGGGTTCGGATTGACATTGTTGGTCCCATGGATCCTCCAACTGCATCTGGGCACAGATTTATACTAGTGGTGGTGGACCATGCCACTAGGTATCCAGAGGCAATACCCCTTAGAACCACCACAGCTCCTGTGGTGGCCAGGGCCCTCCTGGGAATCTTTTCCAGAGTGGGCTTCCCTAAGGAGGTCTTAACTGACAGAGGTGCAGATTTCATGTCAAAACTGCTTTGTGGAAGGAGTGTGGAGTGAATTACAAATTCACCACACCCTTTCACCCACAATGCAATGGGTTAGTTGAGAGATTCAACAAAACCCTGAAGGGCATGATCATGGGCCTCCCTGAAAAGCTTAGGCGAAGATGGGATGTCCTCTTGCCCTGCCTTCTGTTTGCCTACAGAGAGGTTCCTCAGAAGGGGGTTGGTTACAGCCCTTTTTAACTTCTGTTTGGACATCCAGTTAGGGGTCCATTGTGTCTAGTGAAGGAGGGATGGGAGTTACCTCTCAAACCCCACCTAAACAGGACATAGTGGACTATGTACTTGGTCTCCACTCCAGGATGGCTGAGTACATGAAGAAGGCATCCAAAAACCTTGAGGCTAGCCAAGAATTACAGAAAGCTTGGCATGACCAAAAGGCTGTTTTGACTGTGTACCAGCCAGGACAGAAGGTCTGGGTGCTGGAGCCTGTGGCCCCAGCAGCTCTCCAAGATAAGTGGAGTGGGCCCCATACCATACTTGAGCAAAAGGGAGAGGTTACCTACCTGGTGGACCTTGGAACTCCCAGGAGCCCCACAGGGTGCTCCATGTGAACAGGCTCAAGCCATATGTTGACAGGGCAGACATGGGCTTGCTCATGGCTACTGAATAGGGACAGAAGGAAGAGAGTGACCCACTCCCTGACCTCCTCTCACAGAACCCTGATGATGGTTCAGTAGATGGTGTAGCCTTGGCAGGCAGCCTCACTAAGCAGCAACAGACTGATTGCAGGAAAGTCCTCAATCAGTACAGACACATGTTCTCACTGACTCCCAGTCAGACCACCTGGTGTACCCATGAAGTGGACACAGGGGATAGCTTACCTGTAAAGAACAACATTTACAGACAACCTGACCATGTCAGGGACTGCATCAAGACTGAGGTCCAAAAGATGTTGGAATTGGGAGTAATTGAACCCTCAGATAGCCCTTGGGCTAGTCCGGTGGTCCTGGTACCCAAACCTCACACCCAGGGTGGTAAAAGAGAAATGAGGTTTTGTGTGGACTACAGGGGGCTCAATGTAGTCACTAGGACTGATGCTCACCCTATTCCAAGGGTTGATGAACTTATAGATACTTTGGCCTCAGCCAAGTTTCTGAGTACATTTGACCTCACAGCTGGCTACTGGCAAATCAGACTAGCTGAGGATGCTAAGCCCAAAACAGCATTCTCAACCCCTAGTGGGCACTATCAATTTGTTGTAATGCCCTTTGGTTTGAAGAATGCACCTGCCACTTTAAAAAGGTTGGTGAATAAAGTTCTCACAGGTCTGGAAGCCTATAGTGCAGCTTATCTCGATGATATTGCTGTCTTTAGCTCCACCTGGGAGGATCACCTGGTCCACCTGAGAAATGTTTTGGAGGCCCTGCAAAAAGCAGGCCTCACTATCAAGGCCACTAAGTGCCAGATAGGGCAGAGTAAGGTTGTGTACCTAGGCCACCTTGTGGGTGGAGGACAGGTTCAACCATTACAGAGCAAAATCCAGACCATAATGGAATGGGTTGCTCCAACTACCCAGCCTCAGGTCAGAGCTTTCTTGGGCCTGACTGGTTACTACAGGAGGTTTGTCAAAGGATATGGATCCATAGTGACCCCTTTGAATGATTTGACTTCCAAAAGAATGCCTAAGAAAGTTCAGTGGACAGTTAGCTGTCAAAAGGCATTTGATGACCGGAAGCAGGCCATGTGCACTGCTCCCATTCTGCAAAGTCCTGACTATTCCAAACAATTCATTGTTCAAACTGATGCATCTGAGTTGGGGGTAGGAGCTGTGTTATCACAACTGAATGAAGAGGGTCAGGATCAGCCAGTAGCTTTTATAAGCAGAAGGCTGACCCCCAGAGAGAAACGTTGGTTAGCTATTGAGAGGGAAGCCTTTGCTGTGGTTTGGGCTCTGAAGAAGCTGAGGCCATACTTGTTTGGCACTCACTTCATTGTTCAGACAGACCATAGGCCCCTCTTATGGCTTAAACAGATGAAGGGTGAAAACCCCAAACTTTTGAGGTGGTCCATTTCTCTACAGGGGATGGACTATACAGTGGAACATAGACCTGGGAGTAACCATGCAAATGCAGATGGACTCTCCAGATATTTCCACTTAGAACATGAAGACTCAACTGGTCAAGGTTAGTTTAATGTCCTTTCATTTGGGGGGGGGTGTTGTGTAGGAAAGTAGGATCTGCTTCTTATGGTTACCCCCATTTTTTTGCTTGATGTCTCACTGTTTTTGACTAGTCTGACTGGGATCCTGCTAATCAGGACCCCAGTCTATCTGCTTTCTCCCTTAAATTGGCATACATGTACTTTGGTACACTCCAGATTGGATACTGGGGTACCCTTATAAGTCCCTAGTATATGGTACCCTTGTACCCAGGGCATAGGTACCCCAGAGGCCTCCCATGGGCTGAAGCATGTATTATGCCACCCATGAGAGGCCATGCGAAATGGAACTCTAGGTCTGCTACAGCAGCCTGTGTAAGCTGGTGCTTGCACCACTTACTTTAGATATAGGTTCACTATATCTATAGGTCACTACACTTAAAACTTATAAGTCACCCCTATAGCAGGCCTTATCAATCCTGAAGGCAGGGTGCTGGGATTTATGTGAGAGGGTGCCCCTGCATGAGCAGAGCCTCTCTGCAGCCTTCGGAGACCATTCTCCCGGGTTGTCTGTGACTCAGCCGGACATATAGGTAGAGGTGCATTATAACCTCGCGGTAAATGCTATCTCGAAAACGGCTGCATAGAAACATATTGTGTTTGGTATCAAACACCTTGGAATCATACCTCCCACACCAGTAACTGATGTGGGAGGTGGGATTCCACCCTTCAGAAGCGAGCTTCGTGGGGTCACCGGTCTACCCGGTACCAGCCTTCTCGACCCGGACAGCCCAAAATGGATGCTGCCAGCCAGAGACACATTTCTGCCCTCCTGCTGCTGAGCCAAGCTCAAGCAGAGGAAGGCAGCACAATAGGCATCCTGTCACAGGGAGGTGTGACCACCTCCGAGACAGGGTTTAGTGTATTGGGGCTGGGTGGGTGCACTCTGAGAGTGCCTGAAAGTCTGCACTGGGGGCACATTTGGTGTCCCTGTGCATAGTCCAGCTCAAACCAGTTCTGGGAGCCGTTGGCTCCTGCTCTGGCGCGAAACTGGACAAAGGACATGGGTGTAGCCACCCCTCTGTCCTGCCCCTCCCCTAGGAGGGTCCCCTGAATCGGTCCAACCCTCTCCCGCGGGTATAAAATGGGTTACCTGGCTACAGGACATTGGATTTTATGTGGACATGATTCTACAAAGAAGAAACCACTGACCTTCGACCGTCTGGACACCTGGACTTCGCTGGACCTCAACTGGGCTCGACTTCGTCCCCCTTTCCGTCCAAAGCTTAGTTTGTGCCGTGACTCCATACAGGCTCCATGCAGGACCTGTGGGGCACTTAAGGCAACATAAGAATCTCCCTTGGAGTGAAGGAGTCACTCCCCTGCTTCGCAGGCACCTAAAGCGCAACTGACCGGTAGCTGCTCCTGAGCTCCTGCGGACTCCGAAGATTTCAGCAACACAGGAGGTGGGTTCATGAAGGTCCCTGTGTCAGGTTCTGGTACTCCTCAGGGTCCGGATGAAGCAATAATGGTTCCACCCCCTGACATCCCCACGCTCCAACATATAAGTATATAGAGGGGTAGGGCTATCAAGTGAGGGATAGGAAGGGGTGGGAACAGCAGGGATGAGAATCTGGAACAGAAAACAACAGCACAATTACTTCACAGGTGCTAATACATCTCTACTCTTAACAATTCTCGCTAAAGAACCCTTTGTATACCTTTTAACGGAAACATCACACTCCTTCCTTGAAAGAAAAGGAAAGAAAAACCAAACGCGACAGTGGGGATCTTCTGGACAATCCCAACCTGTCGGCTCACCATTCATGTGGTAATCCTGACCCCCACTTGACAAATGGTTCAGCCCTTGTGCTAGTACGAAAGTATAATGGCTGATTTACTCAAACCCTCGGTTCCTGAAATGCTTAAAAAAAAAGAAACTGCTCAAAACAATATCCACGACGTAACGAACGGTTAAAGGCACCGCCGTTTACGTAGTACCTAGAACCAGAGGTTAATTAGGCTCGGTAATTAATAGAAGGCTTCCACGGTATGGTACACCGCCGCCTAATTACCATACCAACAAACAAGTATGCGCACGGTTCTAGGGCTTCCGCGGTTTAGCACACCACCGCCCGCACCGTGAAAGGCTCTCACCTGACCTCCTCTGACCAGGCGAGTATACAGCAAAACTCTCTTCCGAGTCCTGCAACAATGTAGAAGTAACCCGCAACGACAGGGCTTCCGCGGTATAGCACACCACCGCCTGCGACGTGCTTCCTACAATTTCCGATGTCCTCTAGCCGCCAAATTTTCCCGCAGCAGACCTCGGTGCAACAAAAAGCAAACGGGAAAAGGAAACTGACACTGAAGAGTATCAGTCGGAATTACGCACGCTGGATGCGCGCCCAACGTGTCTTCAAATAGACGCTTGGCTCCTCCCCCTATGCCTCCTGGGAGTTGTAGTCCGGAAAGGCTGGGTAGGCGCTACACGGCCCGAATCCTGACAGTAGGCCCCCCCTACCTGCGCCTCCTAGACCCCGGCTTACCGGGGTTTCTGTGATAAAAGGCGGTCACAGCCGCAGGAGCATGTACATTGACACAAGGTTCCCAGGAATTGTCTTCGGAGGTGTACCCCTTCCAGGAGACAAGATACCACAACCTGCCCCTGCGATATTGCGCATCCTGTATTCTTCTCACTTCGTACTCCAGCCCTCCCTCACAGGAGACCGGAGGAGGCGACCGCCTCCTAACGTCCCCAGCTGGTTTCAGGAGACTGCAGTGGAACACTGGATGGATACGGAGGCTGGCAGGCAACTGCAGCCTAAAAGCCACCGGGTTCACCTGTCGCACCACCTGATAAGGACCAATGTACTTGGGATGGAATACACTGCGCAACTTGAGCTTAATGTTTTTGGTGGACAACCAAACCCGATCCCCGACCTGATAGATAGGACCGTCGGTTCTGTGTCGGTCCTCCCACTTCTTATACTGCAGCTTGGACTCCACCAGGTGTTTCCTTGCTTTCTTGTGGACAGACCGTAGTTCCCTCATGTGTGCTAAAACAGATGGTTGGTTAGCAAGGTCAACTGGCAGATCAATGGGCAGTGTCTTTGCGCTGTATCCAAAAGTAGCTTCGAAAGGGGAGACCCCGATGGAACTGTGCAGAGCGTTGTTGTAGGCTAACTCCGCCATCCATAGTAATGACACCCAGGATTCCTGTGCCTCCATGGCGTAACATCACAGATATTTTTTCAAGGTCTGATTTAACCTTTCGGTCTGTCCATCAGTTTGTGGATGGAAACTCGTTGAAACTGCCGATTCAATCTGCAGGGCTTTACACCATGACTTCCAAAAGCTGGCAATAAATTGGGGTCCCCTATCCGACACGATCACTTTGGGCAATCCGTGTAGTCTGATTACTCTGTCCATCAGTAGTTGGGCAGTCTGGCCTGCGGTCGGTAGGTTCTTACAAGGTATAAAATGACCCATTTTGGTAAGGCTATCCACCACCACCAATATTGCCGAACATCCCTGATCCATAGGCAGACCTGTGATGAAGTCCAGACTCATGTGTTGCCAGGGTTGTTGTGGGGTTGGCATCGGCCTGAGCTTTCCCTTTTTCCCAGAGTTGTCTCCCTTGCATCTGGCACAAACCTCACATTGCGCTACCCACGCACGAACATCGGTGACCAATGATTTCCACCAGAAGTGCCTTTGTACCAGATCAATTGTCTTACGGATTCCTGGATGTCCGGCCAAAGGGGACACATGGCACTATTCATATGCTGCTTTCTGTAGGGTTTTATTGGAGAGATACAGTTTATCGTTCTGGAAAGGCAGCCCTTGTTTAATGCTACGAGCTCCGTCCTCCTGGGCCCACCTCTCCCACCAATCAGTGGATCTATTCTTCCTTACATCCGCCAGGAACCGCTCGACTCGCATTACACAGATGACCTTCGCTGGATTTATGATAGCTGCGGGGGTGCTGGCTTGTCTTTCCACCACAGATTCCTGTCTAGAAAGGGAATCAGCCTTGCGATTCTCGGTACCAGGCCGGAAGGTAATGACGAAATCATACTCAGCAAAGAAAAGAGTCCATCTCATTTGCCTCTGTGTGAGATGGCGGGCCGTCTTCATATACTGCAGGTTGCGGTGGTCTCAGTACACTGTGATCGGATAGCGTGCTCCCATCAGATAATGCCGCCATTCCTGGAAGGCCTTTTTGATGGATAACAGTTCCTTCTCCGCAATAGTATAGTTCTTTTCGGTCGCACTGAGCTTCTTGGAGAGATAAGCCACAGGGTGGAGCTGTCCAGTGTTTTTATCTCTCTGAGACAGTATGGCTCCGATGGCTTCATCTGATGCGTCGGCTTCTACTATGAACGGAGCCCCCATTACAGGATGGGTTAGCACAGGGGCTGTGGTGAACGCCTTTTTCAAGTGATCAAAAGCTGCAGAGGCCTCAGGTGTCCATATAAAGGGAACCCCCTTACGAAGCAGCCGGGTGATAGGGACAGCCACCTGTGAGAAGTTCAGGATGAATCTGCGATAATAGTTCGCAAAACCCAAGAAACACTGGACGTCCCTAGTGCACTTTGGGATGGGCCACTCCTGCACTGCTTGTACCTTGCGTCCTGCCATGCTCAACCCATCCGGACACAGAATCACCCCTAGGAACTCTACTTCACGCACCCCAAACTCGCACTTGCTAAGTTTACAAAACAGACGGTGCTCACGTAGTCTCTCCAAGACCAATATGACATGATTGTTATGTACTTCTGCCGACACCGAGTATATGAGGATGACATCAATATACACGACCACGAAGTGGTCCACAAAGTCCTTCAGAACGTCATTTAAGAAATACTGGAAGGCCGCCGGGGCATTACACAGCCCGAACGGCATCACAGTATACTCAAACAACCCGTAACGCGTTTTAAACACTGTCTTCCACTCATCACCTTCTCTGATGCGCACCAAATGATACGCCCCTCTCAGGTCTAATCTGGTGTAGATGGTGGCTTCCCGCACCTGATCTGATAAGACAGGAATCAGAGGCAAGGGGTATCTGTTACGGACTGTGTTCTTATTCAGCATTCTGTAATCGCAAGACGCTCTGAGTTCTCCACTCGCTTTAGCTATAAAGAAAAGAGGGGAAGCTGCGGGAGAACGTGAGGGTCTAATGAAACCAATATCTAGGAAATGGTCCAGGTATTCCCTAAGGTGTTGGGTTTCCGGCTCCGACAAAGCATAAACCCTACAAACCGGAATGGTGGCTCCCTCAATCAAATCAATTTGACAGTCATACGTCCTATGGGGTGGGAGCTGTTCTGCCTGTGTCTTACTGAACACGTCTGAGAATTGTGCGTACTCTTCTGGCAACGCTACCTCCTTCTCTGCTGCGGTGGCTACGCAAAATGGGTGTGACAAAGCCGCAGCCTGAGACCTGTACTGCTGTAAACAGTGTTCCTCACATTCCTGAGACAAAAACCTGACTGTCTTATGTCTCCAATCAACCGTAGGGTTGTGCCGCCAGAACCAGGGCATGCCCAGTATCACCTCATATTGTGGAGCGTCTATGATATTTAATGACAGTACCTCCGTGTGTTGTCTCACCCCATCATCTATTGAGATTGTTAGGGTGTCGGTTTGCTCCATAACAAGACCTGATTTAAGCGGCTTCCCATCCACCGCAAATACCTCCTCAGGGGTCTCACGAGGTACACTACCTATAGCTAGTCGTCTCACCAACCCACTATCCATAAAATTCCCCGTGGCTCCCGAATCTAGCATAGCCAACACCTGGTGCACCTGCTGTTGGTATTCTAGCCCCACCGCCACCACAATGTGGGATTCGGTGTCCTTTACTGTAACACTCGACAAAGACAGGATTTTCCATTCCTGTTCACCCAAACCAAGGGAAGGAGGCACTACCGATGGCCCTGACTCCGTGCTCAACACCGACACAACTGCCTTCTTGTTCCTGTACGAATATCCTTGTGTCTTTGGTTTAGAGGGACAGTCACGTACAAAATGTCCTCTTCTCCCACAATACATACATAACCCTTGGGATCTCCGGCTCTCTCTCTCACCCCGCGAGAGAGGTGTTCTGATGGCCCCCACCTCCATGGGTTCGCCATGAGTGTCAGCGGTGGCCGTCTCCTTCCTGGAGGTATTGTCTAACCTGTAAAACAACCTCTCCCCTCTGGGCCTTTCACTATTTCTCTCAGACATCCTACCATCCAAACGCAACGTTAAACTGATAAGAGCAGCGCAGGTGCTAGGCTGGGGATCAATTTGGGCTATAACATCTTTCAATTCCTCTCGCAACCCCTGATAGAAAAGAGACATTCTCTTTTCCTCAGGCCATGCAGCTTCAGCCACCAAACGATTAAAAGAAGTGAGGTAAGTGACTAAATCATGTTTCCCTTGTCGTAGTTCCAGGAGTTCCCGATCCGCACTGAAAGTAGAGGTTCGTCTGTCGAACACACCTTCGAACGCGGATCGGAACGCTTCCCAATCAGACAAGACCGGGTCATTGTTTCTCACTAAAGGAACTGCCCAATTGGTGGCGTCTCCGATCAGATACGAGATCGCAAAGGCCACCCTAGAATGGTTATTGGGAAACGACGAAGGCCGGCAGGAGAAATGAAGCAATATTTGTGTAAGAAACACTTGTATTTTCTGTGGATCCCCTGCATACCTCTCCGGTCTAGCTAGCGGTATGGGAGGAGGAACAGTTACTTGAATCTGGGGTGTACTAGGTGCCGGAACATCAAAAGGGTTTCTAGTAAGCCTATCTACCCTCTCTCGTAAGGCTGCGGTCTCCAGCCTGGATGCCGCAAGTTCTTGTTGCACTAATGCCAAGGCCTATACAACATCGTCTAAGGACGCCATCTATTGCTACCACCTGACCGGGAGGAGTATCGTATCGTGGGTGCGTAATTCTGTCAGGTTCTGGTACTCCTCAGGGTCCGGATGAAGCAATAATGGTTCCACCCCCTGACATCCCCACACTCCAACATATAAGTATATAGAGTGGTAGGGCTATCAAGTGAGGGATAGGAAGGGGTGGGAACAGCAGGGATGAGAATCTGGAACAGAAAACAACACCACAATTATTTCACAGGTGCTAATACATCTCTACTCTTAACAATTCTCGCTAAAGAACCCTTTGTATACCTTTTAACGGAAACATCACACTCCTTCCTTGAAAGTAAAGGAAAGAAAAACCAAACGCGACAGTGGGGTTCTTCTGGACAATCCCAACCTGTCGGCTCACCATTCATGGGGTAATCCTGACCCCCACTTGACAAATGGTTCAGCCCTTGTGCTAGTACGAAAGTATAATGGCTGATTTACTCAAACCCTCGGTTCCTGAAATGCTTAGAAAAAAAGAAACTGCTCAAAACAATATCCACGACGTAACGAACGGTTAAAGGCACCGCCGTTTACGTAGTACCTAGAACCAGAGGTTAATTAGGCTCGGTAATTAATAGAAGGCTTCCACGGTATGGTACACCGCCACCTAATTACCATACCAACAAACAAGTATGCGCACGGTTCTAGGGCTTCCGCGGTTTAGCACACCGCCGCCCGCACTGTGAAAGGCTCTCACCTGACCTCCTCTGACCAGGCAAGTATACGGCAAAACTCTCTTCCGAGTCCTGCAACAATGTAGAAGTATCCCGCAACGACGGGCTTCCGCAGTATAGCAAACCGCCGCCTGCGCCGTGCTTCCTACAATTTCCGATGTCCTCTAGCCGCCAAATTTTCCTGCAGCAGACCTCGGTGCAACAAAAAACAAACAGGAAAAGGAAACTGACACTGAAGAGTATCAGTCGGAATTACGCACGCTGGATGCGCGCCCAACGCGTCTTCAAATAGACTCTTGGCTCCTCCTCCTATGCCTCCTGGGAGTTGAAGTCCGGAAAGGCTGGGTAGGCGCTACACGGCCCGAATCCTGACACCCTGAAGTTGATCTGCCCTCTCACTGAGTTTGAGGCCAGTATCCCTCGTGGGGGCTGCGTAACCCAAACCCCTCTACACCGCGTCCAATTGCAAGTGCATATGCTTGTTGGCGATTCCTGAGCTTGTGCATTGGACCCCGTGTGGTCCTGACCCTGAGCAGTATTTGCACCAAAGAACTTTGACCTCCTCACACCGTGTGCTCCGTGGGCTGGTCCTTTGTAGACTTGCTTGAGGTCCCCTCGCGACTCCTGGTCCTTCGGCCTGTGGGTCCCCCTGAGGGTCATATTGATTGTTCTTGGGCTTTCCTGGTTGCTCCAGACGTGCCCTGACTCTCATTGCTTGGAGAGTCCCCTGGACCTTGCTGGTCCACACCGTAACCTGTTTGTCCTTCCTGCGTGGGTTGCTGTTGCCAAGGCTTGTTGGTGCTCCCGGCCGGACACTGACCCCTCAGCACTCGACATCCTTTGTGGGACAGCTCACCACCGGCTCCTGGTTGTCCTCGATGTCTCCTGGTCCTTGTGGCTGCAGAGTCAAGCATCCCTTCTTCGCACCTGAAGCACCCGACATCGGTGGGCATTCGTCTACTGAGCACTTGGTCACTCTGAAGTGACCCAGACTCTGTCCCCTCTGCTTTCAGGTTCCTTCCATCCAGAATCCAGGCTTGGATTCCATCGGACCCTTTTCACCTTCACGGCAGCAGCACTTCTTCACTTCCTTCCATAGAGAACGACAAGAGTTTCCGACGCCACTCCAGACCTATGCACCCGGCTTCCCTGGGTTAGGTAACTCCGATACTATGGTATCCATGGGTGGGGTGGCTCTTTAAACTCTTAAGTTCCGAGGGGTTTGCTCGAAGTCCTCCTAGAAGGGTCCTTAAACCTTAACTTTGCAACCGCGCCTTTCCCATAGAGTTGTACGGAGCACGCAGTCGTGTTTCCTCACTGCACCCGTCCTCCGTGGGTCTCCTGTGTCATCACCTTGGGTGGTTCCTTGTGGTCCCAGCGATTCTACGTGCACTAGGCACTGTGTCTAGTCAAGTCGTGATTGTTATACCACTGTTTTAGTATATGGTTCGGTCTCCCCCTGGAGCCCGCTGTGTATTGTGCTACTTACAACTGTTCTATTGATCCAGTATTGTGTGCTTTGTGTTCTATCCTCAAGGGTAGTAGAGAGTGTTATATTAATAAATACATCTTTTTAAATTACTACTGTGTGGTTCTCCTTCATTTAGTCATTCAGGAGGTGATATTCTGGTAAAACAAGCTGCTTTACATTCCTTCAAGATTAAGCCTGAAGGCTGCTCTCCATAGCTACCACTAGGATAGCTTTCATAAAGGTTATCTTTGACCTCATACATCATAAGGGTCGTGTGGATTGGTACAAGGTGCCCACTTTACCTAGTGGACAGCATATACCAAGCCACCTTCTCACAGCGGGTAAGTACCATATTACTTGCCTACCTAATTTTGTACGGCCTGGGTCCAGCTATTGGGTGTAACTCTTTAGAAAACACATCTGCTCCTAATGCACCATAAGTGTGTGGAGGTATTGAGCATGTTATGAATCGTTGTATTGATGTGTTCAGATAACACTGGACTTGTGTTCATTATGGTCCCCACAAGTTTTTTGGCTCTGCAGAAACTGTTTCAAACAGGTGTTAGCATCTACATAGTAGATACCAATGTTTGTAAGCAGCCTTGAGTTTCTTTGACAGAATTGTGTCAGCATGATAATGTCTATATGGCTTAGAAGATTGTGTGCACCGGGTACTAACCTATATACATGTGCTTGTTTTTCTTGAGAAGATGGGCTATCTGTAAAGGTTTCATGGCAGTATATAGGGTGCAGGTAGTAGGATGTTTTGCACCTTCTGATCTTGGTTATTTTTAATAAATAGTCTCTTTTCTTACAACTGTTGCACAGAGTGTACACTGTTCCTAGTAGATACTTTATAAACCCTGTGGTGTGCTTCATATGACAGTTTCACTGTTTGCAAACTGTGTGGTATAAGTTAAACTCTCTCCATAGAGTAAGCACTGTTTACAGTACCCAGTTCTCTACTGATATCAACTTAATTTGTCAATGTAGGTTAGGTGAGATTCAAGTGTTTGATACAGGTAAAAGCTGTCCGTAGTAGGTGATTTGTTTGGAACTGACATTAACTATTTTTAGGAATTTGGCTTTCTCTGAACAGTTATATACAGATTAAACACCGTACTCAATGAGGGTTTCCTATATATCTGTGGTTGATTGTTAATGTACACTATGCTAGCTGTAAAGTGAATGGTGTAGGGTTAAAGTTGCACATAATGCATGCTTTCTACACCTAAGGGAGTTGTATCTGTGATGGCCGTAATGATAGTTGATATTCTCCTGAGCTATTTTGCATTCACTGGCAGACCTCTAATGCCATATTAATTTAAAGACCAATATGTAGGAAATTGAAGCTGTAATTTGAGATGTCATCATTGTTGTCATAAATTATGTCATAGGATATGTCATGAGTGATGTCATAGTCAGTGCATGGAGGGGTGCAAATTATAGTCAGCGCAGCTAACTATGCTTAATTTCTGTGTTTTTTTTAGTTCAAAACATTAATGATGTCACTAATAAATTCACCTAACTATAACGTTACTTTAACTTTTGTTTTTTTCAGTGAAAAAAAAAATTATATATATATATACATCAAAGGTTACAGGGACGTTATAGTTAGGTACAGATTTTACACACAAAACCATAGAAATTCAGCAGTTATAGTTATAGCATCTCAAGTAAATATAACTCGTGCCCTAAGGTAAGGATAACTTATGCCCCCACCATGCACAGTTTTCTCATCAATTATTTCACTGTAAATGTTGAAGTGATATTATCAATGATGTCATAGAAGATGTAATGAGTGATGTAATATGTGGGGTTATTAGCAGTGCCTGGTGAGGGTGCAAGTTATGGTTACCATAGGGCACGAGTTATAGTTACTTGAGATAACTATAACTACTGAATTTCTATTGTTTTGTGTGTAAAATCTGAACCCAACTATAACGTCCCTGTAACCTTCGGTTCTTTAGTCAATTTCTAGGTTTTTTTTCATTTTATTTCCTAACTATAACGTCCCTGTAACCTTTGTTTCCTTTCAGTGAATTTCTACGCTTTTTAATGCCATTTCCTAACTATAACATTCCTGTAACATGGATGTGTGAGTGGTTTTGTGGGTGTGTAAGTTGCTGTGCAAATGTGTGGTGGGTGTGTCAGTGCATGTGTGAGTGGCTGTGTGGGTCTGTGAGTGTGTGTGTGAGTGGCTGTATGGGTGTGTATGTGGGTAGGTGAGTGCCTCTGCGGGTTTGTGATTGGGTGTCTGAGTGGTTCTCTGGGTCTCTGAGTGGGTGTGGGTGTGTGAGTGGCTATATGAGTGTTTGAGTGGGTGTGTGAGTGGTTTTATGGGTCTTTGAGTGGGTGTGAGTGGCTTTATGGGTGTGTGAGTGGTTTTCTGGGTCTCTGAGTGGGTGTGTGAGTGGCTGAATGGGTGCATGAGTGTTTGTGTGGGTGTGTGAGTGGGTGTACAAATGGATGTGTGGTTCTGTAAGTGGATGTGTGAATGTTTTTGTGGGTGGCTGAGTTGGTGTGTGAGTGGCTGTAAAGGTGTGTGAGTGAGCGTGTGAGTGGTTGCAGTGTGTATGTGAGTGTGAGAGTGCCTATGTGGGTCTGTGAGTGGGTTTTGTCAGTGGCTCTCTGAGTGGGTGTGTGAGTGGTATTCTGGGTCTCTGAATGACTGTATAGATGTGTGAGTGCTTGTGTAAGTGGGTGTGAGTGTGTCTGTGAGTGGGTGTATTTTGGATCGACGGATCTATCCCAGATTCACACGTGGCTGCACTGAGCGCCACAGTGGACCCTCGTGCACCCAAAAAACAACTTTTTGGACAATTTCTTGCCCATGAGGGGTCCCTCACAGACCCCTCTATCAGTCCCACAGGGTCAGGATACCTCTATCCTGACCCCTTATATCCTATTTACACTTTACTCCCCCTCCCAGGAACCGTGTCCCAATTGACAAAATAGCGGACACAACTGTTCTCTCAGATTTAGGCCAGACAATTACAACCTTACTGTTGGTGCATGTAGATGTACATAAATCTTTTTTCTTTAATAACTCCAAAACTACTGAATAGATTTGCACCAAATTACAAAAAGTACTCTTTCTGGACCAGGATATAGCTTTCTGCCAAATTTGGTGTAATTCCATTCAGGAGTTCGGGCTGTAGTCGTGTCTAAAATCATTTTTGCTTAATTTCAAGAATTTCCCATTTTAGTTTTTACCTTCAATGTTATTATACTTCTTTACCTGTTTGTAGCCCTCTGGTGGGCTATTTATCCTTTCCTGCTCCATTTCCTCAATTTTCATTTCATACACATTGTTCATGATTTAATGTATGATTTCTCTCCCCCTTGGTGGGTGTATCCTGAGATAGTTTTTATTTACCTTTTTTTTAATACAGTTTGCTTGAACGTATTCTTGGATTTTTACTTGGTTCCATTACTCTTGTTGCGTGTATGATTTTCTTTTTTGGTTTCACCTTCATTTTTATTGCTTTTTATGTATTTGGTAATACTGCATGACCTGATGTATTGCAATACTATGTAATATAGCATTTTTTTCTTCATGACATTTTTTTGCTTCATTAGATGTGAACGTATAATTTTTCATCCTGATTTATTCCTTTTGGTGTTAAAGTGCAAAGTACCATGATATATCGTGATTCTTTTTGTTGCAGAATTTCTTTCCGTCTCCACCACTATCAGATTTTTTCACCTGATCAATTGCATAAAACCTTAGTTGTTCCAAGATTCTTTTTTTTATTTTCACAGATTGTACTTTCAACATATTTTAATTTATATGGACATTCTATCACATATATTACAAATTTACTTTTGAAAGTGATATGTTGTTTAATGCTCCATTTCTGTACACTGGCTGTAACAAATTCTTGCAAATTGATCACAATTTTGCAAGCTTTGCATTGTTTGCACTTCCAGAAACCAGGGTGTTTAATCCAATTCTCTTTTTTTGATTTAAGAACTAAAGGGGCTGTGGGGGGCCGGCCGCCAATTGAGCTGGGAGCCTAGACCGGAGCTCCCGCCGGTGACCCCCTATCCAGTGCCATCCTGCCCGATATAGGGGGGCCCCTGATACAGGCGACATCTCCCCCCAACCTTAAAAACACTGCTGCGCCCGGCGGTGCGGAAAAGAACACTGCTGGACGCCGAGCTCCGGGAGGAACATGGAGTTAGATGCCGGACTGAGAGACCGGGCAAAATGGCAGCTGCGGCCTGACTTCCCCGAGAAGAAGATAGGAGGCCCTCGCTGCGAGGGGGCACTGGGGGCTGCCGCTGCGGGCACACAGAAGGGCGAGGAGCCAATACCATCCGGGAACCAACAGTAAGGAGCCCCCAGGGAGGAGGGTACGGGTGGATGCAGCAAAGAGCCCTGACATTGTGGAAGCCCGGGGGCCGAGTGATTGAGCCCGGGAGAGGAGGGCGGCGTTCGGGCGTACTGACGCCAGGAACTCCTGCATTTCTGCACGGATCCAGGTTCCCTGTCCCTGATTGAGAGCGGGGGAGCAGAAGCAAGCCGCGGGACCGGGCGGACCGATAGTAGTGGCCGCGGACTCTCTTGTGGAGCCCTAATCAGAACAGGGCATTATAAGGAGGAGTACACGAGGAAGCCGGGAGCGGGCGGTGGCGGAACTACCGCCGCTCCTACTGGGGCTGACATAGTGGGCCCAGACCATATTGAAAACACATAGCTTGAAGGCTGGGTAAGATGGCGGCCACAGCCTAAACTGGAGTAGGCTCAGGGCACCCGACGGCCTCAAGGCAGACGGCACTGTAGTGCTACCCGCCAGGGGGGGCGGAGAACCAGCGTGCCCACTACCCGGTACCTGCCAAGACCACTGGGAGCTGGTAAGGTGGAGAGAAAGAAGCGCATGGGCTGATACCAAGGAAGAGACCTGGAGGGCCGCGGCGTTGAGCTGGGCAGCTCGGGGGCCTACGAACATGCGGAGAGCTCTGTCTTCTTTGAAAGCATAGGAGCGCCATGAGAATTACCATAAGGGGCTCATAGGGAGTGTGTACCCACACAATGAGCCACAAGGCTCACTGAGGCCAGGGAGCTGCCACAGGAAAAGGGGAGACCCCCTGAATGAGTGACTATAGCGGGACAGGAGCTGTCTAAGGCCCCGGGGCGCTATAAGTAGGAGCTTCGAGGCGGAGTAGCCTCTCAGCAATACACGAACTGTGGGGCATCCAGGACGAAGGCGCACGACCGACCGGACGCAAACACTGACCCAGAATAAGGACCCCTGGCCAGCGTCGCAGACGTGGGCAGACGCCTGCAGAGGCCCCGTGGATAACGCTGAAGGTGGGTGATTCCCTGTGTGAAGCTTGGATAACAGATAGCGGGGGTGGGAGGGAACCCCCCCACTGGCAGACACTAACCATCATGGGCAGGGTCTCCAAAAGACGGGAAGCTGAACAGCAGGAACAGTCGGGAGAAGAGGCTGGTGAGTTAAGCCTACGGGCGGCGGCCCGGAGTGAGAGGAAAGAAGCCCACGTCGACCCGTCCCTTTCTGATATCCTCCAGGCCATAGAAGCATCCAGATCGGCGGTCGAATCTAAGATCGATACGCTTCGGGAAGACCTAGGACTCCTGAGGGCAGACCATAGGAAGCTTGCAGACCGGGTCACCACAACGGAAGGTGACATCAGGGAACTGAAGCCACAAGTGGGCACGGTCACCCACAAATTCACCGACATTGAAAAACGGGTGCATGTGCTAGAGATGAGAGCTGAGGATGCGGAAAACAGGGCACGCCGCAATAATATCCGAGTCATAGGTCTGCCGGAGAAGGTGGAAGGGAACAATATGGTCGCCTATCTGGAAAACTGGATCCGCACCGAGGTGGCGGAGGAAGGCTTGTCCCCATACTTTGCCTTGGAACGGGCGCACAGAGTCCCCGCAAGAGCACCCCCACCTGGAAGGCCACCGAGACCTGTGGTGGCGCGGCTGCTCTTCTACAAGGATAGAGATCAGATACTGAGCCAAGCGCGGATCAAAGGGCACCTTAAGATTGATAACAGCACTGTTAGGATCTTCCCTGACTTCGCTCGAGAAGTACAAAGACAGAGAGCGTCCTACATCACAGCCAAGCGGAAATTGAGGCAAATGGGGATAGCATACTCCATGGTGTTCCCGGCCAAGCTGCGGATAATCTCTAAAGGAGGAACTAGGTTTTTCGGTGCGCCGCAGGAAGTATGGGACTGGATCGAGGAGCAAGGCCCACTGGATAGCAGAGGCGAGGAATCAGAGGGTTCGGAACGAGGCCCATTGCGACCCCTGGCTAAGGGGGAGAAGCCTAAGAGCCTACCAACGGCTGAAGAAACTCAACGGGATAGAGAAAGAGCGGTGGCGGCAGTGGTATCGTTGAGCGCCCAGGGGACACGAGGTACCTCCTCCCTGTCCGGGGAGGACCCGAGAGACTCAGACTCTGACACCAGCCAGAGCACGGTGGGGGAGGCCAGCCAGACCCTGCCTGAGATGACTCCCAGAGCGGCAGACGTCATCATCTGAGGGACACAAGACACGCAAGTAGCACACGGGGAGCCTGAACGGGAGAGGGGAACAGACCACTCCGACCACGAGCTCATATGAGCAGAAGAGCGGGGGCCGGACTTGATGCCTCAAGGCACTATGCACTGGGGGGTATCCGGGGGAGGGGTGGGGGGAAGGGCTCTCCTTCACACAGGCACTAGCTTCGCTACTGCCCAGACATTAGACACTAGCTTAGTTGGCACACTTGTGCTTAGTTTGGATGAGAGGGAGATTCTCGCTTGTCCTGGGGTGGGGAATTTGGGGTGTTTACTTAGTTGTAAGGGGGGAGCACTGCTGTCTACCAAGACGAGCCAAGAGCTACTGTGGCCCTAATCGCACCATGCAGGGTGGGCCGCCGGAAATGGACCGACCAGGGGGAGAGCAGATGGGAGGGGGAGAAATAACTTTGCAATGCCAAAACCAATGACATATAACCTCCTATCCTGGAACGTCCGGGGCATGCACTCGATGCACAAGCGTTATAAAATTTTCTCTCACTTAAATAGGCGGGGAATCCACATAGCCATGCTGCAGGAGACTCACACTCTGGCATCGGAAGGGGCGGCGCTACACAGGCGATGGAGGGGACAGGCATATTACACCTCCTTTTCGGCGTTTGCAAGGGGAGCGTTGATCTGGGTGAGGACGGGGGTTCCCTTTCAGCATACGGGACACAAAGTAGATCCAGACGGCCGTTATGTTATAGTGACAAGAAGGCTGGATGGGCAGGACATAACATTGGTAAATATATACGGACCAAATGCAGATCAGGGGGCTTTCCTAGAGCGGATGTCTGGGATTCTGGCACCATACATGATCGGTTCGATCATTATGGGGGGAGATTTCAACTGCATTGCAGACCCGGACCTTGACCGCTCACACCCGCCCCTTCGGGACTCCTTGGTTCATAGAATAGCCAGGGTATTTAGGGACTGGCAGACCCAATGGGGCTTAGTGGACACATGGAGACGCACTCACCCGATGGAGAGGGAGTACTCCCACCTCTCACACGTTCACGACTTACATGTGCGGCTGGAGAATGTATGACGTTACAGCGCACGCGTTACAACGCGTGTCATTACAACAAATGTTTTACATTGCAAAATCCATTACAACGCATGTCGTTACAACGCATGTCGTTACAAAGCATAATCCATTACAACGCAATTTCTATTCTAACTCCGCCGGGGAGTTACTTTGGGGAATGCGTTGTAATGGACTATGCGATGTAATGACATGCGTTGTAATGGATTTCGCGTTGTAAAACATTTGTTGTAATGACGCGCGTTGTAAGGCATGCGTTGTAAACGATGTTTCCCGCGGCTGGATACCTTCCTGTGCTCACCGGACATGCATACACGACTCTATGGCACAGAATACCTCACACGCACTGTGTCCGACCACAACCCGATATTAACTAGACTGCACTGGGGGACGCAGCAGCAGCCCATCCCTACCTGGCGTTTAAAGCCGGAGGCCCTAGAAGACCAAGTATTCCTACAAGAGGTCAGGGGCCACATCGAAACATATTTTGCAGATAACGCTCACACCACTGACTCGAGGGTGATGGAGTGGGAGGCCTTCAAGGCAGTAATTAGGGGACGATGTATGGCGGCGTCCATTGGAGTGAGACGAATGCTGCTTACGGAAGTCGAAAAAGCTGACCGAGCACTGCGAGAGGTTGAACTTAGGCGCCCGAACCGCCCTGACTTAAAACAGGAGCTGCTGGAGGCGAAGGAGGAGGTAGCTGCTCAGGAGGAGCGACTAAGATGTTTTGATTTCAAAGCATATACGGATAGGACACATGCGGAGAGGGATAAGGCGAGCAGGCTCTTGGCATGGCTTGCCAACCCCACTCGCAGGGGGAACACGATAATTGAAATAGCAGACCCAGAGGAGCGCTCATTACTCAGGCAGGACGATATCAATAACAGATTTTGCAGCTTCTACGAGCAGCTGTATAAGAGCTCGGGGCTTAGAGGTGAAGGGGAGATAGAGGAGTACTTGTCAGAGCTTCCCCTCCATGTCCTCTCTGAGGAGGATGCAGACCAACTTGGGGCGGAAATATCGGAGCATGAGATCAGAGTGGCCATTAAGGAATTGGCGAGGGGAAAGACCCCAGGCACAGACGGGCTCCCTAAAGAGTTCTATGCATCATATGCGGACAAACTGGTTCCTAGATTAGTGGAGATGTATACAGAAGCTAAGGAGGGAGGCCAGCTGCCAAACACCACTCGGGAAGCGGTATTAGTCCCCTTGCTTAAACCCGACAAGTCTCCCCTGGAGTGTGCGGCGTACAGGCCCCTGTCGATGTTGAACCTCGACTTCAAAATACTGAGCAAGCTATTGGCAACAAGACTGCTGCCGCACATGACGGCTCTGGTCCACCGGGACCAAGCGGGATTTATCCCAACCAGAAATACGACCCTGAACATACGGCGGTTATTTTCTATCTTGGAACTGGGGGCATCGGAGGAGCGAGAGGGTGCGATATTCGCAATAGACATAGAGAAGGCCTTTGACAGCCTTGAGTGGGAGTTCCTCTATGCAGTCCTAGCGAAAATGGGGGTCGGACAAGGCTTCCTGCAATGGGTGCAACTGTTAAATGCTAGCCCAGTGGCAAGGGTACGTATGGGGCGTACGATATCAGCCCAGTACGGGGTGGAAAGGGGCACACGTCAAGGGTGCCCCCTCTCCCCGCTGTTGTTTGCGCTGGCGATGGAGCCACTGGCGTGTAGGGCACGGTCCGGGGAGGCGTATGGAGGCCTGCAGTTAGGAGGGCAACGGCACCATATAGCGCTGTATGCGGATGACCTCCTGCTTTTCCTTAGCAATACGGGGGAGGAGCTGCGGGGGGCACGGGGAATGATGGAGAGGTTCGGGAGGTTGTCGGGTCTCCGAGTTAATTGGCAGAAGTCTCGGCTATTCCCAATGGTGGTGGACACTCCGCCGCCGGAGGACCTGGGGGGACTACAGTGGGAGCCCAGAAGTTTCCGATACCTGGGGATGAGGGTCTTCCACTCCATGACAGATGTACAGGAAGGAAATATAGGAGGGGCGCTGCGGGCTCTCAAGGACAGCATGGCATTCTGGAGGGGGGGCTCCCCTTATCGGTGGCAGGCCGGATTTCCCTAATAAAGATGGTGGCTCTCCCCAGGCTGCTTTACTTTTTTACCACGCTGCTGCTGTGGATACCGGGAGCTTGGTTCCGAGAGGTGGACTCCTGCGTCTCTGCGTTTATATGGGGGACGAGCAGACGCAGGGTAGCCCTTACCACGCTTAAGAGGCCATGGGCGGAGGGGGGACTTGCCGTGCCGGACATGGAAGTGTATTACTTGCTTGGCGGTACAATTACAGAGATTTACACAATGGGTGGCAGGAAGGGTAGCGCCGGATAGGGGGACCCCCCCCTTTTCCCCGGAGAAAATGATAGTGCTTCGTACTCTGTTGGGAACCACGAGGGCCCAGCAGGTTCAAAGTAATGAGCATAGAGTGATACACCGATGCTGGGGCAGGTGCCTACAAAAAACTAGGACACGTCGTCCCTACTCGCCAGAACTGCCACTGACCCTCCTAAGCGCGATCCCACATGGGGGAAATTGGAGAGGAATTGAAGACTGGGAACAGGCCGGGGCGACAAAGGTGGGAGACCTATACAGGGACGGGGAACTAGTACCCTTTGCAGAGTTCAGTACAGATTGGGACATCCCGAGGGGTCACTTTTTGCTCTACGGAGCAGTTACGGGGGCAATAAGGAAACACTGGGGCGTGGGCACGACAGAGCCGCCACGGCATGCCACCTGCGAGTATATAGGACTGGCAGGGGGAACTATAAAAGCCGTTACTTGCCTGTACAGGGCCATGGGGCAGGACTCTATACAACTGCTGGAAAGGCTGAGGAATCAATGGGTGGCAGATATTGACAAACCATTGGAAGATAAAGACTGGGAGAACATCCTCTCACGCACGACTAAGGTATCTAGAAATGCACGCTTCCGCCTTATTAGTTTCTACACATTGCACTGAGCATATATAACACCTGAACGGGTTAACCGGTTCTTCCACAGGGAAGATGCAGAATGTCCAAGGTGTGAGGAGAAGGGGGCGACCTTCATCCACATGGTATGGCACTGCCAGGCCCTGACTCACTACTGGCAGGAAGTCACGAGGGAGACGGCCAGGGTTACAGAACGAATAGTTCCGTGTACTCCAGAGCATGTTCTACTTAACCTATTTCCCCATACAGCTAAGACTAAGATCACTGATAAATTCCAGGACCTCTCCTTCATATTGGCGAAACGGGAGATTACAAGCAGATGGAAGGCTCCGGAGGGCCCCAGTATACATAGATGGAAGAGAGAGTTCGAGAAATGGGCAGGAAGCGAGGGCAGAATCTTGCTCAGAAATGCGAAAAGGGGATTGGGAACACTAGAAAGGGCACGGGCATGGGAGGTCCTGATGGAGGGGTTGAGGGACATGGATGCTGGATCGGAGGCCACCACCCCTGAACGTTCCCCACGACAGGGAAGCCCCCAGAGATGGAGCCAGGGGGAAAGGGGAGAACAGGCGCCAGGGGATGAGGATCAGTAGGGCCCCATGCGCTGAGGAGGATCGGGGCAACTTCAGAGTGGCCGGAGAATAGCGCTGCACACAATGTGACGTGTGAGGCGCGGAGGGACCACAGGACGACATCCGGTAGTTATAGGAGACAGCAGTGCTGGGGGGGGGGGAGGAGATGAGGGAGATGTTTAAGTTTGAGTTTGCGGGTTGGAGGGAGGGGAGAGGGGGGATACAAAAGCAGACCAGACATGGAACTGTACAGCAATATTAGAGGTAATTGTAATGCGAACAGCAGCATATGTTTACATGATACATGGGTAGTTAGATACTTTTGAGCCATTGCCTTATTTGCAACAGAGATTTTGTATGCTGTGAGAATTGTGTAAAAGATAATAAAATCTGTTTAAAAAAAAAAATAAAAAATAAAAAAAAATAAAGGGGCTGTGTACCAATTTGTCCTTTAGATTACATGCTCTTTTAAATGTGATTCATGTGTGACTTACTATTGTATTAGTAATTTCAGGATCTTGTTTCAAAAGTCACCAATGTTTCCTAAGTATTTTTTGTAGTTTATTCGCTTCTGCTGAGAAAGTAGTTATCAATCTGATCACTGGCGTAGCAAGGGGGGGGCGGAGGGGGCGTTACGCCCCGGGCGGCACGAGATTTCGGGGCGGCAGGTATATTTATCGCCAGCACCCCCCCCCCCGCTCTTAGGCGCGCGGCGGCGGCAAAAGGCAGGGACCGCCACGGGCGGCAGAGTGCCTAGCTACGCCACTGAATCTGATTTATCCAAATTCTGGTTGTTTTTCTTTCTCTTGTAATATTTGTATTCTGTTTTTTGTTTTTGCTTTTTGGAGACCAAGGGCCAGATGTACGACCATTTACTTTAGCGAGTCACAAATTGCGTCGAATTGGGACTCGCAATTTGCGACTCGCTAAAGTAAATGTACAAGAGTGTCTCAGACACTGTTTGCGATTCCCAATGGGGTTGCAAGTTGCATGCCTCATCAATATTCATGAGGCAAGCGCAATTTACGACCCCATTGGGAATGGCTAGCACTCCCAGGGATGGTGGCCTGCTGGGGTCAGCAGACCACCATGTCTGTGAATGCTTTTTAAATAAAGCAAAAGACACACAATTGATGGACGGAATGCAGAACAAATCAAAACATTCACCCCCAGTCAAGAGATCTGGGTTAAATCCATCATTCTTTTGCTCACCATGCCACTCCAGTTTAGCCCTGGCTATATGCAAATCAGTCTTGACCCTGTGCCTCATGGGAACAGTCCAGCCCGAACTGCCAAGCTAGGTCCTCCCTGGACCGGAAACAAGCATCCTAGGACCGGTTTCGGGGTTTCACCCCTCATCAGCCAGGATAGCTTGATTCCAGTGGTACAGTGGGCCCGGGACCCACGTCTGGGCATACCCGGCGCACTTAGGGCGAGAATGCCACTGGATTCAAGCTACCCTGGCTGATGAGGAGTGAAATGGAGGAATGGGTTGGGGTGAACGCAACGTGGTGTGAGCAGGGGGCATAAGGGAGACAGCAACATGGGTTGGCATGTGGAGAAGCACACAAGAGAGACAGCAACACAGAGTCAGCAGGTAAAACACATGAGGGAGGCAGCCAAAGTGAGTGCAGATGGTATCTGGTGTGCAGGGGGAGAAATAAACAAGAGAGAGTAAGTAGCCATGAGAGATCAAATTCAGAGCATGGGGGCTGGTATTTTTTGGGATGAAAATACAAAAGGGATAGATCTGGAAAAAAACACATGCACTCTGATGGAGTGATTGCTCAAAAAGAAAAAGTGGTTTCCTAAAACTGAGCAGTGGAACGACGCTAGTCAGCCAGTCAAGATGATGGTAAAGAGGCTATGCTCCAGGGAAAGGATAAACAAATGATGTATAAATGAAAGGCATCAAATAAGAAGCAAGCAAATGAGAGTGACAGTAGAACCAAGCAATGGTAAGTAATAGGCGGGCTCTGTGCCCCTGTAAGTTCTTGGTAACCTCACAACAGATTTTTCACAACTGTGTGGTAGGCAGGTCCTAAAAACAAGCATTGGTAGACCCTGCGTATAAGACCTATTGGCTTTTCTAATGTTTTTTAGCTATCATGCATAGCATCGTAGCAGCTGTGCATGCAATAGGGCTAAAAACAAATAGAGTGATGCAGCCATCGCGTCATCTTGTAAGCCTGCGCATGTGTTGAATATGCATGTGTGCATCTAAAAGACACCCTTTTAAAAAAAAAAATTATTGTTCTAAGATGGATAAAAGTAGCGTGAAAGCGTTATTTGAAAAAATGGCATAAAAGCACTTTTTAAAAACACATTAACGAATTAGCAGGTTGGGGAAGTGTTTTGGGGACTGGGAGGAGGGAGAAGCAACAAACCGGATGGTGAGATTCAAAAAGAGGGAGAGAAGACGGGCGGAATTGAGAAACATAGAGTGCAGACAAAAGTAAATGGGTGAGCGAAAGCAACACGAGTGCAGGTGGAGGGAGAAAAGGACATGGGCAGAGAGAGCGAGGGGATAAAAGCACACAAGGGAGTCAGCCCGAAACCACATGCACTTCAATGGAGTACTTAAACAAATCCCAAAAAAGTTCCCTAAAAGTAAGCAGAGGAAGCATAGAAACCAGCCAATTGAGGAGGTAGTAAAGAGGCTGTGTTGCATGGTAGGGACAAATAAAAGATTGGGAAAAAAAGCATCAAATAAGAAGTAGCTTAAGGAGAGTGACAGGAAAGCCAGCCAATGGTAAATAAAGAGCAGGCTCCAAGCCCCTGTATATTCTTAGTAGGCCCACAAAACTACTTCGCAACCTGACAGCGCAGTCTCAACCTAATGATAGCAGAGTGCCTGACATAACAAGCATTGGCAAAGTCAATAGGTCTCGCCTTCTAAAGAGATTCCTGAGTTTGAAATGGTTGCTTTAAAGCTCATGGTGCAACAGAACATACGACACAACGCATACGTGCCAATGGAATGTGACACTCGTGCATATACAGCTATAATCTTGTGTTGAGTCCACGATGACTCCATGTGCATGTGTGTGCATACATCACAGCATATGCATCATGATGTATACGTCGTCATGATGCATTGGCATCCATTTTTTATTGCACAATTTCAACATGCCTGTGTCAAAAAGGTAAAGATTTGTTTTTAAAAAGCATGTGAAAATAAAGTGAGCGGCCCAGTAGCACATGACAGTTTTATAACCATGTATTGTGATTAAAAAAAAATAGCCTCAAGCCAGATTGTGGATGTGAACTACTTTTTTTAAATAGTTCATATACGTAATAAACTGATGGACAACTCTCAAAGCCAGTGTTTTTTTTCAGTCAGTCGAACCACAGTAGACAATGGCCGACAGGGAGGGAAGGAAGAGCAAGGGCTCCCCAGACAACTAAGGCACTCTGTAGGTGAGACCTAAAAAATACGAGACAAAAGCAGCATCAGGCAGCATCTACTTGAATACGAATTCAAGTAAATATGGGCAAAATGAATGCGAAAGAAACATAAACACAATAAAAATATCTTTCCTCACTCCCAAACTACAGTACGACCTTTGGTGTAGGCCAGGCGCCAGCAGAGAATATTGGATAAAGGGAGAGGGGTGGAAGAATACAACTGATACACTGTGTACATTGTCTTGTGTTTCAAACTGTTAACAATGGACATACTCCAATTTAGAACGTTCAGAGCGTACTTCCTTTTGTTCACTTGCACCTTGCTTCCTTGGCACACAGTCTATCATTGTATTACTTTTTTTACTCTAAGGCTGCTAGTCCATTATTGTTACTGACACTAGTACAAGCAGGCACAGGTTGACTTTGCACAGATTATTCTGGTGATGGAACACTTTGTCCGACATTCAATCACACAGGCTGACACTGCAAATTACGTTTTTGCTGTGGCTCTGATGTTTTGCACCTGCCAAGCAGTGCAAATATCAGTGCAAAATCACAGTAACATCAGTATGGTGTACGTAATACCAAAAGGGTGCAAAATTCCACAGGTGCAAGATGCATAATCGGGCCCCTTGTGTTTCTAGAGAAAATCGTACTGGAATGTGTCCTTTCACATTCCACATTATACCCAGGGCCCGCTGGTTAAAAAAAAAAAAGGATTTTTAAAGTCACTTTTATGAGAGGGATCCAGCAAGCTGGTGCAAACGGGACACAATCCACAAACTGACAGAAATCTGTTTTGGGCCTAAACTCTAAAGGTTAACACTGAGAATAAAAACTATTCACTCAGGTATGCAGAAATTTTAAGTGGCCCGGTTGCATGCGTGAGCTGCTTATACAGTACAGCTTTTTTCTTCTTTTTATTGTGGGATTATTTTATTAGTCATGTTAATTAGTCCATTATAAAATTAGGACTACATGTCCCATAATGCCCAGGAAAAAACCTAGACTGGCCAAGTTGCTCATTCATAGATCTAGGGAATGTGGCAGTGGTGTGAATGATTAGACTAGGATTTAGAAACACTATATTGAACAACAAGAAAATACAGATTCACTGTATTTGGGCATCAGCAGCCAATCATGACTTTCCAACAGTTATCAGATAAACAAAGGACTCCATTCTATCGAGAACGCTATGCTCTAGTCCTGGGCTTTTATTTAACAACAGTGCATTCTGGAAGTTATAGTCCTCGTTCACCTCCACAGCGATCACAATTGTGTTACAGAAAAAAACTAGTACTCTAACCTGGTGCCCCTAATGACATAGACTCATCTGGTAACCCAATGTAAAGGTATTAACCATTTGTTTCTACAGTTGTATAGCCTTTTCACCATAAATGTACTCCCTCTTCTGTGTAGTCGGATCCCTCCATGTGCATTTTTACACAATGACAAATTTCCCTAAAGCAAATCAACGGTGGGTAATTCAACAGCACAGAGAAGACAACACTGGTAAAAGCTATGGCTTATAATAAGAATGAGATCATTTCCAAGTGTTCCAAGTGTCTTTCCTTGTTTTTGTTTAACACTAAACGCACCATAATTGTTTAAACCAATAGCCTGGTACACAAAGGTCCTGCTGTTTATTGCATGTAAAGAAACAATGTAGTTGTCGTTGTTTGCTTTGCTGCAACACATTGATAACATTTTTATATAAAACTTTGCGATATGTTTGATTCACTCCAAAACGTTGCTGCCAATAAATGTATCTTTCTTTAGGAGCTGTACAGTGTGACAAGAGTTTATCTAAGATTAGGATGTATTCGTGAGTTTTCAATCTCAGTCTCTTCTTTCAAACCAAGGGCCTGATTTAGATCTTGGTGGTAATGGTTCCGCCGTCTCTTTTCCATTGGATTCCTCATCCATCTACTAGGCGGTCCGCTCGCTCTATTTCGATGCTGGCGGGTCTATAGATGAAAGACCGTCAGAGTGCTGCCGTCTCCCCCAGGTATGTTCACCCGCGTCGACAGCGCCATAGGCAAAAGCAGCTGTCAGAGGGAATACAGCCACTTTGTCCGCCAGGACAATCACGATGTAGCTTCCCGCCGACGTGACTGTGGCGGGGAAACCTCCAAACCTGAGTTGGTGGACTGGAAGGGATAAAAGGCAGAAACACACCTTTTCTCACTTTCACACTTCCTTTTCCGCCATAGAGCCAATCGTCCAAGTCCTGCCTCTGCTGCTCGACCACGAAGCAAATCAACCCTGTTGCGGCCGGAATTGACGGTAAGCTCCTCTGTTACGTGTTACCTTTTGACTTGTCTGCTTTCATTTGCACTCGACTCGTGTATTTTTAAATCTCTCTTAGAAGCAATAGCATACCAATGTGCAATGCATATGTGTGAAATCTTCCTAATTTGGAGAAATTAAAAGTGCAGATAAATAGTCTACCAAACACTTCATATTATGGAACATTTTTCTGCACTTCAAATTTCTCTCAAGTTAAACAAGCATTGGCATAGTCAATAGGTCTCGCTTTTGGGACCTTATAAGTATTTAGTTATGCAGCACAATATCTTGGTGCAACAACATCAACCGTTGCATGGCTAAACACTTATAAGGTCCCAAAGGCGAGACCTATTGGCTATGCCAATGCTTGTTAGTTTTCGTATTACAAAGAAGCCGCTGAAAGGCCAAGAACAACAACTCGAGCTGGGGAGCCTAAAGCAAGTAAAGCCAATAAACAGAAAGCCAAAAAATGTGAGCTACAAACCATAAAGCCAATGTGTGGAGACATGTAGAGCTATCACCATGGAATGTAATGTTGTCAGACCTAAAAGGGAATGTTGGAATTGGTAACTGAAAAAGCTGGTAGCGTTGAGCTGAGCTGGAGATGTCATGTTGAAAATAAAGCTTTTAATTAAGTATATGCTGTTCCTGGATGTTTATATTGGCGACGAGTTGAGGGAACTGTGCAGGGGGACAGTCCTGCAACATCTTCACCCCTGGATCAAGTACAAGGCAAGTAACTGGTGTAGTGTGGGGGTAATCTACACAATTAAGGAGCTTGATGTCTTCAACTGATCAATATCATTTAGCTGGGCTCTGTATGTTACACGTTCACTTTCAACGTGTTTATATTACGCCAAAATGTATATTTATTGAGCCCAACTGAACTGTGTACTGAAAGCACGTGCCTGCCTGTGTTTTGAATTTGGTGTTAAGTGTCATTAGCATGTATGCCTGCCTATGTCCTGAATTTAAAGACAAGCGGCATTAGCGTAAGTGCCTGCCCAAAGTTGAAGATGGTGGGAAAATAACCGCCATTGAAGCGTGTGCCTGCCTGCGGCATCAGCGCGTCTGCCCGCAACCACAAAGGAAAGCCGGCACCGGCGCGATGCCAGTATCGACGTGGCGGAATTAGCATGTGTGCCATTTAAAGACAAGCGGCATTAGCGTACGTGCCTGCCCGAAGTTGAAGATGGTGCCATCGCCGGACTGCGAGGTTCTCTTCCTTGTCTCTCGCTCTGCCTGGCCTCTGGTTGCTCATTATTCAGAGCGAGGAGAGAGACGCGCACAGTGTGAGTAAGACGGATCTCTCTCAGGTCATCTGCTGCAGCAGCAGCAGGAGAGGGAAGTGAGAGGAAGATGGCGATCCAACTCCTCCTCCGCTGGTGAGCAGACCTTGCACGAGAAGCCTCCAGCTCACAAAACTTCACCGGCGGCTCCTCTCGCCCAAAAAACAACAACAAAGCACCGGCGAGAAGCTGCGTGGAGTCGCTAAAAAAAAACCCTACAGAGAAAGCGGTAGGAGAAGCAGAGCCCGCCTGAGTGCAGCGGCAGCAGTGGGCGTCCCGGGCAAGCTCTTGTAAGTTCCTTGCAATTAACCCCCATCTCCGATTGGTAATTGTGTATTTAAATAAATAAATGCAGCCCACCCGCTCAGGGAGAGCGAGCGCGGCAGGAGGAGGGCTTTTTATGTCCAGACGGGAGATGGTTCATCTGGCTGGGGGGGATTTTTCGCTGCTGGTGTTTCATGAGGTGGTTGTGGGAGGAATTGGTTAACAGAGACTCATGAGCGGGTATAGCGAAAACCCTGTGTGCAGTAGAGCTGCGGGCAGGGGTGGTTGTGTGTGCAGTGTGTGTTGTCTCTGTGTGGACTTGGATCTCAAAACACATTAAGGGTCACGGATAGGAGAGAGAGAGAGAACAAGAATTGGCCGCGCGGCCGTGAAAGTGAAACTGAAGCGCGCGAAAGTGAAAGCAGCTGCAGCGTCAAGTCTGGCGAGTGGTGTGCGATGTGCGCGCACCATGACGAGAGAGGAAAGCCAGATGGCGCCTCTGCTCGTGCCTGTGCGCGTAACCGCACGCTGTATGCCACACAAAGCTGTGGTCGGACTTTTAAAAGCCCACTCACAAAATGTCTCGCCAGAGCAGCGCATGCGCTGGCTCACTCGAGACCTAAAAAGGGCTGTATTTTTCCTATATACTTATGGTACAGTGTATACTGCTCACTGTGAGTAAGGGGCCTGCCATTTGTAAATGCAACACTTTGACATAGAAAAAATTTGAAATGAAGTGTTAACTAAATAATTAAGGTAAGTCTCCACTTTGTTTTTCGTCCATTTAAAAGCATTCTGAAGCATCATTTGGTTCACAACTCCTAATTTGAGTTGACAAGGAATTATTTTTAAGATTCACAAACCTCAGTGTTTCAGTTGGTCACCTCTGTGACTCAGCCCCAGCCTGGCCCATAAATCTGACTGAGCACTACTCATTGTCAGGCCCTGCTATCTGCAACCTGATGGTCATGATGTCAAATAAACTCAGCCTTCCCTTAACTTTGAAATGAAACATGACCTTGTGCTCATTTGAAGTTGAACTTAAGGCTGTGAGCTACTCTTAAGGTGTCTGAGAGCTACTGGTAGCTCCCAATCGAGTGGTTGGAGACACCTGATCTAGGCTGAGTGATTTGTGGGGTAATACACATAGCAACCATCATTTGTATTTGGTATGTAAAAATATATATATATATCTACAGTTATAAAGAAAATATACTGTATTTTCCAAGTTCACGTGATGTGAATTTTCTACATTTCACATGAAATTCATACATATGTATCGATATATCTCTAAATACACACCAAATAAAATGTAGGGCTTAAAACACGCAACACATACAAATGTTGTTGCTTTCTCTAATCATAAAGTGCTTAAACATTCACACCATCTATGTAATGTAAAAAAAGACACTTTAAGCACTACACTTCACTCGGGAACTCAAAGAGACATTCTAGCCTGTTTTTTTTTTTAAACAGACAGATTTACTAATACATTTTAAATATGTACCTGTTCCTCTGGTGAGCTATAGAGATGGCTGTAGAGGGACAGGACCTCCGTTGCCAGCAACTCCAGCTCCTCTGGTGAGAAGGCGGGGGCCTCGTCACCTGCTCTTCCTGGCATCCTGGCTCCCCGAGGTCAGAAACAGCAGCAGAAGTTTAGGAGGCTTGTTGGCTGCAGTGTTTGAAGGCAAGTGAGCTTTTTTTGAAATGCTGCATACATGTACATGACGTATGCGATCGTGAATGGAGACGGACACAGCCATTGTCTTTGTACGTTGTTTTCACACATGTTAGCCTATGGCAGTGTCTGTCATCGTGTTCCCCACCCACTACCCAGTCAACTTATGCTGCACTGTCTTATTCCAATTGTCCTGACAGCGAGGTCTAGCGCCCGCCATTTTTGATGGTGAAATAGTGTGTTTGTGAGTGTTTAATGCGTCACCACCATTCAAAATGGTGGCCACTTTATTTACATATACAAAATGCTAATGTTACTCATTAATTATAAAAAAACATTTATATGTAGTGCGTTACTGTGGTTTAATGCAATAGTTGCGCAATGTTGTTTACACATCCATTGACAGTATTTTGTGTGAATTTTTGTTTTAAAAAATGTGTAAATAATACATTTAAAATTTATTATTTACACATTATTTTTTAAATCAATAGACAGGTAAAAAAAAAAATAATTGTTACAATAAAGCCAATTTTACATGTTGTGTTAAAATATGTTAAGAAACCATATATAGTTTTAACGAAACATGACATTTGTGTCATTTATCTAAAAACACATTTGTAAATGTTTTACAATGTTGTCAATTTTTTAAGCAGACATATGAACCCAGGGAGAGTGAGGTGACGATAGCCTCAAGTGTTCAGACCATTTCCAGACCTTGCCACAATAGAAGAACAGGATATTATAAAAAAAACTCAGATTGAATAGGCAAACTATACTGAATTTATGTCAGCTGGAACCAGATCTTCTGCCTCACATTAGAAAGCCCACATCTATTACACCAATTGTCAAACTCACGGCAGTACTTCATTTTGTGGCCACAAGATCATTCCAATACACTGTGGCTGTATCTGGTGGAATGTCACAACCACCTTTCAGTGGTGTGCTACAAGAAGTTCTTTCTTCCGTGATGAGATACATCAACAGCTTCATCCAGTTTCCACAACATGAGGATTTTGCAAATGTGAAGGGAGATTTGTGTGGTTTTGGTTGCCTACAACACTTGGTTGGTACAATTGATGGCACACATATTGTCTTAGTACCACCACACACCAGAGAACAAGTCTGCTGGAATCGGAAGAACTTCCTTTCGATCAATGTACAAGTTGTCTGTTTACCTGATTTGTACATCACAAGTGTCTGCGTGTTTCCCTGGATCAACCCATGATTTCTTTGTACTAAAAAACAGCAGCATACCCCTGCAAATGTCACAACTTGGACCTGAGAGGGTCTGGCTTGTTGGTAAGTACAATCTGACAGAATATTGTTTGGGTATATATGATGCTATACTCGGCAGGACTTAGAATAATAGCAGAAGGGAAGTCGTGGTACTTTACAATGCCGGAAGAGGCGTGGGACTCATTTGAGAATTGGCGGGCATCTGGAAAGAGGCAACGTAAGGATAAGGAGAGGAAACAACTCGAGGACCAGTAGATTGATGACCACCTGCCTGCCAAGGCTGACCACTCAGGAAGGGGCACAGCACAAGAGCTGTGCTCCACCAGCCTTCCTGGGTGAGAGTGCTCCCTCATTGGATACTAGAACGGAGGGTACCCATTTGGTGAGAGACAATGGGGTGCATGCAAATAACTTTGATGCTCCAGGGTGCTGAACCACTGGGGCCACGCTGTGTACTGATTAAGGCATATACTGAACATAACTAATGTTTGGACTTTTATATTGCAGTTTTACAAGTTATTCTTTTAGAGGGGGGATATCAAACAGTTATCTGGCCTGATATGGCAGAGCCAACCAACTGTAACTAGCTTCAATGACTTTCTGTGGGCGATATGTGTTGTGCAAATTGGGAATGTGGGCAGTTTTAGGCGTACGGTCGGGGGTAGATATTTTTGCTGCTCTCTAGCAAATGTATTGGGTTTTTTTCTAATTACAGTCTCAGCAGTATCAACCACAGGAAAACAGGATACAGGGACTGGGGTGGGAGGGAAAAAGCTGCTTGGGGTCAACCCGGGAGGAGGGGATACACTTTTACTAACCATCACATGGAGTACTAGGTCGCATCTGCACTGAGGGTGCTGACATAGAATGTCAATAGCCTCTGGAATACTATTAAGCATACCACTGTCCTACAATACCTTCACAGACATGCTCCCAACATAGTTCTGCTAAAGGAAACTCACTTGAGAGGCAATCACTACATGGCACTTAATAGGTTTGGATATACACTCTTTGCTCATGCGGGTTTTATGTCATGCTCTAGGGGCGTGGCTATCTTACTCATGCGTCCGTTCCGTTCCTGCCTGGCTGTGTCTGGCATGACCCTTTGGGTAGCTACGTGGTCCTGTCGGGAGCGTGGGAGGGATGCACACTTAATATTTGTTCGGTGTACATACCGCTGAAGCTTCACGCTGATACCTTTCCAGCGCTGAGCACTCTACTGCTGGAGCTACCTCTCGGTATTCTTATATTGGGGGGATGACTTGAACGCCACTATGGACCCGGAAATGGATAGGATTTCGACCTCCAATCGTGGGATGGGCTCGGGGCCGTTACAGGCCTTTACGGAAGCACTGGGTCTGGTTGACTTGTGGCAGGAGCATAATCCCATGGCACGACAGTACACCTATGTCTCAAGCACTCGGGGTAGCAGCTCCCGCTTAGACCATATTTTTATGCACCTTATGCATGCGGGTCAATTTCATGGGTCACAACATAAGGCGAGGAGTACATCTGACCATTCCCCAGTGGCGGTGCGACTTCAGGGCCCGCCTTGCGATTATACTGTACCACCCTAGAATAGACCCCTGGCACTTCAAGGATAATAAGTTTAGGGACAGGGTTAGGGACCGAACAGAACAATATTTTCAAGAAAAAGTAGGAATGGTGTACTCTGATTGCGTCCTATGAAAGGCCTTTAAGGCAGTCCTACGGGGCTATGTCCAGCCTTGATAGGGGGCGAGAAGAAGGAGTGGAGCCTGCAATGTGAAGCGCTCCAGCAAGAGATTGCTTCGTTGGAGGCTAGTGAACCGCACTGTAGTACTCTACTAAGACATCAGCTGTGCCTCAAGCAGCAGGAGCTTAGAGATCTAGCTGAAAATGCCGCTTGTACCTATGATATAGTGATGCCGTGTAGGCTCTATGATGTTGGCGACAAAGCAAACAAACTGATTGCCTGGTTAGAGAAGCGAGAAAAAGCAAGGAACTGGGTCCTTGAAGTCCAGGATCCAGAGGAGTCCCTGTGCAGGGCTGGGAAAGATATAGCAGAGGCCTTTGCAGCCTGTTATGAGATGGTATATGCCCCTGTTATTGAGAAGACAGGGGACGACTGTGTGTAGCTTCTTAGGGATCTCTCTCTTCCCGTACTGTCTGCTGAGGATAGGGAAGACTTAGAGCGAGAGCTGACGTTGAAGAGGTGGAAGGGGCCATCCGCGATTTACAATCTGGGAAGGCTGCATGCCTGAACGGCCTTCCAGTGGATCGCTATGAATGTATCACTGATAAAGTGGCGCAGCCTACGTTGAACTTGTTCCAGGCTTTGAGGAATGAGGGCTGTCTGCTGGAGGACCAGCGACTAGCCACTATTGTGGTGGTTCCAAAGAAGGGCAAGCCCCCGGAGCTGTGTAGCTCACATAGACCCATTTCACTATTGAATCTGGAGGCTAAGGTCCTGGCAAGATCCCTGGCCAATAGATTGCGTACAGTGATTTCCTCTGTACTTCACCCAGACCAGATAGGATTTATGCCAAACAGAAGCACCAGACGGAATCTCCAGCGATTGTACGGAGTCATGCATAGGCAGGCAGCGTGGGGCGGCTATGCTGCTTTCTCTAGATGCACACATGGCATTCAACAGTTTTGAGTGGCCTTATCTCCTTGCGGCATTATCCAGGCTTGGGTTCTGCGAATGGGTTAGACTTCTCTATCGGAAGCCCATGGTAAGGGTGCGGGTCAATGGGACGCTCTCTCGCTCATTCACCCTGCACAGAGGTACGAGGCACGGATGTCCCTTGTCCCTGATGATCTTCGCCCTAGCGATTGAACCACTCGCCACTTGCATCCGCCAGGATCTGTTGATTTAGTGCATAGTGGGAGAGGGGGATTGGGAGGAGCATATCTCCCTCTAAGGGGATATCATTCTGATATATGCTCAACAGCCCTGTCAGACGATTCATAGACTGCTACATATATTCCGTCTCTTTGGTGATTATTCCGAATATCGGGTTAACTGGAAGAAGTCCCTCATCTTTCCCCTGACAGGAGAAGTTCCTCCACTGACGACAGGACTCGGCCCTAGCGAATTCAAATATTTAGGTATCCAAATTACCGGATAGGCGGAGGACTTTCTGACTCTAAATTTACTCCCACAGCCTGAGAGGCTCCGGAATGATGTAGCCCATTGGCGAAAGCTCCCTGTGTCTTTGATGGGCAGGGATGCCCTCTTTAAGATGATGGCCCTCCCATGTCTCCTTTATGTCATGGAGAATACACCTTACCAAATACCCTTGGAATTCTTCCAGAAGATTAAGAGTGAACTGCAGAAGCATCTATGGGATGGGGCAGCTCACGATTGTCTTGCACAAGCTTCAGCGTGGGGTATTCGAGGGGGGCCTTGCTGTGCCTGATGTTCAAAAATATTACCTGGCGGCCCAACTGGTATCAATTAATGACTGGGTCTTTGCGGATAGGGTCGAACCTGCCTACTGGGTGGACTGCCGTGCTATGGGAGCTCGTGGCTACCCGGCCGTGCTGTATCGCAGGGGATTGGAGCGACAGCTGGCGATCCACACACAGACAGTTGTTCAGGCATTGCGTGTAGCTACAAAACTGGGACTGGCAGGGTAAGTTAATGGAGAGAACTCCGCTTTGGGATAGCAACTTACTCCAGGAGGTAGGGGGTTTGAAGGGGCTTCACGAATGGGGGCTGTTGGGCATTGAATATCTTGGAGATATCTCGAGGGGTCAGGCACTAATCCCCTTTGAAGACCTTCAGGTAGAATATCAATTGGCAAATAGCGAAAGCTTTAAATATTTCCAACTGGGCCATGTCCTACAAAGACATATAGTGGAGGGGGAACAATTGCCAAGCTACTCACCACTTGAGGATCGATTGCTCCTAGACCCGATGACAGAGTGGGCCACCTCACTCACGTACAGGAAATTGATGAATAATGCCCCGGACCCACTAGGACCATTGAGAGAGGCTTGGGAGGTAGATGTGGGACTACTAGAGGATGATAACTGGGCTGAGGCGATACAGAGTCCCCATGACACTTCCGACTAAAGGGTGGTGGGGCAGGTGAAGGGAGCGCAAGGGGGGTGTTAGAAATTTAGCAAAAATAGATTTAAAAAAACTTACCTTTACCCGCCGGCGGCCTCCAGCGTCGCGCCGCCTCTCCTCTTCCTGGGTTCAGCAGCCCCTGGGACAGAGCGGCATCCAATCACCGTGCTGCAGAGCAGCACAGGGATTCGCCTGAGCGGGCTAGAAAGACGCTCCGCTCCAGGCAGGGAGTCCGTTGGGGTTTCTACAGCCCGGCTGCTCAACGAAGAATGAAGAAACCTGAGTGTGCATGTGAGTTTTGGTCGGCCTGAGACTGCCGGCCAAACACACATGAGCACTTAGAGAGTGGAGTGCACGTAGCACTCCTCCCTCCTCCCATGCCTTGGCCCCGCCCCTACCTACAGCGCTGGCTTAGAGCCGGCAAATGCAAAAGAACATTGTTTTATTTTACATTTGCTGGCTCTGAACCAGGCAGTGGGGTGACGCTCCTGTGCCATTGCAGAGGACCCACCGCTGCAATTAAGAATACTGCATAGATCCTATTCCTCTAGGATGCTCATGCACCCACTGGTGTGTTGTGAATCAGAACTTTGTGCCAGGTGGGGCGGGGAGGTTGGATTCTTTTTCCACATGCTGTGGGCCTGCCCCCAAATCCAGACATACTGGAGGGAGATCACACGAGTCATGGCCAGATTTATGGATTTGGATGTCCCCATAGAGGCGTGGTGACATCTCCTGGGGGTGACAGGAGAAGAGAGATTGCCTAAATATCCCAAAATGTGGTTAATGCTGGCATCAGGGGTGGCAAAACGGAATATGATATGATAGTCCTGCATCCTCCCTTCTCCGAGCCCCCACCCGGTACCTCCCCGGCGCCCCATCCTGAACATAGTGTATTTCAACAGTGAAGAGCCTCCGGAGGGGGTGGCAGAAACTGTCAGCACGCCACACAAGAATCATTGTGGAACATGTGTACTAAGAGGGAGACTCCACAGTCAGCCCATCAGGGGCCGGAGGGGGGCTCTGTTAGACGGAGGTAGGTAATGAAGGGCTCCCAAATGTCCCAGGGACGGGATTTCAGAGGCATCAGGTCCCAATAGTTGGCTAATTGTTCATGACAGTATGTAATGTCTCTGAGCCAGTCTTGGGTTCGCGGTGCTTGTGCGCGCCCCCAATTCATTGCGACCCTACGTTTTGCAAGGAGAAACATTAAAGCAGTGAGTTTGCGGGTGCCGCGGGCCACATCCGCCACATAGCCCAGTAATCCCAACAGTGGAGATGGGGATGATGAAGTATTTACGACTTTCCCTGTGATGCGGAAGACCTCCCCCCAGTAGGCTGCAATAGTAGGGCACTGCCAAGCAAGGTGGAGGAAGTCTGCCGCGGGCGAGTGGCAGAGTGGGCAATGAGAGTCTGGGGACAGCCCCATTTGGTGTGTTTGGATAGGGGTCCGATATGTGCGGTGCAGGAATTTGAAGTGGATGAGGCGTAATCTGTAGTTGGGAGATAGGAGCTCAAGCTGACCGCAGCAGAATGTCCACTGCTCATCCCTAAGGGGAATGGGAAGGTCTCTACCCCAAGCTTCTCAGGCAGGTGTGTCTGCCGCGGGTGCAGAGCGTTGCATGTGGTTGTATAAGGACGTTATTAGCTTGCGGGGTGTGCCGGTTGTGTATATGTAGTCTAATGCTGTAAGTGTAGCGGGGGGCTAGGAACGTGTCATATAATGTCCAGCAGGTCGCATGCAGTTGACAATACAGGAAGGTTTCCAGAGGTGTGCATGCGGCGGCATCCCGGGCCAGGGGGTCAAGAAAGTGGTCGTTCGGGTAGAGTTCTGCGAAGGTGTGGCTGTTAAGCTTGCCAGCGTGAGTGCAGGCGCCTCCTTCACGCAGGGGTGGTATCATGGGGTGCTTCGCTACTGGGACAGATGGAGCATAGGCCAGGGCATTTGTATGGAAGGAACAGTGCTGTCGATAATGGCCATGGGGAGACTTTGTCTGTCTCTACTGCAACATGTGGCTGGAAGGGTGTAGGGTGAGTCCAGTAGTGTAGGAAGTGTGTCTGAGCGCATAGCGCGTCTAGCTGTAAGTCTGGCGCACCCATCCCGCCTTGTGATTGTGGTAGCGTTAGGAGTTCGTATTTTACGCGGGGTTGTTGTCCTGCCCAGATCAGTGTGATAAGATTAGAGCGGATTCGTTTGAAAAATGTCTGCATAATTGGTATCAGGATATTCACGAACAAATAGAGAAATTTGGGTAGAACCACCATTTTTGCAATGGCGATTCGTCCTGCCATCGAGAGCGGGAGTTTAGTCCACAGGGGGATTCGGTCCTCAAACCAAGACATGGCTTTACCAAATTTGGCCTTCCAAATGTCCTCTACGTCCATGCTCACAAAGATCCCCAGGTACTTGACAGGGCCAGTGGCCCATTGAAGCGGATATTCCATAGGAAATGAAGCTGTGGCCTCCGTTAGGGGAAGTAGCACAGATTTGGCCCAATTTATTTGAATTCCGGACATGCTCCCAAAGCGTATAATTTCACGAATAAGTGGTGAGAGATTGTATTCGGTCAGTTCATGTAGAGGGTGATGTCGTCCGCGTAAAGGGACACAACGAGTCCTCGAGTGGAAAATCCTAGCCCCCGATTCAGGTGGTGTTGCTGAATTTGCGCGGCTAGGGGCTCCATCGCAATGGCGAAGAGTAGGGGGGAGAGCGGACACCCCTGCCGTGTGCCCCTGCCGACCGGGAAGGGATCCGATATCTGACTGTTAAGACGCACTCAGGCAGTGGGCAAGGTATAGAGGAGGCGGATCTGTGCAAGAAAATTGAGGCCAAGGCCCATTCTGCCCAACTGCAGGAACATATAGTTCCACTCCAGAGTGTCGAAGGCTTTTGTAGCGTCCACCGCAGGGGTTTGAGGATGTAGGTAATGCATGACTGCGAACATGGTCCGAAGGTTTCGAGTTGTGGATCGACCCGGTATAAAACCTGACTGATCAGGTCTTATCATTACCAGGAGTAGGAGTTGCAGTCTGTTTGCTAATACCTCGCAAATATTTTGTTGTCAATATTGATGAGCGATAGGGGTCGGTAGGAATCACAATGATGAGCAGGTTTATCTGGTTTGAGGAGTGTAAAGATTACCGCCTCTCGCATCGAAGGAGTGAGTGAGCCTTCCTCCAACTCATAATGGTAAACGTCTAGAAGACTGGGAGCTAGAATATCTGAGTATTCTTCAAAGAAAGCGGCTGTTAACCCGTCTAATCCAGGGGCTTTGTCTGGGGAGAGCCCAGCGATTGCTTGTTGGGCTTCTTCGACCGTGACAGGGGAATTCAGGAACTCCTGATGAGAGTCTGATAGCCATACCAACTCGATGGCATCAAAGTAAGCCTGGAGATCTGGGGGTGCTGTCGTCTGGGCGGTGGAGTAGAGACGTGCAAAGAAATCGACCATGATTCGCAGTAATTCTGGGGTGGAGGAATGGTGTTGGCCATCTGGGTCGACGAGATCAGAGATGTAGGATGTGGCATGCAGTTTTTGGAGCAGTCGGGCTAAAGTTTTGCCAACACGATCCCCCTCCCCATATCTGCGCGCCTGGGTCTCCTTGCCCAGGAACAGAACTTCCCGCAGCGCCTCCTCCTGATATGCTGACATCTTTTCGCGTATGCTGGCCAGGGTATCAGGGTCACTGGAGCTGTGGAACCGGGCTTCGAGTGTGGAAATGCCGGTTTCAAGCGCTGTGATCGTTCCGCGGATAGATTTAAGAATGCCGTGTTGTTTGGCTAAGCACGCGCCTCGGATAACCGCCTTTAAGGCGTCCCAGAGTATGGACAGGGAACTGACTGATCCGGTATTGTGCTTAAAGTAATCTTGAATGGCTACACGTATCTCCTCCATGAAGACAGAGTCTCTGAGAGCGCCTGGGGACAATCGACAGAACGCGTTCGGGAGCGTGTTGGGGGGTTGAAGGGTTGAAGGGTCAGCTGCACCGGAGCGTGATCCAAGAGAGTGTGAGGCAAATGGGTGAACGTGGGTCGCCACAGGAGCACATCCCTGGTCGCCAGCCACTAATCTATTATGGACCACGCTCCGTGTTGTAGGGAAAAGCATGTGCCCTCGCACACGTTATGACCCCACTATCGCAGGCGCGATCCCCTCGGGATACCAGATTCTGAGGAAAGACCGCCGCGAAGGGAGAGGTGGTGGTGTGGCCTTAATTTACAAAAGTACCTTCAGTTGTGTACCTCTAGTCTTGACAGAGATTGAGGGGGCTGAGTCTATGGGCTTCCTCTTAACTATCTCGGCCCATCAGTCCATAGCTGGGGTGGTTATCTACCGCCCGCTAGGGCCGGCGGGGAAGTTTTTGGAGGCGATTAGCCGCATTATTTCTCCCTTAGCTGCTAAATACAGCCATTGCCTGATTCTCAGTGATTTTAATTTACATATGGATAACCTATTGGAACCTGAGGCCCTCAAGCTCCGTGAATCCCTTGATATATTAAATCTGACCCCGTTTGTTCACCTCCCTACTCACGATAAGGGCCATATATTGGACCAGATTTTCTCTTCCAAATTGATAGAAGTGGAGGCCTCGCTCCCCCTTACCTGGTCTGACCACTGCCTGATAAATTTTAGAATTCCAAGGGATCAGAATAGGTCTCGATCTCAGGAAAAGGTCCGTGCCAGCAGTTTTAGGCCTTTTAATTTGATTACTCCCAAGGCGATGCAAAGTGCCTTGCAAACCCACCCTATTCCTACTTGTGGGATTCTTGAAAGAGATGTACACTCCTTGGAACAATGGCTGCTACTTAGAACCTCTGAACTTGCCCCCCCTACTCTGAGGGCAGCTAAGGTGAATCGCGCTTCCGCCCCTTGGTATACAGAAGCTCTAAGGAAAAATAAAAGTGCATGTAAACGCTTAGAGAGAATATGGCGAGCTAATTACACGGCCTACGATAAATCTGTTTTTAAAGTAGCCCTAAGAGACCATTACCGGAAAGTTCGCGAGGGCAAGAAACTTTTCTACTCTACGAAAATTGACCAGGCCGGCAATAGAAGTAGAGAACTTTATAACATTGTCAAAAATTTCTCATCGCCTGCTGCTATTAGATGCCCGTTTGCACCAACTAGTGAATGGATAAATATAATGGCCTCTTTTTTCCATGATAAAATTAGGAAAATACAGGACTCTTTTGAAATGCAGCCACTGGCTCATTCTGCTGAGCTTGATTCTTCCAGTGTTGCTGTAAGCTCTGACTTCTCCCTCATGCAGTTTCCTGCTATTTCCATGGACCAATCTTTAATTCTTATGAAGTCCTTGAAGTCAGGCTCCCCTGCCGACCCCTGTCCTGCCAAGGTGTTATCGGCAATTGCAGAGGTGATTACTCCTACGGTGAATCAGATTTTAAACAATGCCTTGCGGGAGGGATATATGCCTCCTTGCTGGTGATCCAGCGCTTACAATAAAAATAATTTCTCCTATTATGCTTTTGGTCATCCAGGTGCAATTATTTCTCTAACACACACACTATATCCATATGACGGTGGGGCCCATAACACCGCATATACATTCACTTACTCATTTGTTCCCTGGATTTCCTCCGTCATGAAACCTAGGAGAAAAACGATTCGCTGGAAGGAGACGGGATACCTCTTTTATAATGACACAATAATTCTCATTTGCTTTTAAGGTATTCCGCTCATTGGTCGATGGACCAACTAGTAGGAATCAGTTGATGGTGATTAAGACCAGCTCAATCACAATGAACTCTTTACCATTTCATTATTAGTCATTATACTAAAGAAAATCACTGAGTCATTTGTTTAAAGAATAATAAAGTTTATATAAAGTTTTGAATGTAGGAAATTTGAGATTAATCTTATTATTCAGATCATTGCATTTATCATCAATATAAGAATAGTTGAAATTGCATGGCACTTTTATTAGACGGAAAATTAGGTTATCATACTAAGAACTCTATAGATCAACCTATCTATCTCTCTGGGAAATCCTAATAATTCTAATAAAAATCTATCAAATAAAAGTTCTCCTAAAGCAGCATCTTATACTCAACTGGAAAAGGAAAATAACAGCAGCAACATCAGCTCGTCAGCATCAGCAACCGCAAACTCTCCCATCTACAGCATCTAACTTCTTCAGCATCTCCCGCAGCATCCCGCAGCATTCTACTCCAGCATTCTAACCCCTCCCACCAAAAGTAGGTCTTCTTGTACCCTAATTCTAGCTTACAGCATAAAATGTTTCTTCTTACATGGCGCGATTCATTCTCATTGGTCAAAAACTCAGGTCCCTATACATTTTAATCAAACTTTCTGGTCTTAACCAGTTCCGTGTGGAATGTCCATGCAAGCATCGTTTCCCACAGTTCATGCACTTGCTCATCCGTTTCGATCAGTCCAAATTGTATCTTTTTCTGCTACATTTTGTATAATACAGTTCCTTCTATTGATTCAACCAGGCTTCTCACGCTTCTTGCTGATCATCTTGGCACACATCTGCTCAGAAGGGTCACAGCAGCCTTGACCATACTTTCATCTTAGCCTCTCGGCATCAGCACGTGATCATCCCTTTTCCACAGCCTCTCTCCTCTATCACATGGTCGCATCCGCTCATGCGCACTCTAGTAACTCGCGGCCATTTTATATTGCTGCTCGGCAGGCCTAAGCGCACTATTTTTAAAGAAAACAAAATGTTATTAAAACAAAGAAATATGAACCCTTTCGTTTCCCTCCCGTCTTTCTACGTACCCCAATTAGGTATTACCTAGCAGAAGCAACATATAAAGCTATCCCTTACTTACCATCACTTTATTTTGCAACCACACGTTTTATTCAAAAGCACAAATCATGCATTTTATTATTATTTTAGTACGCAAAATATTATGTTATGTTAGAAACGTAAACAATTATTAGTCCATTACTTTGCACACTGAATTGCGTGTTACCATTAACCCTTTACATACATTGTTGGTTATTTACTTGAACGAACATGTTTATTAATATTGAACGAAAATACTAGGAGGTTAAAATTTTTATATTTACCCTGCTCCATCAACTCCGCCCTTTGGTGATTTTTAATATCACCACAAAAACCCAAGTTATACAATTTTCTCAGACAGCATATATCTTTTATCCATTTGCTTTTGTTAGTTTACACTTCTGTATCCCTTTCAACTTGTTTCTTTGTTTTCTTGTACATGTTCTCTTTTATTTCTTCTAACTCTATTTCACCTATTTCTCTCTCTCTTTCCTTGTTTATCATGTTTTCTTTTTCTATCTTATTCTGCTTTCTTCTTCTCTTTATACATGTTACTGCAAGCTTCAGTATTAATATTATTATTATTATCATGGTTGCTATTATTATAACTTTCCCTATTATTAATCCACTCATTCTTGTTAACCAATTTGTTACAGAAGAAAACCCTTTACCAAGTTTTCCCCACACACTTTCAACCTCCAGTGGAACAAGTTCTTTGTGCAAATTTGTAATATTTGTTATATACTTCTGTATATTTTCGCTTTTATCTGGAATGTAAGTGCAACAATGTTGGACTTTCAGCATTCCACAGACTCCGCCCTATTTTGCCAAAAGAATGTCAAGGGCAAGACGATTTTGCATCACCATAGCTCTCATGGCAACCATCTCGGTATTTACCATTAAGAACCCTCCAGCAGTATCTGTAGATAAACTATCTACCACTGTGGATAATTTCCGAATTCTAAATGCATTCAAAGATATTCCCACTGCTGGTATCAATGCACCAAAAATATCACCTACTATTTCTGAAAAACTTTCCCTTTTTCTACGTGTAAAGGTATTTATCATTTTTGATGTTCCTTTTTCGTTTCTATCCACATGAAAAATCTTTGGAAAGACCAGGCCTAAGTAACATGACCCATACCAATGGTCCGGCAACCTATAATAAGCCCTATTTCCGCAAACATAATAAATCCCTGGAAATATTGGATCTTTTCCCCCTTTGAATCCCCATCCACCTAAAATTTTGTAATTGTCATGGCAATTGCTGGAACCCACAAAATAATTGTCATATCTTGTCTTATTTCTTCTAATGCACAACCTTCCCTGTTGGGGCCAATCCAGAGTCATAGCTGCATTTGTCTTTTTCTTATCATGATGGTCTTCCTCAAACTCCCAAAGAGGTGTTTTTGTCTCTTCTATCACTTTTCTTTCAAATTTCACTCTTCTCTCTTCAACCATTTCTAGAAATACCTTTTCTTCCTTCTTTAACTCACAGGTAAGGTTGTACCTAAATATATTATCTGATGTTAAAATCTTATCTTCTAAGAAATATTCACCAAACGTCTTTCCCTCTTTTATTTTGTTAAGCTCGGGAACTACAGAAACCTTTGCAAAAATCTTATCTATATCAGTGTAATAATATTCTAATCTACCTGTTTTATAAAATAAGCTTGCTAAAACACTACATGTTATTCCATATGTCAAAGGGAGGTGATGATAAGTCACACCCTCTGCTACAGATGCAGGCAACTGCATACAAACATAGCAATCTCTTACCTCCATTGTTTCTACATACTCATACAGTAATTTAGTAAAAACATTCTTTGAAAAATCTGTTATTGATTTATCCTTATGTAATTCTGCACTACTTTTTAAAATAACTGGCTCTTGAGTGTTAGCTCCTTTTTCTTTCTCAGTGTTATTAGACTTTTCCACTACAGCTAAACTAATTGGAATAGTTATTGCTAAAACCACCATACTGTTATTAATAAACCTGTACAAAAACAGCACATCTTGCACCATCTACTTAAAAACGCACACTAACACTTTCTATCTCTAGTATTCTCCATTTTGTCTTTTAACCTTATTTACTTGTTTTCTAGAAAATTGTGTCACTACACCTTAGAAATGACTTGCTTGCCACTCTGAACTTCCAATATTTTGTCTTTGCTTGGTACTTTCTTTTAATTCTTTCTCAGAATTCTTTCTTTGTCACATCCGGTAAATTCGTCAGTTCAGTGTTTTGTCAAATCCGGTAAACTATCTAAACTTCGTCAGTTTTGTTGCTTCAGGTTTGTTGCACTTCACTTTCTCCCATCAGGTTTCTTTGTTCTGGGTTTTCGTGAGTGTTCAATTCTTCTTTGTGACTAGTCAAAGCACGATACAACCATTCAGGCGATCTGTACTTTTGATTTACTTTCTTTATTCTTTTCGTTTTCTGCAAGTGTTTTCCACCTTGTTTTCCTTGCTCTTTTTGACTTGTTATTTCATTCACTTGTTCAGCACTTTTCCCATCCAATTTTATTATTCTGTATCTTAATTTTCTTACTTGGTTGGGCCAATTGTCTCCTTTTCTTGGCCTTTTTGCTTCACTTCCTTTTTCCTCTCTTTCTGTTTTCCAATTTCTTTTTCTTGTCTCTTCTTCTGATTCTGTTTCAATCTTTTCGTTATTTCCTCTTATTTTGAAGCTTATGATTTCGCTTTCATCTACTTGTGGTCCTTTTCTTATTTTCCTTCGTTCGGGTTTTTTATTCCTCCCAGTTTCCATTTGCGGTGCATTAGGTGTCACCACCACAGAAGTCTGTTGGTATGGAGGTGGGTTTCTGTTTAAAATATCTTCCAGCAATTCGTCATCTGTTTCACTACCACCATACACATACTTTTCTACCACTACATGTTTCTTTTTCTCGGTACACTTTCTCTTTGCTTCTTCCTCAACCGCAAAAGCTGGAAACAAACCTCCTGCCATGTTAGCGTATCTCCAACGCTTTACTCTGTCCTCATGATTTATTCCCCACAACCTTCCGGGTATAAACTCATGATTCTTCAATCCTCTGGATCTCTCTCGCTCATACATCTCATCTTCCCATTCCGCTAAAGCTTCAAACTGTGTCGGTCTAGGTCTAGGTTCTAACATTACCATCTTTTCTCTCAAGTTCCGTAATACAGCTACATTAAATGAACCATTCTCAGGAAAAGCCAATGCTCCATCGTTATTTGTGTATTTTGTCCAATTTTCTAACCATATGCATGTATGATATCCATATTTCAGCATCATATGTGAAGCTGGTGATTTCGGCGGAGGAATTATTTGTCCCTCTCTAGTCACTACCTTTTTGTCCTTCTTAAAGAAGTTCTTAACTTTCGACATCCAAGAAGTTTTCTCTTTTCCATACTCATAGTACGACATTATTCACAACCTTTTTCTCCTTCAACAATCCGCAATTCAACACTGTTCCCTATGCGTTATTTCAACCAATGCTAGCGCGACTCACACCAACACTCCAATCACAGCGATTTCTGTCTACGGCGCACTGTCCAAACCCAGCGCGGCTTTTGTCTACGTCAGTTTGCTCCTGTTCTCATGTGACTAGCGCACTGTCCAATCCCAGCGCGGCTTTTGTCTACGTCACTTCTACTCTTGACCCCTCCTTTACAAAATGTATCGGCAATTTCTTTTTCAACAATTCTTGTTAGTTACAACATTTTATCCACATTTCCATTGTCTGATTCGCTAAACCGAAAAGATAGCTTTGACCATTCACACAAGAATTCTGTATTTTCCAGTAGGCAGCGCTTACCTCTACCCTACCACAGAACTTTCAGTTTCGTCGATAAAGTAGCACTTCCCTCTACCTTACCCTTCTTTCAAGCAAGCGGTAAACCCGTTTCTCTGGGGATAAAACACATGTGGAGACTATACTGCTCCTGAGAATTAAGGCCAGAGTTTCACAAGAAAACCGATCACTATTTCACTTACACACCTTTTATACGCAAAATGTCCCTAAATAACACAACCTGTGTTATTACCAAAATGAACTCAGACAGTGTAAAATTCCATGCGACTTCTCTTGCCACACGTGTTCCACTTCCTACTTCCCGGAAGCGTGAAAACTTACATATAACATAACGCGACTCAACAAAAAGTGTTAGACATAAACTTATCAATAATAAACTAATCAAAAATCAATAATCACCAAACTAATCTATAGTAACCATAACTCTGCTACCAAGAAATCTGATCCAGCGCTTACAATAAAAATAATTTCTCCTATTATGCTTTCGGTCATCTAGGTGCAATTATTTTTCTAACACACACACTATATCCATATGATGGTGGGGCCCATAACACCGCATATACATTCACTTACTCATTTGTTCCCTGGATTTCCTCCGTCATGAAACCTAGGAGAAAAATGATTCGCTGGAAGGAGACGGGATACCTCTTTTATAATGACACAATAATTCTCATTTGCTTTTAAGGTATTCCGCTCATTGGTCGATGGACCAACTAGTAGGAATCAGTTGATGGTGATTAAGACCAGCTCAATCACAATGAACTCTTTACCATTTCATTATTAGTCATTATACTAAAGAAAATCACTGAGTCATTTGTTTAAAGAATAATAAAGTTTATATAAAGTTTTGAATGCAGGAAATTTGAGATTAATCTTATTATTCAGATCATTGCATTTATCATCAATATAAGAATAGTTGAAATTGCATGGCACTTTTATTAGACGGAAAATGAGGTTATCATACTAAGAACTCTATAGATCAACCTATCTATCTCTCTGGGAAATCCTAATAATTCTAATAAAAATCTATCAAATAAAAGTTCTCCTAAAGCAGCATCTTATACTCAACTGGAAAAGGAAAATAACAGCAGCAACATCAGCTCGTCAGCATCAGCAACCGCAAACTCTCCCATCAACAGCATCTAACTTCTTCAGCATCTACAGCAGCATCCCGCAGCATTCTACTCCAGCATTCTAACCCCTCCCACCAAAAGTAGGTCTTCTTATACCCTAATTCTAGCTTACAGCATAAAATTTTTCTTCTTACATGGCGCGATTCATTCTCATTGGTCAAAAACTCAGGTCCCTATACATTTTAATCAAACTTCCTGGTCTTAACCAGTTCCGTGTGGAATGTCCATGCAAGCATCGTTTCCCACAGTTCATGCACTTGCTCATCCGTTTCGATCAGTCCAAATTGTATCTTTTTCTGCTACATTTTGTATAATACAGTTCCTTCTATTGATTCAACCAGGCTTCTCACGCTTCTTGCTGATCATCTTGGCACACATCTGCTCAGAAGGGTCACAGCAGCCTTGACCATACTTTCATCTTAGCCTCTCGGCATCAGCACGTGATCATCCCTTTTCCACAGCCTCTCTCCTCTATCACATGGTCGCATCCGCTCATGCGCACTCTAGTAACTCGCGGCCATTTTATATTGCTGCTCGGCAGGCCTAAGCACACTATTTTTAAAGAAAACAAAATGTTATTAAAACAAAGAAATATGAACCCTTTCGTTTCCCTCCCGTCTTTCTACGTACCCCAATTAGGTATTACCTAGCAGAAGCAACATATAAAGCTATCCCTTACTTACCATCACTTTATTTTGCAACCACACGTTTTATTCAAAAGCACAAATCATGCATTTTATTATTATTTTAGTACGCAAAATATTATGTTATGTTAGAAACGTAAACATTTATTAGTCCATTACTTTGCACACTGAATTGCGTGTTACCATTAACCCTTTACATACATTGTTGGTTATTTACTTGAACGAACATGTTTATTAATATTGTACGAAAATACTAGGAGGTTAAAAATTTTATATTTACCCTGCTCCATCACTGGAAACACGCTAAAATTCTCCCACTTTAAAAAAACCTACGGCCGACCCTGAGGTAGCTGGTAACTACCGCCCTATATCCCTGCTACCTTTTTTCTCCAAGGTCCTGGAGAAATATGTTAACTCCATTATCACTGACTATATTGAGACCAATCACCTTTTGCACCTAAGTCAGTCAGGTTTCAGGGCAAACTTTAGCACTGAATCGGCCCTTTTAGAAGTGGCGGAAACTATAAAAACCACGCTAGATAGGGGAGGCAATGCGGTCTTGGTACTTTTGGATCTTTCCGCGGCTTTTGACACCGTGCCCCACAATAGATTGGTGCAAAGATTGGTGGAGGGTGGTGTCGGTGGCTTAGCCCTGAGTTGGATTAAGTCATTTCTCAGTGACCGCCTCCAAACTATATGGTCCCCCCCTTTCTCTGCTGATATCCCTCCCATGAATGTTGGAGTCCTGCAGGGCTCTATTTTGAGCTCTAATCTGTTCAATCTTTATATGGCCCCTATCGCCCTTCTTGCTGAACAACATGGGGCTAAGATCGTATCGTATGCAGACGATACTCAGTTGTTGTTCACTTGCGAGAAGGGTGTTGAGTTTGATGGCCATGCAATAAACTCATGTCTCTCAGCAGTTTTTTTGTGGCTGAAGGATAACCAAATGAAATGTAATCCTGATAAGTCTGAGATTATCTTTTTTGGCCCTCGACCATGTGAGACTTGGTATGAATGGTGGCCGCATGATTTGACCCCCCCCAGGTCGTCTGTGACCTTGGTTAAGAACCTCAGAGTCAGACTGGATGCCATGCTCTCTATGAAGTCCCAGATCAAATCTGTAGCCGGGACTTGTTTTGGGATCTTAAGAATGGTGAAGAACTTTCTTCCCCTGCTCTCTGTCTCTCACAGAAAGACCATTGTTCAAGCTCTGGTAATCTCGAGATTGGATTACGTCAACTCTTTGTACTTGGGACTTCCCAGTTATTTAATTGCCCGCTTGCAGGTGATTCAAAACACGGCGGCTAGGGCCTTCTTCTTGGCAGGCCCTAGAACTCATTCGTCCCCTCTTTTGCTGTCCCTGCATTGGCTCCCTGTTCAAAAAAGAATCCATTTTAAAGCGCTGATTTTGGTTTTTAAAGCTTTTAATCAGATTGGAGCTCCTTATCTCAGACAAAGATTTCCCCATTATACTCCCCAACGTACTCTGGAGGTCCTCTACTCAACTATTGATTCCTGTTCCTAAAGTTTCACTTGCCCGGGTCGGAGGTCGATCTTTTCAAGTGGTCGCCTCCCACCTATGGAACAGCCTTCCCTTGGCCTTCAGACAGGTTCAGGACCTACTCACCTTCAGAAAAAAACTTAAGACGTGGCTTTTCCAACTTTAATCTGTTTTGATGGTTTTGCTTTGTGTTCTCTTCTCTGCGGCTGTTTATGTGTTTTTTGTTTAGCGCCGGGACACTCCTGGGAGTAGCCGTGCGCTTTATAAATACCAAATTAACATAACATAACATGATGTGTGTCTCGCCAAATGTCCATGAGGTGATTGTCTGCAATAATTGTGGCTAGAGTCGAGGCGGCCTGGGGATGCGGCCGTCTGGAGCTGCCTGCCCTGTCCAGCCGCACCAGATCATTGTCCGTGGTTTGGAACCGGCAATCAAATACCAGACCTTGGTGAAAAAGTCTGGATCATCCACTTTGGGGCCATAGACTGTAGCGAGAGTAATGGAGTGATTATAGAGTGTGCCTGTCAGGATAATGTATCGCCTGTCACTGTCTCAGATGCAATGTTAGTAGTCCAGGCCCTTATGGATAAGGATGCAGATACCCCTTGTGTAGTTAGAGTATGTAGCTGAATAAGATGTGCCCCAACCCCTAGTAAGCAGTGGAGGTAGTGTTTGGCTCACAAGGTGAGGCTCTTGAAGTAGGCAAATGTCGATCTTATGCCTATTCAAGTAAGCATGTACTAGGTGGACCTTTCTGCCATCATTTAGACCTCTGATGTTCCATGTTATGAGCTTAACTGGGGTTACTCTGTCCATCTGAGTCTTGTGAAGCAGCAGCGATCTACCATAATGGGGCGTCGCAGTGCACAAGTGGTAGCGTAAGCTGTGTTCCCCCCAGCGTGCGCGATGATGGGAGAAACGTGTGTGCATGTCAGGAAGCCAACATTTTTTGTGTACATTAAGCAAAACTCAGTAAACTGATCAACAAAACCCCCCTCCCTCTCAGCCCTCCCCCCTCCCACTCCAACCCCCCAATTTGGTTGAGACGTCCTTACCCATAACTTTAACATCTGGGAATTATCCCTGGGGGCAGTGGAGTCTCCGCGCGAAATAACCCGCCAAAAGGCTGGGCGGATGAGCATAGACTATGGAAAGCGGAACCCCCGGCTGCAGAGATCAGTGCAGTGCAGTTTTACATCTTCAAATCGACCCTGCAACCCACCACAGAAGCAAAGTACAATTGACAACCAAGTGGGGCGCAGTTTAAGAATAACCTGAAGGAAGGAATCAAAAAAGTTGTCAACATCTCTGCGGCATTAGCCCTCCCACCAACATATCGGCACTGTTAGCTTCGATTCCGGGCCAGAGTGATGGTGGGTCGTGATTAATCGTTGGCGCTCAGCTGTGTTTTGGTCGAGCCAGAGTCGAGGCCCTCTGCGGGCGCTTGGACTTCACCTGTTGCTTGTCAAACTTGAGGGCTTGTTTTGGGTCAGTGAAGTGGTGCGTTTTGTCGTCCTGAGTTATTCTGAGCTTGTCAGGATATAACATGGTGTATTTTATATTGGCTTGTTGCAAAAGGCGTTTGGCTGGCTGAAAATCCCGGCGGGCCGCCTGCACCGCCATGGTGAAGTCTGGGAAAAAGGACAAATTGTTACCTTTATACTGAATTTGGCTCCGTTCTGTTGCTAGTCGGAGGACCACGTCCCGGTCTTTATAGTTCAGTAAATGGGCCACTATCGGGCAGGGGGGGAGGGCCCAGGAGGGGGCCGCAGGCCCAGGGACCTGTGAGCCCTTTCAACAATGAAGACTTGGGACCGTTCTGGACCAAAGAGGTCCCGTAGCATGGTTTCCATAAAGTCCTCGATTTTGGAGATCGCTGTTGATTCTGGTACCCCCGCGACCCAGAGGTTGTTATGCCTCGATCAGGCCCCGAGGTCTTCATTCTTTTGTTTGATTAAATCCAGTACTTTATTCATGCGTAAGAGGCGTTCAGAAGTGGCAGAATGATTGTCTTCCGTTTCGGCCACACGGGTTTCTACGTGGTTCTGCCGGTAGTCGTGAGCATCGACGTTTTTGACCCTGTACAGACGTGAGGTATGTAGGTCCAGTTTAGCGTCGATATTCTTTAAGCTGGACTTCACATCCAGCATTATTTCTTTCAGGTCTAGTTCCTGCTCCTCGGCATCCCTGGAGGAGTGTGAAGCGGCAACTTTTTCTACCTCGGGGTCCGCCTGTCTGATGCTACGTTTCCTTTCGAAGGAGAGTTAAAGTTGTCTGCCCTCCGGCTTACCCATGGTCGTGGTTGGGTGCGGGCTGGTGGGCACACGGGGGCAGCCGGCCCCGGATGGGAGATTCTTGTGCCCAGGAATTAAAAGTTTGCGCTGAGGGGGGCGGCGGCCGTCCGGCCGCACCGTTGCTGCCAGCCCTCGTGTCCGGTGGGCTCGGCAGCTCCCTGTGATCAGAACCTGCGGTAAGAGACTACGGGCGAGCTGCGGAGGCCATCGCTTTGGTGGGTGCGGTGCGTGTAACTGGGTCGCGGCCCCTTCTGATCCTCAACCATCATCCGCACCACACTACCTCCATGGGGGAAATTCCATTCGTTTCTGGTCTGGGCGGGGAGCTGGACAGGCTGCTTCGACAGGCTGCAATCTCCTCCCGAGTGCCCCTCTCCGCTCGGGTCCACGTGCCCAGGACAGTGTCTGCTACAGGGTCCGCACCTTGTCCTGCTCCGCTAGTGCTCACAGGGCGCCCCCGCCCCCAGCACTGCAGTCAGATGGGTCCCGGCCGAGGATGGCTGCCGGGCCCTCGGGAGATTCCCCCACAGGATAGCCCTGGACGGAGCTGGAAATGTGTCCTAAGCGCAGCAGCAAGTATATGGGCTCACCGGGTTAGTCAGCTCCTTGCCGGTCGAGAGGCCCCTTGGCCCGTTCTTCAGGCGAGCCTCGATGCAGGCCCGCCGTTATCTCTGCTACAGTGCTGGTAATCTCAGGCCGGGAGGCACCGGTAGGCCGCAATCGCCACCCCGCGCTTCACTCGGTGCATTGCACCCAGGACAGCTCTGCCGCGGGGGGCCACGGCGTTTTCCAGCACCACTGGTGTACACAGAGCGCTCTGCCCTCAGTGCTGTGGCTGGATGGGCTCCATGTTTGCTGGATTCTGCAGGATTTTTAGCTCGGCGGGCAGAGCTTGCTTACTATGCGGCCATCTTGCAGCATGGCGAAGCCACGCCCGCAAGGCTATACGCATGTTTGCTTGCAGCGCTTCAGGATGCATGTGTGCCTATGAGTGGTACAGTGTTTGGAGACTTGTGGGTTCCCTATTGGGAACCCTACTGCCTTCTGAAGAAGGTATGTAAAGGTAGACGAGCCGTGCTACATTCGTGAGAGCTGAGTGGGACACACACATTGGAGGAAGGGAGAGCCAGGCCCTTAGTGCACTTCTAAGGGGCTCTTTGATTCTAGAGGAGATCACTGGTCAAAGGGGCTTGGGTATATCGCAGGAAGGAGACGGAGCTGATAAGACAATCAGAAAGAGTGGGTCTGGTGCACATTGTCAACCTTTGGTTGAGCATATATGGGTGAGGCTGAACTCCAGATGTGAACCTCGAGACCCTTTCGTGGCCTGTGTTGTGTGGTTATCAAACTTGGAGTCACTCCTATTGTGATAGACTGCTTCCTGGACAAAGGACAGGACAGGGCATTTAAAAAGGAAAAACACCCAAAAAAACACATTTCAAAGACTTAGGGCCTGATTTAGATCTTGGCTGACAGGTTACTCCGTCACAACGGTGACGGATATTCCGTCTGCCAAAATATAAACCCATAGGAAATAATGGGATTTATATTTCGGCGGACGGGATATCTGTCACCCTTGTGATGGAGTAACCTGCCCGCCAAGATCTAAATCGGGCCCTTAGACACTAAATCACATTTGTGCTTGGAAAAGGCTTATAAAAAGAGAAGATTGAGGCTTGCAAATTGTCAAACTGAGGCTATACATCAGGTGGAGAAGCTCTACATGACTTCTGCCTGTAGTGACCTGGGGAACAAAAGTCTGTCAGGCTCCCGTAGTGGGTGAGAAAACGTCACCCATTAGAATCAAGGACACTCATTTTGGAGCACGGAGCACCATCTTCTATTTGACCCAAGACCAGAGGACCATGTCAGAAGAAGCAGAATGCCTGAAGGGAGCGAGGACCAGTGGGGATCCTGCCAAGTGCTCATTCATTGGATCTGCCGCACTGATCGACTGTTTGCCTGTGTGCACTGTTCGTGACCCCATATGCCCAGTGATGAAAAAGGGTCATTGCCCTGGTGGCATACTGTGGCGAGAGACTGGCCTATGCAGCACTGTGATCTGAAGAGTGCTGTCGCTTTATTGGTACCGCTTGCAACCCCCATACGCCAGGTTTGGACCATGGTGAAGACTGGGGGCTGTTGTCTTTGTGCGTCACTGCAATGAGAGGTGGGCCGTCACTCTATGCAGTGCTGTGACATGAAGGGGCTATTGCCCTGTGTGCGGCTACTTATGACCCCTTGTCTGCCGGAAGGGGTCTGTGGTGAAGTGAAAGCGCCACTGCCCTGGAACAGTCTGCAGCCATGAAGAAGAAGTGGGTTGTGACTCCCAGAGGAAGAGCAATGATTCAACGACAAGAATCCAGGAGCACCCAAGAGCCACTGCACTCAGGGAGACTTACAGTGTGACCGGAGGAGAGCTGTGTATGCTTGCCACCTCGACCGCAGCATCCAGACTACTACATCGCTGGGCCGTAGACATGCACCCAGGCCCTATGCACTGTCACTCCAGCAACAGTGGGTTAGGCTGGGCACTGGGCTACGAGGCCTCTGGGGGAACTTGCTCTGACTAACGCACTAGGGTGCAGGGGCACTTTAACTTTCTAAAAGCTTTTGTGGAACTTCTAATAGTTGAACGCACTAATGGAACTTAGCTTGGATGTCTCCTCACGTGAATGAGGAATAACCATGTTCCTTAGACAGGGAAGTGTGACTCGAGAGCTGACCTGTTTATCGCTATCATGCCTGTCTTATAAAGACTGTATATCTTATTTGTGGTGTGCCGTATTATATTTTGTGTTTGAATACAAATAATGCCTTTTACATAAAAGCAAGTATTTGACTGGACAATAATGTATTGGGGTTGCTGGATGTATTTTGAGCTGTGAGCCTGTGTTCACCCTGCACCTACCTCCTCCCTGAGGAGCCTTGGACTGCTCCACCCACACCACTACTGAGAGTCAAGTGCAGAGGGGGTACTTGGCCTAGTTGATTAAAACCCATAGTAGACCGGGACGTAGGACATCAGGAGCAAAAGGACTCAACCACCACAATTGGGCCCAGTAGCCCCTTCTAGCCCATGGCCCTCTAAATAGGGTTCTAACAATTGGCATCAAGCAGTTGGACACCTAATAATTAGGAGTCCAAGGCGCAGGTGCTACATTCAACATTTTCAACTTACTCCAGTAACACAAAAAGTCATATTTTACTCGCAAAGTCTGCATACATAAATAATGAAAATCCCAGGGTTAGAATAGACCTCAGCACCATGTCAGTAGACACTCCCCCCATTAGTTTCTAGAATGCTCCAGGTATGTATGCCACCTCGAATTTCTAGGATACAACTGTCACCGGTGTAAATCCCTTGGATGGGTTGAGCCTAGTAGAGACCATGATCTTGCAGTTGGCTCTCCAGAAAGCTATAGCTGAGCAAGAGGAGAAGACCAGGGAGTTTGACAGGGAGAAGTTGAGGCTAACTCAGCAGGAACAAGAGGAGTGTAGGCCGGAGAGACAGGAGGAATTGGCCTGAGAAGAGAAATTGCAAGAGAGGGAAGAGAAGCAGAAAAAAAGGGAGGAGAGGGAAAAGGAAGAGTACGAGAGCTGGAGAGGGGAAAAAAACCTTGAGACAGAGAACCTTAGGATGGAAGCAATGACAACTCCCTCTGGGATAAGTGACTCTGCCTCAGGTTCAGGCCTCTTGTTGCCAAGAATCCAAGAGATCTTGTGCACGGTTATGTGGAAGGTCAGATATCTTAAAATGGTTTGTGATCTTTGAGGTCACTTGTAAGGTGTAGGCCTTGAAAGAGGTGGCTAAATCATCTGCCTTAATGGGATGCTAGCAATTAAAGGAGAAAGCCGTCATTCGAAAGGATGACTGTGGAAGACCAGATGGTCTATGAGCGAGGAAGCTCTGATTCAGAGGTTTGGGCTGACGCCAGCTCATACCTTTAAAGGTTCAAGGACTGCAAGAGTGTGGATGGTGTTCTATTTGAGACCTGGATTCATGGAGTGAGTGGGTGAGAGGGACACAGGCCAAGGATTTTCAGTCTCTCAACCAGTTGATGGTGACAGAGGGACTCAAAAGAAGTGCTCTACCCAACTTATGCAATACCTGTCAGATCTGACAGAGACTGATCCAGGGAAGCTTGCAGTGCTGGTGGACAAGCGCTTAGCTAACAGGGTGAACAAGGGGCTGGAACAGCATGGTTCTTAGCCAGAGGAGTAGAAGAGTTCTCGTCAGTCTGGTGCCAAACCTGAGGGTGAGGACCAGAACAATTCCCATGGGACCTCAGGAGGATCCAGGGAAAATGGTAATGGTGTGACCAGTAAGTAGCTTCATGGGAAGGGAGGTCAGGAAGGTTCTTCCAAGTCCAAGCTGGTGTAGTGCTACAAGTGCCGCATGGTGGGACTTTTTAAGAGAGATTATCAGGTGTAAGACCCTGTACCAGTTACACCCGTGATATCAAGTATGCTTTGCGTGGGCAGAGGACCCAAGGAGGTCCAGTTGCGCTCACCCTAGTGACTATGGGGAGGGACCCAGATGCTCTAAAGCATATTCAACCTAGCACAATGGGGTTTGTGCAGAAAGTTAGTATCAGTATGAGTGAAGAGCCTGCCCTGAGTAATATTGCAGCCTTCTGCACAATGGTTGAGAGGACTACCTTAAGCCTGAGAAGAATTCTTCTGTTACGCGGCACTGTGCAGAAGACTCCGAGCTCAGGCAGCTGCCATCTTAGGCCCTGCCCAGATCCGCTATGGCCACCGACCGATCACGGTCCCCACAATCCGGTCTGAGAGACGAGCAGCGGGAAGCAGCTCTCTGGCAGCAGGCAGTAGGCAAAGAATCTGCCACCTGCAACTCCAGGATGCCAGCAATAACAGAGGAGTCGCCGAGAGTTACTGAAACTTGTCCGCCATCTTGGCCACGCCTCGGATCTAGCACGAGACTTTTGGTTCCGTTGGTGCCTAGGATTTCCTGTTGCCACTGGCCCATGAAGTGCCCTTGGCAGGACACTGGAGCATTAGAGAAATCCAGGGTGGACCATCTGTTCAACTGGCCAGGGATGTGTAGAGACACAGAGCGGTTTTGTAGAATCTGTCCCGCTTGCCAGATATGTGGTAAATCAAGAGGGGGACAAAGGCACCGTTAGTGCTTCTACCAGTTGTAGGTGTTCCATTTGAGTGGGTAGGAATAGACATAGATGGTCCACCTTTATCTAACTTGAGTTCACCAAATTCTTCACATAACATACATAATCAAAACAATAAATCACAATAAAATTTCAACGGTTACCATTACTAGCAATAAGTTCTGCAATCTGTGCAATCACAATATCCTAACATAACGAGGACACAATCAGCAAATAACACAATAAGAGTCGCAAAACACAATGCGCTAGCCACTTTACCTTATTATGTTATGTTATGTTATCAGCATTTGTAGAGCGCATGGCTGCCCCCGCATCGGGGCGTCCCAGCGCTGAGCCAGAGTGGAGGTGGACAGAGAGGGAGTAGACTAGAGATTGGAAAAAAGCCATGTCTTGATCAGCTTCCTGAACGCCCAGTGGTCCTGCATGCCGCGGGCAGCAAGAGGGATGGTATTCCAGAGGGCGGGGGCCAATGCCCTGAATGAGCGCCCCCCGGCTCTGGTCCTGCGCACCCGCGGGACATAGGCCAGGTGTAGGTCCGACGAGCGCATGGCCCGAGCCGGGATATACACCGAGCAAAGATCGATCAGAATTTGTGGACCCAGGCCATGCAGGATCTTATGTGTGGTACATAAAGTCTTGAAGTGAACTCTCTGTTCTATAGGTAACCAGTGAAGCCGTCGAAGGAGGTCAGCGGCATGACAGTGTTTAGGTAGTGCGAAGAGCGTGCGGGCAGCCGCATTCTGTGCCCGTTGCAGCCTTTTCGTCACAGCTTTGTTAGCGCCAAGTAGTAGCCCATTACAATAGTCCAAGCGTGGATGAACGATTGTCTGTCGAGTGGGTGCATCGAATAGCCCCAGGATGGGTTTTAGGCCCCGTAGGACCCCAAAACAGGTACCTGCCACAGCCTTAGCCTGCGGTTCGAATGAAAGGGCGCTGGCCATCAACACTCCCAGATTCTTAACCATACTTTTCGGCTGGGGAGGAGTGCCTAGGGCTTTAGGCCACCATTGATTGCCCCATAGGTGGGTATCCCGACCCACCAAAAGCACTACTGATTTTGCGGAGTTCAATTGTAAGTAGTTATTAGTCATCCATTCAGAAATGGCTGTAAGGTCGCCTTGGAATTTCGCCTGGTCTAGGTTAGTATTGCTAAAGAAGGTAAATACCATTTGGGTATCATCTGCATATGATACCATAGCCATGTTCCGGGCTTTGGCCAGCATGGCCAAAGGGCGGACATAAATGTTGAATAGAGTGGGGCTTAGGGCAGTCCCCTGAGGGACACCACAGCCTAGAGGATGAACGTTGGAGGTGTAGGGGGGAGCAGAGACCTGGAAGGACCGATCTGTCAGGAAGGATGCGAACCAGGCCAAGGCCTTCCCATTGACCCCGATCTCCTCAAGCCGCTATAGCAAGATCCTGTGGGAGACCGTGTCGAAGGCCGCACTGAGGTCCAGCAGGATCAGTGCCGAGGTTCTGCCATCATCCATAGCAGACCGTAGCTGCTCTGTGACTACCAGTAGCGCCGATTCCGTGCTATGTTTAGGCCGTAAGCTGTTTTGTGACTGTTCAAGGATCTGATTAGCTTCTAAGTATTGTGTTAGGATGCGGTTGACATGAGACTCCATGATTTTGGCAAGATATGGGGGCAGAGATATTGGGCGGTAATTTTCAGGCAGAGATGCATCCAGTGTTGGGTTTTTTAACAGGGGGATGACTTTGGCATGCTTCCAAGACTATGGAATCCCTGCAACCGATAATGACCTGTTGATCAGCTCTCGGCCTTCCGAGAGGAGGCAATCATGGAATTTCCTAAAAGGTCAGGTATTAGTGGATCCTCAGGGGAGCCTGATTTTACCTTGGCCGATAAAGTCTCCATATGTTTAGAGGACATGGGCAGAAGGTCATGGAGGGAGTAGGGCATAACTGCCGGGAGGGTGTTCCTCTGATTAGCGGAAGAGGCCTTCTCCGCACAAAAGGTCCTATAAATGCGATCCACTTTGCTGATAAAAAAATTCGCAAGTGTCTCACATTGCATGTTGGAGGATATAGCATTATCGGCAGTATGTAGGGGTTTTACCAATTCCTTCATAGTGGAGAAAATGGATTTGGTTGGATTGCTGCTGGTGGAGATTACATTAGCATAGAACTTAGCTTTGGTATTCCGAACCAGTTTATGATACAGTTTCACTGTGTTCCTGTAAATAGATTTAGCTGTGAGATCATGAGAACTTCTCCATGCCCTTTCTAGAATTTTACATTTTTTCTTATCTATCGTCAGAGACTCGTTATACCATGCATGGATTTGAGTACACTTTGCCCGAGTCATTTTTTTCGGAATGCAGCAATCTAGTGCATTATTGACCCATCCTCTAAAGGCAGCATCTGCTGTCTTTATATCTGTAGGATAGACTGGACGGTGCGAGTTTAGACAGGCTGTGAAAGTCGTGGGGTTTAGTTTATGCCATGGGTGCTTCATAGAAGGAGGGCGGGAGAGTTGTAGTGGGGAACCTTCTACACAGAGACGCAGTGAGATGAAAGAGTGATCCGTCCAGAGCATCAGAAGGGGAGGATTGGCCTCCATAGACTCTAGGTTCGTAAATACGGGGTCAAGAAGGTGGCCAGCTACATGGGTTGGCCCCTCGATCAACTGCCTCAGCTGGCATGCGGCCATATCTCCCAAGAAGCTGATGATCTCCTGCGACTCTTTGCAGTCTAAATGTAAGTTAAGGTCTCAGAAAATGCTAAAATTGGCGATCTCTAATGTTAGCGTAGCAAAGGTATTGGCTAGAGCTTCTTAGAATGCTTTCAAGACGCCCGGTGGGCGGTATATAAGCAACCCAGATAGTGTGAAATTATGTGTCAGTGCAATCTTAAAAAGAGCGCTTTCACAGTCAGGGATATTATGAGGAATGAGGCTACAGGAGTACCCTGACTTGAGTATGATAGCAAGCCCCCCTCCCCTCCCGACTGCTCTATTCTGGGTGTACATCGAATAGCCTGCAGGTGCGGCTAGGGCCGGGATGGCCACCGAGTCAGTAGTGAGCCAAGTTTCAGTTAGGAATAAGATGTCCGGTGCTGCTTCAGATCTAATACCTCTGCATGGTGTTTTACAAGAGATCTACAGTTAAGGCTGCTGATGGCAAAGCATTTCAGCCCAGGGGCCGCAGGCGGCAATCGGGAGCAGGTACCTGCCCCAAAGCCGCAGATGTTGCACTGGGGGGGTGGGGGGGAATCAGGATTCCAGGTATGTTCCCCGCAGGTGGTAGTCGATTGTAGAGCAAGCAATACTTCTCTTGTGTACCTTTGCCTGAGGGACACTCCGGAACCAGGGGTCCTGGCGTCTGGCGACGTCCAGGCGCGGACGGGCGCAGACGGGCTTGCCTTTGGCGCGCCTTCGGCGCGCCCGCTGCGCGCGTCCTCTGCGCGTCGGTGCCATCCCTGATTTAAATATCAGCAGGGAGGTGCTCTGCCGATAGACTAGACTGTCTTTCTCCCCAAAATGGCGCCCGCTAATGGCTACCAGGAAGTGAGGGAACCAGAGGCCCAGACTCTCCCTCCACGCAATCAGCACGAGTGGTGCGGTGGACCGGGGAGAGCAGCAAAGATACAGCAGCTTGGTGAACTAGCGAGTTGCGGCGATTAATAGGAGCAGTCTGAAAAGTTGTGCAGGTCAGTTTAAAAGCATTTAAAAACGTTGTGCAAAGAAACTGTAGAACAAATAAAACGATTTCCCCAATAACGATTTCCCCAGGTAACTTTAAAATAGCTTTACGTAGCACACATACAGTATGGACAAAGTGCAGTTGTGTCCCACTGCCTACCTCTAAGCCTTATTAAAACTCATTATTCTAACCTTCTGAACTGCACTGTTAAAGCACCTCCGTCAGACCCAAACACCACGGCAACACTTCATCAGGGGACACCTCGAAACAAGATTCTCCAATTGAGGGCCTCATTAACTAATCAGCCTCACTAATTAGTAGGCAGATTTTTACTAGTTAGTCCAATTAACCAGTATTTAATTGCAAGTCAGTTCTCCACAAAAATCAGTTGACGCCCCAACACATTTAATTTTATGGGACATCAAGTTGCAGGAAAGGGAGAATCCTAGCATCATAAATTTTGCCATTAACAATAAGGAAAAGGCTTGAGACACTAATCTCAGATCTGTTAATTTATTCAACCAGAAAGGTTAGTTAATCAAGCAAGAAAATTAGCATAATAAAGTCATAAGCAAAGGTATAAGCTAGCCCTTTCTAAGTGTCAAGCAGACTAACATAAGGTCTATCTTATTCAAAGTCCAAAGCTAAGTCTGGCTGCATCTCTTAACCTCCAACCCTCACTGCTCTGAAGCTAAAAGTGAAATGCATTAAAACGTCTCCCTGTTCCTCAAAAGCATGTCTTTCATAGTGTTTTAGATTTTAAAAAAGCACACAATTTTCATAGCATGACATTAGGTAAATGGGCAGTAGTGAAATGTTACCTGCATAGCAACCAATCAAACTATTAATTTACTTAATCCATTGTAGGAGGTTGGCTTAGTGTAAGGTGCACACGTATGTAAGTGTGGCACCCTGCACTAATCCAGACAACCCTTATGGGGATTTTAGTGGTCTTAGACAACCTTAGAAAGCTCTCTAAGTGGTAGCTGTGGAGAGCAGCCTTCAGGCTTAATCCAGAAGGAGTGTAAAGCAGCTTGTTTTACCAGTACTTAATCTTATGGTATAGGTTAAGTGAAAAAGAACCGCACATTGTAGTTATAAAAGTATGTATTTATTATATACACTCCATAACACATTGCAATATCTCCGACCCGGAGATATAACCACAATATACACAATACTTTGATCACAGAACATGTAAGTAGCACAAATACACAGTGGTCCCCAGGGGGAGACCAAACCATATACTAAAATAGTGGAATGCAAACCACGACCTAAGTCGAGAATGGACCCAGAAGACGTAGAAGAGTTGGGGACCCAAGGAACCACCCAAGGTGAGTATCTAGGAACCCCACAGAGGTCGTGTGCAGAGTGGGAACACGACCGCGTGCTCAATACAAGTTGACAGGTAAGTTGCAGTTGCAGTTTTAAAGAAAAAGGACCCTTCCCAGCGGACCCTGAAGAAACCCTGTGAGAATGGAAGGTTGGAGAGTCACCCCACACATGGATACCCCAGGAACCAGGATACCTACACCAGGGAAGCCTGGTGCATAGGTGCGCAGTGACGTCAGAAACCGCCGTAGACCACAATGGAGGACTTCAGTGAAGATGCCGCTGGCGAAGAAGGCGAAAGAGTTCGGTGGAACCCAAAGGTGGATTCAAGATGAGAGGTACATGCAAGCAGAGGGGAAAGAGTCTATGCCACTCAGGAGTGACCGGGAGGCATGGAAGACGAATGCCCACCGATGTCAGAAATGCAGGAGAGTTGACGGTGCCTTTGAAGTTGCAGCTGTGCGACTCAGGCGACGCTGTGGAAGACCAGGAGCCATTCACGAGCTGTCCCATGTCGGATGTCAAGAGCCAAGGGGTCAGTGTCCGGCAGGGGCCACAACAAGCCTTGGCAATGCAACCAACGTAGATCCAAGTGACTCACCACAAGCAGGTGAGTCAGAGCAGGCCTGAGCAAGCAGGGGAGCCCATTGGAGCCAGAGAAGACCCTCAAGAGGACCCACGGGCCAAAGGCACAGGAGTCGGAAGAGGACCTCGAGCAGCTCACCAAAGGATGAAGGCCCACGGTGCACAGGATGTGTGCAGGTGAAGACCTTGGCTGCCGGAGATGCTTGAGGCTGGAGCTTCTTGGAGCCCCAAGATCTCTAGTGAAGAGAGTCAACAAGCCTTGGCAACCGCAAGTCAACGCGGTGCACAGGGGTACTGCTCCAGCGGTTCCGACGAGGGATACTGGCTTCAAACTTGCTGTGAAGACAGTGCAGGCCACGAGGGAGTTGAACCTGTGTTGCTGAACCTTTCAGAGTCTGTAGGAGCTCAGGAACAGCAGACCGGTCAGCTTTGTTGCGGTGCCTGTAGGTGTAGGGAAGTGACTCCTTCACTTCAAGGGAGATTCCTTCAGGTGTCTTGGATGTCCACAGGCCTTGCGAAGAACCTGTATGGAGCACAGGCACAGACGTTGCAGAAGACTGGCAGGACAACGAGACCAGGAGCGGCAGGAGTCTTCCGAGTTGCAGTCTCGGTTCCCAAAGCGAAGTCCAAAGTGCCCAGACGGTTGAAGTTGAAGTGGTTTTGGATCTGAATCTTGTCCCACGATGAATCTAGGGACCCACCCACAGGTAAGCCCTTAAGTAACCTAAGGAAAAGGTTGGGACGATTCAGGGGTCACTCCCAGAGGAGGGGCTGGACAGTGGGGAGAATATTCCCATGTCCTTTGTCCAGTTTCGCACCAGAGCAGGAGCCAACGGCTCCCTGAAATGGTTTCAACTGGAGTATGCAAGGAGGGCACCAAATGTGCCCTTCAAAGCAGTCTAGTGCCGCTGGCAAGCGCCCCCACCCTGTTCCTATACATTAAGGGGCCGATTACGATCCTCGCTCAGAAGGGCTCCGAACTGGATTCGCTAAAAGCAAATCCGAGTCAGAGCCTCTGTTTCCGACTGAATTGTCCCCTTATCCGAATGACCAAGTACGATGCGAATAAGCCGTCCGCGCCGACCGAAGCGGTTCCGAACCCGAATCAGTCAGTCCAAGTCTTTCGGAGACGAATCGTGCAGCTCAAAGGGGCCTGCTTCCGAACCAGCAAGTACAGTGCACAATTCGGACAGCTGTATCGACTCGGTTTCAGCGAGACGAAACGGCTATGGGAATCGGACTTTGGGGGGCTGTAGCAGGCCCCCTTTCACCCGGGGCCCTCCGAATCTGTCCCGTGGGGGTACCCATGGGTCCCCCCTTTCCATGCATGCACAGTGTGGCTGGCACCATGGGGTGTACGCTTTTCCCCACCCACCCCTTTTTGCTATGGGAGCCTGTGTACGCGTTCGGTATGCAGGCTCCCATAGAGTTCAATGGGAGTCCGAGCGAACCGAGTCCGTCACCATACGGGTGCATTGGAATCGGTCACTCGGACTCGCGGAGCGCAATTCGCTTGGAAAGCCCTCCGGATCCACTGGTCGGTCTATTACCTGATTATATACAATTGTGGCTTTCCCGTAAGCTCAGGTCCTCAAATAACACCTTACCTAACCCGAGGTTAAGGTGTTATTTGATTAACTGAGATTACGGGTAAGCCACAATTGTATATAATCATCATGTTTTTTGATTAACAATGAGGTGAATGATTAGTTCAATAACGACTTTGTTGAGTACACCAACCTATGGTTTTGAGTACTTGTTCAAGTGAGTGCATTGATATAACTTTGTGTGATACCTTAACACATTGGTGCTTTTCAGGTGTTACACCAACCAGTGGATTCCTCACCGAGTGGCGATCCACTCCTACCACTGGTTCTGTACATTTACCACTTACTTTATGGTTCAACTTAACTCTTTGAATTTTTGTGTGGTGGGTAAATATTGCCCTATTTTTCACGTCAGTCCTGAAGAAAGCCGCCACACCTCTACGGAGAGTAGGAGGCTGAAACATGTCGACCCTCACCGCTCTAAGACAGGTTGAATACCCCCGTCATAGTCTTGTTTTTTAATTCTAACCTTTGGACACCCCAATAAGGTTATTGGCATACCTTGGAGTTAGTTTTAGCTAACACACTTTCTCTTTTCTATCCTTCATCATACCCTGCTAATCTACAGGTTTTAGGATACTTTTCTTTCAACTAAAACATCCCTGAGCTGTTCCCTCTCAGAGAGGGGGTTGTAGCCCGCACTGGGTCTAGGTTTGCAATGCACAGAGGTTACCCTATGATGAAGCATGCCACCTGCGGTTGGGTGAGGTATGGTCTACTTACTATGCTGACCGTATTTGTGTTAGGCATTTTCTTACTCATTGTGGCACGCATACTGCATACTAGAGCACGATAGTTAAAATAATCATTTTAAACTTTTCCCTTGTCTCTGTCTGATCTTATTGTGGACTAGTACGAGTGTGAGAGCGAAAGGGTGTGTCCTGCAACCGCGATACCTGAGAAGGTTGGGAGCGTTGTGTTCTGGGGTGTCTAATCATTTGTTCCTCTATGAGTGAGTAGGAGGGCAAGTGAGACACTATAGCTAGTCGATCCTGGGCTCATGGGTACTCAGGTGGTAGGATGACTCAGTCCCTGCCTACTAAGGTTCGATGATCCCAAGCATAACACTGTGCCTCTGCAGAATCCCTGCAACATGGCGCCGTCAACGTTTGGTCTCGTACTTATTCACAGGACCCCTGAGTAGCGCTTCTGCTTGTCCACAATACCCTTGCACTGTTTTCCAGAGACGTCCGTGGTGGGAGGGCTTTGCCTCAGTTTGTAGGGATCACCTATTGCTGTAGGTTTTTCAAGCTTGAATTTTAAAAAGTTTTTTTTAGTGCTACCGTTTGAATCCCTTTGTTTGGCTCAACTGGTTGGGATTCCGGCTCATTGCCGCGCGGCGGTTACTCAACATTTGTTGCAGCATGGAGTCCCATATGCGGGGTCTCCGGTTGTTATTGTAGTCATGGCGGATCCTGCGTATCGTTTTGAAGTGTTGTACTCCTGCGTAACGTGTCCCGCTGTGGATGCGAATGATAATTCTTTTCATGCTTATACAGCTGCTGCTATTCCAGCAGCTTATCGCCCTTATGCGGTTGTTGAAGTTCCTCTTACAGCCTGGGAGAACCAGATTTGGTTCAATGGCGCCCTACCCCATCCTATTACTACTATTCGAATGGACCCCTTAAGTATTGATGGAGCCACTTGGCCTGTGTTGGGGGGTTTTACTCCATACCCTAATTATATTAACTCCAATTTAGCAGAAGTACGTTTGCTGTATGCTCAGGTTATTCTTCTTTATAGACACCTGATCCAATTTGTTGCCCATGCCTTTCTCGAGGCTCCACCTGGGGCTGCACCACCTGTGCAGGCTGCGCACGGTGGGGGTATTGTTATTAGTCCTGTTATCTTTAATTCGGTTATGGGCAAACATCCTCAAAATCATGAGGACTTTCCGTCTTGGATTGCACAGAAAATTGATCAGCTTGATGCTGTTTTTCCTTTCACGGGTCCTGTTGAGAAACATAGGATCCTTACTATGTGCTTACCTAGTGGTCTGATTCCCCCTTTGGCCGACTACAACACCTATGGCACGGTGTTCGCTCAGCGTATACACTTTGTTATTGCACCCCCTCAATGAGCGTTTTCCAGAGTGTTCTCAAACAAATACAGAACGAACATGGGGCAGGTCATGCCCTGGATTTGGGGATTAAGTTGATCAGTATTTTTCTAGTAATCTCAAAAATTATTCTTTCTAAAATTAAAGGTGAAGCAGCGTTCTTAATGGTTCGTCAACGCCTTTCAGCGGTGGCTGACTTTGACCGGGAACGCAAGTTGCCAATTATTATTGCTGACGTTTAAGACGTTTATGCGTCCTTAGGTGGCAATAATTTGGGGGTTCAACCTTCTAATCAGTCTCAAGGTAAGCCCACTCCTGGGAAGGAGGGCCATCCTATCTTTCCTAAGAAGACATGGGACAAATCTAAGCAGCAACAGCAGCCTAGGTCTCGTGGTGAGTCACCGCCACCTGAAGACTTCTGAACGTAGATATGATTTATGTGATCACTCTAAAATTAAAACTCCAGAGTGGGTTCCAGGTTCCTGATCCTCATTCTCCTCGTTCCTTTTAGGAATCGTCGGATCAACAGTACAACCGAGGAGGGCGGCAAGATCGCATTCAGGGCGAGTCATCGCAACCCAAGAATGACCCGCAGTGCTCTTTTGACGTGACAGTTAAGAGAGAGGAACCACCTCCATATAGAGCCCCATTCCAGAAGAAGAAAGTTGCTGCTTTAACAGCGAAATATGCCCCAGATGGTGAGAACCCTCCTCCTGGACAGGAGCTGGTTGTTGACTCTCGTCGACAGCGCGGCGGAAGTACGCCAGACACTCTGGAGGCGAACGCAACTGATACCTTTGTAACTGTTGGAACCGTGGATACCCGCGTAGCTCCACCTGATAGACTTTGTCATGTAGACATTCACATTGAAGGTGAAGGCACCCCATAGTGCTATTTTTTGAGCCAACTTGACTTCTTCTTATATTTTGTTGGCGGAGGTCGACTGGACTCCCCCATTTGTTCTAGCATGTCCTCGAGGCAAGGATGTGATCATACCTTCCTTTTCGCAATTTGTCTCTGATGAGACTAAGCATGCTTATGCTTCTGAATGGGCTCTTGCTTTGGCCCCAGCCTTATACCACAACCAGGCTGGTTGGGATAAGGATTCTCCTTTGCATGTTGTTCCAATACGTTCTACTCCTCAGCTGCAGCCTTAATATCCAATCAAACGAGATGCTAAAGCATCCGTAAAAGAGATTTTTACTCAATTGGAATATCAGGGGGTAATTGAACTCTGTGTCTCTGCGATGAATAATCCTCTTATTCCTGTTTTGAAGCCTGTTGGTTCATATCGCATAGTTTTGGATTATATACACTTGAACAGTTATACTCGTACTTTTGCAGTGCAAACCACGCACAGTACAGCTTTGGTCAATAATATCGTTCATAAACGGTTTAAAACTACACTTGATAAAGGCCTGGGCGTGGTTGCCCTTATCCCTGTATGGCCGTTTGGCAATATTCAAGATGATTTCCCTCCCTAGGCTCTTATACCAATTACAGAATCACTCTTATCCCATTTCGCAGACGTGGTTCAGACAGATTACCTCAATGCTAAATAGGTTCCTTTGGGGGGGGGGGGCAGTCAGATTAGCGCTTCGCACCTGTTTTCTCTCCACCTACTGTGGGGCATTGCGGCCGCCGATATACAGTCATATTATGCGGCCTCCCGTCTACAAGTTCTCAACGACTGGTTGTTTGGCCCAAGAGATGAACCAGCATATATATTGGAAAGATGGCTACTAGGAGATCCATCGCTGTACAAATATTTGTATGGCCGCGTCAATACCCATGTTTTTCCTCCGGCTACTAACGTTGTGCTGGCTATATGGCGACAGTCTCTTCGCCATATTGGCTGGCTGAACCAGCTCACAGGTGAGGCCCCGCTGTGGTGTAATCGTCTGCTCCCACACCTTCAACGTTTGCAGGGTTGGGACCGGATTGTGATTTCGACATTGGGGGACGTTCTCCAGGATCTCACTCTTGAATCCTTCTCAGACTTACAGGAAGAGTATTCCATGCCGCGTACCCATTTTTACAAATACTTACAGTTTCGCCACGCACTTGCTCCCTATCTGAGGGGCCTTACAGCCCTTCCCGAATTTAGTCCATTAGAGGGGAAACTCCTTATGGGGGACCTGGCAGACCATAACATTTCTAAAATATACCAAACACTGGTCACCCACAGTGCTTCAACACTGGAGTCCCTTAGAGAGACCTGGCAAGCAGATATAGGTCCTATCGACAATGATGACTGGAGGGAGGCTCTGGAGTCCCCCAGGGGCACTGCCATCTCCTCGCGCTTGCGCTTGATTCAGCTAAGATACCTACATAGAGCATATTATAACCGGGTGAGGCTTTACAGGGCTGGGCTTATTGCTTCCCCAATGTGTCTACGCTGCGGAGTGGAGGAAGCCACTTTCATTCACACGGTGTGGGCATGTCCGGCTCTTGACAGGTTCTGCAGGGGCTTCCACAGATGCCTGGCTGAGGTGTTGGGGTGGATCATACACAGCACACCACGCTTAGCATTGTTACACATCACAGAGGACATCGGGGGTAACAGATACAAACGCCATCTACTGTTTGTGGGTCTGACCTTGGCCAAACGAGACATAGCCCACTCTTGGAAAGCACACTCCCCACCCCTGTTGGGGGTTTGGAAGCGGGGACTAGATTTTTGTATTGGGTTGGAAGAGCCTGTATTTAAGGCCCGGGGTTGCCCCCAAAAACACACACACATATGGCAATGCTGGGCGGACTTCAGAGGAATTGTCCTGACCCCACCGACTGCACAGCCCACATTGTTGGACCTAGAGGTTCTGCCTCACGTATAATTCAGTTTTTGCATGCACTGCCACTGAGTTGATGATGGGGATGGTCGCCGGGACAGCATCCAGGAATATGGTAATTTCTTAACGATGTTACTCCTTTCCACCTTTATCGCAGCTGGGATTTTTCTTTCTTTTTTTTCTTTTTCTTCTGTTTATGTTGTTAAATTACAAAAGCGCAATTTCGTATACATATGCCAATATTATATTTTGTCGGGAACATGTATAACATGGCTCTTGGAGCATGATGTTGGCAAAGAAAATCCAATAAAGTTTGTTTATAAAAAAAACTACACTTGATATTTCTAATGGATTTTTCAGTTACAACCTGGCTCTTGAGAGCCGGGATCTGTCCACGTTCAGCACCCTCAGATCTCAGAGGCAATACGCGATAATGCCCATGGGGTATAAGAATAGCCCCGGAGTTTTCACAGCACGTATTGTGTCCCTTGTGCATGCTTTTGATCCTGACGCTTTCTCCTATGTTGATGACATATACCTTATAGATGATTAATTAAAATCCCAATCTTGCGAGAGTGGATCGCATCACCACGTGATTCGCTGCTCTTGGCTACAAGTTCAATTTTGCGAAGTCGCATATTGCGTTTCTAGCTGTTCTTTTTCTTGGTTATGAATTAACCAATGAAGGTCTGTCACGTATTGCGGGAAATAAGAAACCGAGTACTGATATTTGCTTTCCTTTTGGGGTTTATTAACCAATTAAACAGAAGATGTGTAACAGAAATGTCCTTCTTCTTTTCTTCTTTTCCTGGGGATTTTTAGCTTCTTCTGGTGTTTTTCTCCAGCCAGGTGATCGAGGGAAAAACAACAAAAATGGCACAGGTCAGCATTAGGTTCGGATTTCTGACAGTATTAGGTAAGGGAGTGTAGGATTGACACCATTAAACAAAAGGCGAGCGGATTGAGGGAATGGATAGTAGCTTCACCTGTGAAAACATAAGAGGTAGAGTATATCAAAACCCCGTGCGTGTCTTGTACGGGCTTAGTCACACGTATGTACCCCTGGAAGGACTGTGTCCATCTCTCTACCCGCCTCCCACCTCCCAAGAACCGAGCACGCACCTGTGAAAGCCACGTTCCTCCAGCAAAGTGGCTGGGCGCTAGGCGAAATTGTTGGCCTCCTGGCGTCTTTGCAGCTGTCTCTGCCCCAGACTCTGTGCTCCGTAGACCCCACTCTGGGTCTTCTCCTCCTGCATGTGTTGTCTTCTTTCAGCTGGGGCCGACCGCTCTTCTCTTCGACAGTCTTACGCTTTCTCCTCCGGCGTTGATTCTGCCCTCTTCTCGACCTCGCCTCTTTCTTCCTGTTCCGGCTTTGAATGACCTCTCGGGGCGTGGCTCATGCCCACGCCAGTTTCCAGTGTGTCCAGAAACAGCCAGGACTTAAAGGGGCCATAACCCTTATAGACAGGGTCGTGTACAGTATTCTTCGTTCCTCAGGTAAGAGGGCTGGAAACAACTAAGGGTTTTGGCACGTAAGGTAAAGACCACTCTTCGCTTACGTCATCTGGGCTAGCAGGGTGCAATGTGTGACAAGGTCGTGGGTTAGCTCTCCATTTCTTGGAGAAATGTGCACAATTGCAACCTCCATCTACCCTTAAGAGACTCCAGTCTCTGCTTGGTTTTCTGAACTGTTTCAGGACTTACATTCCTGACTATGCTCAGTGTATCAAACCTCTTTATGCTTTGATACACCCGCCCTATTCTGCTTCCTCCTGGCTTCTGGAACCCACCGCAGTGTTACGCGCTTTACTTTCTGATTTGCTTGCTACACAATACTTACAGACTAGATTGAATACTATCGATTTGGTCAACAGGATTTTGCCTGGTGCGATCGGCTTCACTTATGTGACATTTAATGAGGGTGACACTGTCCCAATTACTCGTAAATCGCATCTGTATACTCCTGCAGTACTGTGTTTCTCTTCTACTGAAAAAATTCTGACTGCTGTGCAGATCGCCATTCTTAAAGAACGCCCTCTTGCTCAAGGTAAATACATTTTTTTTGTTTCACCTGTGCCGGCCTTAGAGGCGGTCACGAAAGCTAGTGTTCCTAATTCTAGAGCTCTGAATCCCCATTGGATTCAATGGGCTACGTCCTTAACATCCATTGATGTCAGGTTCATTTTTGCCCTTTCTTTGCAAACACAAGAGTTTCTTCAGTATGAACATGTTCACCCTCTGCCTTCTTCTGTTCTTCCCCTTGATCAGTACAAATGTATCATTTACACTGATGGTTTGGAACAACCGGCCATTGGTTCTAAACAGGCTTACTCTGCAGCTTGCGCTATTGTTGTAGGTTCAATTAAAGATGGAGCTTTTCACTCTACCTTGGTTCTTACCCAGTCCCTTGGGGACTGCACGACCCAGCTGGCCGAATTGAGGGCTCTCCTTTTAGCTCTCGAATATGCTGATCCTGAATTACCCAACCTTGTTGTGTGTGATTCTTTTTATTGTGTACAGTCCTTCTATGACAATTATTTTTTTGGGAAACAAAATGATTTTCGGGATTTTAAAGATAGCTTGATAAAGCATAAAACGCTTTGGGTTCAAGTGGCAGCTCTTAAAGAACGCTTGCCACTTACACATGCTGTACACACATTGGGCCATCAACGTGCTGGAGTGCACGCTGTTGGAAATTTGATGGCTGATGAAGCAGCCAAATCTGCAGTAGCCACAGTTAAAGCAGGCGCAGTTACAGGTTCTATGACCAAAATTGTTGATAACGTTTTGGCGGCCATCACCGCAACTTGTGATGGTACTCCTTATCCTCAGGTATTTCCTTCTAGAGATACTTACCAGTTGACACAAAAGGGTTCAGCACTTTCAACAGTTATAACAACTAATGTCCAAAACAGTGAGCACACAAGAAGATGTCCAGATCCCAGATGTTGGTTTCTTAAAAAGGATTGTTCTTTATTGAGTTCATTTGTTAAAAATCAAAAGGACCATAGCCGACGCGTTTCGTCTGACCTTGTGACTTAAAAAAGCCCTGAAGAAGTCTCGTTGTGAGACGAAACGCGTCGGCTATGGTTCTTTTGATTTTTAACAAATGAACTCAATAAAGAACAATCCTTTTTAAGAAACCAACATCTGGGATCTGGACATCTTCTTGTGTGCTCACTGTTTTGGACATTGGTTGTTATAACTGTTGAAAGTGCTGAACCCTTTTGTGTTTAATGTTGATATAGGAATTTATTCCTAGGTAAGGAGCATAGAGGGGAGTGCTCCTTGGTTCTTTGCACTATCACGATATACTGAGACACACTATATCTGTCAGGTGCGGACTTCAATAGCCTCTACCCTCAATCCATTTGTATCTATACTTACCAGTTGACTACTGATAAAGTTCCTTTTGTGTCCATTACTCAGGTTGGTGATCATCTGATTCCCAACCTTGACTGCAGACAATCTTTAATAGTGGCCGCTCATGAAGGTATCACTTCTGCACATGCAGGAGTGGCTGCCACTGTTTCTCTGTTACAGCAATTGTTAGAAATTGGATTTCTGGTTGGCTAGGGCATGCGCCTCAGCCAGGCAGAAACCACCACTCTAGTCAGGGCAAGGGAGTTACACACCGAAGATAACCCCTGCTCACCCCCTTGGTAGCTTGGCAGAGCAGTCAGGCTTATCCCAGAGGCAATGTGTAAAGAGTTTGCGCAACACACTCACACAGCAGCGACACACTAGGCACACCACAAAAAAAACTCCACACAAGGTTATATCAAAAATAGCCTTTGTATTACTCATAAAACACATTAGAACGTAATCACATATATACACTGTGCCATCTGGCACTTGGTATGACTTTACAGGGATTATATACACTACAGGGCCAATCGGGCCACTGTCATAACCATTAGAACTCACAGTTAGTGAAAACAACCAGTAACTACTGGTAACATTGCACTTAGCACGAATGCAATAGACATGAACATCATAATCATTAGTGCACCCTAGTAAGAAGCATTAGGCATACATCATATTAGCAACAGTGCACCACAGTAACACCTGCCACGGTGCACATCTCATTAGCCACTCTTAGGCGTAAAGGTAATTGCCCCCGTGCAACAACATCTCGGGGAGCCCACTGGCCCCAAATCGGCAGTCCCAGTGCCTCTGCTCTTACCACCTGGACTGCGTGGCAGTTCGGTGAAGACTCCTTCCTCCACCTGGGCTCGGGGGCCTCTGTCGAGGTTCCATCCCGCTCACTTTGCCTAGTTAATGTCCCTTTCCCAAAGTAAGGGCTCTCCCCACTATGTGTCCCTCAAGCAGCTGCCCGCGATCTGGCGGTGCAGCTGCGAACACCAATTCTCGCCCCCAAACTTGGAGCACACAAAAGTGATTCAGGGCAGTCTCAGTTGTCGAGGGGGGGAGGGAGGCGACACCTAGCTCCCCCTCCTCTGCCCTGGCTCAAAATGAGTAATGCTCCCACCTTACAGCGACCGGAGCTTACTACAAGGAGGCTCAGCCCCACTCACCATTCCTTGGGGGCTGAGCGAGTTAATTTGCAGCCGTCTCGCCACCGATAACTCAGGCTCCTGTGCGCCTCTCCTCCGCCTTGCGGTCTGGAGCACGATCCTGCTTCGTCCCGCCCACAACCAGGCGTAGACCTTGCCTGACTTCCTGCGGTCTTCCTGTAGCAGCAGGACCTGCCTCAAGGACGTCAGCGATAGCCAAGCGGATGAAACCTGCGGGGCTCTCCACTTCCTCACAAGAGCCCCGCCTACTGTCAGGCGTCCTCTGCCTGACTTTCGGTTTGCGGCTGCTCGCGTCAAGACAGCCGCAGGAGCCCTCTCCTCTGGCTTGGAAAGCAGCTGGGGAAGCGCCCGCAATGCTCCTGCGGTAGAGGCACAGCGAGGGGGGCAACCTGCAGCACCCTCCTCCCTCTTAGTTCCAGGGGCAAATCTCAGCGTCCACTACACCGCGTCTGGATCACGTTGCTGCCGGACTCACAGAGGCAGGAGTTCCACGGCAGGGATGCTCAAGGTGTCCCTTCTCTAGGTCCCCCTCTTCAGAGCGCTGGGGACCCAGGCACAAGGATAGCAGGCAGGCTATCCTTGCAGGTAGGGACCCAAAGCAGAGGGACAGTCACTCCAGTCCCGTCCCCAGCAGGCGGCTTGGTTCCAAACTGCAGTTCCTCCTGGCAGTCCAGCAGCCTGCCGGCCACAAGTTCCAAGTAAGCACACAGTTCACCTACATGTGGTCACAGCCCCAATATTTATACTACATGCGTCTTTGTTCTGACCTGGCACCCAGGACCCAGTCCAAACCAGTTCTGGGGGGCACTTAACAAGTGCACAACACTCCCCATTGTCAGTGTAGGCTCTGGCCCCAGACACACCACTGGGGGGGCGGAGCCAGCATTGTGTAAGGCAGGCACAGTCCTATTCAGGTCCAGGTGCTACTCCTCCCACTACTCCAAATCCATATCGGCCTATTCAGCCTAGCGCTGACTCACCCAGCCCCCCTGGAGCCACTGCACCTCCCCAGCCCCTGTCATCCAGAGCCAGACATGCAATACACAACAGGCAGGCACAAAGACACATAGCACACAGAAATGCCCACTTCTAAAAGTGGCATTTCTAAAATAGTGATAATAAATCTGCGAACACCATTACGCAGCATTTATTACCACTATTCCAAACATACCAAACTTGAACACGCCACCCCTCTCATATCAGGAATTACCACTGAAACACATATCGGGGAATGCCCAATGCATTCCTATGAGAGGGCAGCCTCACAGTAGTGAGGAACCAAATAGGCTGTTTGTCACTACCAGGACATGCCACACAGTTAAGGCACATGTCCTACCTTTTACCTACACCGCACCCTGCCCATAGGGCCAGCTAGGGCCTACCTTAGGGGTGACTGATATGTAGTAAAAGGGGGGTCACTGACATGGCGCCCACTTTATGTGCCACGTCACAGCGGCAGTAAACTGCTCGCGCAGGCCCTGCAATGGTAGAGGCCTGAGACAGGTTTGAAAGGCTACTTAGGTGGGTGGCGCAAGCAGCGCTGCAAGCCCACCAGTAGCATTTAATTTACTGGCCCTGGGTATATGAGATACCACTTTACAAGGGACTGATAGGTAAATTAAATACGCCAAACAGGTGTAACCAATCTTACCAAGTTTACCATAGAGAGCACATGCACTTTAACACTGAACAGCAGTGATAAAGTGCCCAGAGTCCTAAAACCACCAACACCAGGTCAGAAAAAATACCAGGAGGAAGGCAAAAAGTTCTGGGATGACCCTGCAAAAAGGGCCAAGTCCACCAGCAATGTTATTGGTGGCGCGGTTTATACCAGCAGACTCGCCGATATGTCCTTTGTTGTGACGTTTGTCAACAAATTAAGAGTTCTACTGTGTCGCGACCACCACAGTCACAGCCTTTTATTTCTAATCAGCCGTTTGGCTGTGTTTATCTTGATCTCTGCGGTCCTCTTATATCCGATAATGCTTTCAAATGTATTTTGGATTCAGTGGATTCTTGCACAAGGTTCTTCTGGGTCTGGCCGCAGCGCTTGGCTGACTCTTGCACTGTTATAAAAGATTTGCATGTCTTTGTTGGGACTTATGCATGTGGCACTTTCCATTCAGACCAGGGTCCGGCTTTGGCCTCTAAGGCGTACCGCGATTCCATGATGTCAATGGGGGTGCAGGTGCATTTCTTGTTTCCATATAGGCCTGAGGGCAATTCTGTTGTGGAGGGGATGAACCGTGACTTAAAGCAATCTTTAACAGCAAGGGCATTAGGTATGGGCCGTGGCTGGTTACCTCACCTTTATGGGATTCAACATGCTCTCAATAACCTCCCTCAAAGATCACTGGGTGGGCGGACCCCGTACAAAATGCTCTTTGGCATCAAGATGTTTGTTCCGGACCTTGATGGTCTAGACGTTGTGGCGCCTGTCACAACCTTTGATGTAGATAACCATTGTGCTGTCTTACAGGATATACAAAAGTGTTGTGATGTCTGGCTAAAGCCAATTTGCCTTTGACTGAGCCTTCTGATGCAGAGTCTCTGATTCCTGTTTCTGGCTGACTTCCTAAAGTTGGAGATCTGGTTCATGAAAAGGTGGCGATCAAGAAAGAATTTGTTCTCTCCTACCGTGCTCCTGTTCCAGTACTTGGTCTTCAGGGTACCCGAATTGTGATTTTATCTCCGCTTCCTGGATACAAAGAAAATCGCTTTGCTTCAAATGAACATGTCAAGTTACACCATTTGGCCAATACTCAATAGTATGCCTCGGGGTGTCCCCAGACGGGATATTCCTTTACAGCCTGTGAGCTCCCTTCCTACTGATTCTCCCCAGCTTCCGGAGGGGGATGTCGAGTCTTCAACTGACCTGGTACCTGTTGTACGTCTTCACACTCCACAATGGAAATCGTCTATTCTGATCCACCTGTCGAGGCCCCATCGGGAGAGCAAGCCTCAGGTCTCTATCCAGAATCTCAGCCTCCATTATTCCAGCTGAGTTCTTCTGGTTACTATATCGATCAAGATAATTTTTCTTCAGACGGTTCTTCTTTGTCCTCTGTTTTAACCCCACCACCTGCGCGGATTTGTGTTTTCACCTCCTGGTTAAAATGCACTTATCTGGTTCCACTTTTTATTTATATGTGGATCATGTTTTCCATGGTATTTTCGTTCATGTGGACTGGAGATTAATGGCCACTACCTCCCAGAACATTCTGCTGCAGAACTTGTTGACGGGGTGTTGGCCCCACATTCTTCCTTGCATAAAATGAAAAGAGACCAGTCCTTTGTGAACATTTCAGCGGTCCCAGTCACTGATGGAATTGTGTGGGATAAAGTACCATTCGATGTATTCGGACCTATGGAGACCCTACAGATACCATATGTATTCCGGTTTTCCATGGGTGATGTGATAGTGCCTGGTTTGAAATCGGATGATTGGGATATCGATGCTGTAAATTTTATGTTTTCTGAAATACAATATTACACTGTCTTTAACACTGAGGATTTGTATCTAAATTCTGCTAACTATGCCGATTTGTTCTGTTATCAACATTATGGACACCATTTTTTGCATAGAGCTAATGGCCAGCGTCCCCAATTTAATTACACTCAATGGGAACATTGCCCAACTCCATCTCAGGGTAGTTCCAATACACAAAAGATGAAGTATACTTATTTTTCCAGTTATAATATTTCAGACCCGGCATCATACTATTTTAAATTGGTTCCCACTCTTTTGAAAAAATATATGCTTACTCAGACCAAGTTAATATATGCACCCCTGTTTATTGATAATCTAGCCCTGAAAGGATAAGATTACTGGAAGGACAATATTGAATTGAAATCAGTTTGGAGCACTAAATCCTGGCAAGTCCAAGGTACAGAATCTCTATTCGGTGCATGTCTGGTACCTATGCAAATTATCTTCCTCAGTGACACGGTCCAAACAGACTACTTGCCTAGAGTTGGCTAAGATTAAAAAACTGAATAGTCCCATTATTCCCTCCTCGGCGCTTTTTGATAATTGGCAAGCTTATACAAATTATACTCAAGACCAACTAAATAGTATGATACAAAACAGTACATTTAATTCTTCTATGATCGCTCCAACTGGTTGGTTATTATGGCATTTGAACACAAATGTTTGCCATTCTCGTTTTGTGAACACTACTTCTGGGTTGAGATTAAATAGACCTGATCCACATTATCCACAAACACCACATTTCAACACTGTTACTACTTATTCCATAGGTAAATCATGTCAACAATGGTTAGAACATTGTACATTGTCTGCTGTGAAAAAATATCTTTCCCTCCAATCCGAAGATATAAACTTATCTGATTTCCTTTTGGGTCTAAAAGCCCCACGTTCAAAACTATTTATTTATGCTGCATATAATGAACTTTGGAAATTGTCGCAACTGGAAGCTGCAGTACTGTTATGCCAAATTGATCAGGATAATTTAGTTAAAGTGCTTGCTGTTGTCGACAACAATATTAATACATTGTCCTCTCGTATTTACACTTTAGATAACATTGTGTAATCCGTAATTGATATTGTGCAAACTGAGGTATCTACCTTATATCATGGTCAGAATCAACTTAGATCAGTTATGCAATTTGGGTGGACATTGCAAACACTTAAGAATGGACGGGACCCCTGGCATTACCTTAACTGTAGCGCATTATTCTTACCATTTAATTTGACACATAAACAACAGTTAATGGCTATGAAAGATGCTAGTTGCACATTGCTACATATAGAGAAACTTGAACAACTTCCCTTTACTGTAGCGGAAACTCATTCTGCTGTATGGTTAATACACAGAGGGGCATATTCTCAAGGACTTATCGCCGAGTTAGCGGCACTTTATCGCAGCCAAAGTGGCGATAAATTTATCGCACCATTCACAAGCAGGTGCTAACAGCCGATATCACCAGTTTTCCCGCGATAGCAGCCGCAAAAAACATCGCCACAAATGATACCGGCAACTAATGCTAATGATATGCAGAGTAGGCGTACCCGTGCAAAAAGCCTCGAAAACACCACTCCGCAACATTCTCAACGACCAGCCAGATCGGCGAAAAGACCACGAAACATGAGATAATGCGCGTTAGCAGCAGGAAATTAACACCTGCTCTGACCTGGTGTAAAGTCGGACGGCAGCCTGCACCACAAAAGGGAGTCCAGCCCACAGCCACACCTGAAGAACAACAGATGCCATGGAGCCACTGAACATGCGGGCCGGACACTCAAGAGGGCCCCAACACCCACCGCCACCACCCCCAGGACCACCCCCACCCCCCGGACACCCACCGCCCCCCGGACCAACACTGAGGCAGCGCAGACAAAGACAGCGACCCTCCGAAAATGCACCAACCTCACAGACCCAACACCAGAGAATGTCATTGCCCACTATATGCCCAAAGGGACAACCCTCCTCCGCATCCTGACCACCATTGCCCACAGGCTGACGGTACCAACACAGCGGACAACCAACATCCCACCGCAGACAAAGCTGCTGGCCGTGCTGCACGTGTTGGCCTCTGGTACCCTCCAACCAACATCCGCCTGAGACGGAGGAGTCACACAGCCAGGCCAATCCAAGTCCCCCACAACGGTCATGGATGACACCATCAGCTTGGTACCCCACTATCTATACTTCACACACACTGCTCAGGAACAGCCGGAGACCAAGCAAGGCGTGTACGCCACAGCTGGTTTCCCGCACGTGTCAGGGGGCAATTGACTGCACACATGTCCTACTAGTGGCCCCTGGCGACACTGCACACAACAAGCGCATCAGAAAGCGCACGTATCCCACCAATGTGCAGGCAATAGTGGACCACCGTGGAATCCCCGCCAACGCCGCCAACCACCCAGGCAGTGTGCATGATACCTGCACCTCCCGACAGTCCATCATCAACCTGCTCCACCAGGATGGCACTCACGGAAATGCACTGCTCGTTGGCCAATATCAAATGCACACACCACACACCTCAACTCCACAATCATGCAACACACAACACAGGAAATGCACATGTTACAAGCTCACCTACAACATTCACACCCACCAGACACGACAGCACAACTCACTGTGGGACCCTGGGCCAGCCATGTACATGAGCCGTCAACGGCATGGCACCTCGGACACACAATAACAGAATGTCGGAAGAGGTGGGGACCAGGCATGTGCGAAGGAGGCAAGGGACCGATGAATGAGAATGTACACAATGCCAAGTGTGGCGTGGATGTGCTGGCCAGACTGCAGTATGCAGACCACACACATATCCATGTCGACACACACCGCTGGTGTTTGGAGTGTAGGGGACAGTGGACGCAACCATGTCACCCCAGCCAGTGGGGAAGATCGCGGAAATGTAGCTTGTGACGTCCCCCCCGTAAGCGTGAGCGGAGTGGGCTGGCCCGGCGTATGCCAGGCCAGCGTAGGGGTGTGAATAAAAGGCACGTAACTCTGGGTGCGGTCCTCTTCCCGAATGCCCAACGTCTCTGCCAGGGCGGCGCCTCTCACCCCACCACGAGGCCGACGCCATGAGCGGTGTTGCCAGCGATCCTGTGCGCCTGCTGCACCCCGGGACGCTGGTCCCCGAATCAGTCCTGCCCGCCCCTGCGCACACAGGCCACAATGCCCACCTCCTGACACCGGCGTGTGTCGAAGAGGGCCCACCATGTGCCGGTGCAATCTCCAAGCCCGAGGCCTGCGACCTTGGCAGCCTCCTCAGACCATCACGGCCTCCGCAACACAGGCCCGCAGTACTCCATTCACGTTGATGTACTCCACCGGCATGCACAGGGGACAAGTAGGTCACACATTTGGAACTGAGTCTTGATTACACCATGGCAGAGCACATAAATCATGGCTGAGTGTATGTCACTATACACCCTTCGATGTGGTGCCAACAGGTCTTAGTGTTACATCACAGCCGCAAGATTCTGTGGGCCCACGCGGACTACTGCTCTCGGCCTACGCTGCGCTCGAGTAGGTCACAGTATTGGAACTGAACATCGATTATTCAAAGGCAGAGTACGAATCATTGCACGCAAGGAGAGGCATAAGAGGATGACGCGTTACATTTGGGAGGAAAAAAGGATCATCGTTACGGAGGTGATCGAACACTACTGACAACTGCCCTGATGTCACTAACTCTGTGCATCGCGGGCCTACGACACGTGGCTGTGGCCCACTGCTGACTGCTGCCTCCGGCCTACACTGCGGTCCAGTAGGTCACAGAGTCTTGATTCGGCAATGCCGGAGTACATATCAGTGTACCGGCATCGTCGCAGACTGCATCCCCTCTCAGCCCCGGTGCCACTAAGTCTGTTCCCGGACATTCATGGACACTCTCTGGTCGTACATTGGTGGCGTCTGAGTCTATGGACTAGGGGGTAGTTTTCATGCTCATGCAGCTGATACCGAATTGGTGGTGGCAACGAGGCAGTCGCTTTCCACTCCTCCATTTGCTGCTTCCGGATAGCTTCTGCCCTCTGCATCATGCCCTGGAGGACACCTTCCACTGTCCCCCGCAACCCTCCGCCACATTCACCTTCGACATGGACGAGGACCCGCTCAGTCTGCATGGCCCTACCTCAGTCCTGTGGCGGTGTGCCTGTGCCTGCCGCTGTGCATCCGAGGCCACCAACTCTGTGCAGCTCAAGTCAGGGACCCTGTCTGAAGGAATATTGGATGACCTCTGTGACGGTGGTCTTGGGGTCATCGACGCCATGTGAATGTGGCCCTGCGCTGTCCGCTGCCTCCGGCCTCCACTGTGGACCACCAGGGCTCACACATCAAATCTAGTCCTGACCGGCCCGGACGTCGCATCACCGCAGGAGGCACACGCCACCACGCCAGGGCCAACTCCAACCACCATCTGCCAGAGTCGTAACAGTGGTTCTGGCAGACTAACGGAGTTGCTCAGACCTGTCGTGGATGCCATCATCTGCCTGATCCCCTGCTCAGCACTCCAGGTGCCACTGACTCAGTGCACCGCAACCCATGGACCGTTACTGATTGAGTTTTGTGCTGTGGAGAGGTTGCGCAGCAATGTCACCTCAGGCAGTGTGGGGGACCTGGGACGTTGATGAGGAAGTTGATGCAGGTCTAACACACCCCACTGCATCTGCATCAGGAATATCCCGAATATCCCGAATGGACACAATCCTAGTCATTTTCATCACATTTCATCACATGAGCGCGCTCAGCTCTAGTGCCCCAACCTCAGTGCACTGCAACTCACGAACACTTCTGTTTGTATGTTGGGTGACCTCTGTACTTGCTCCGGCTCCCTCCATGTTGCTCAGCAGTTGACTCTGTTATGCAGGTGTTTTCTGTTTCCATTGCACTGGTGTCCACTGTTCAAGTTGTTGCCAGCACCAAGCACTCCGTGCGGGCTGGCTTATGCTCACCCCACACACATCCAGCACAGGCGTCACTGTACATGTGGCCCTGCCAATAAAGGGGCCAGGCGCACGTGCCCGTAGCCAGTTCAACATAATATCTGCGTGTGTCCCTGTGGTCTTGTTGTATGCATGAGGGCCCTGGGCCCTACGACATTACATTGTGCTGTGTACAGCAGACGCAGACATGTCACCGCAGGCAGCGGGTTAGAGCTTGGACATGTGGCTTTGTCGTCACCCACTCAATTCGTAAGGGGAGTGGCCTGTGCCGTCGTACGCAGAGCCAACGTGGGTGTGTGACTGATATGTGCGTGCCCCTGGGCGTGGTCCTGTACTGGGAATGTGCATCTGCATGTGTCTCTATGGCAGTGTGGGTCTCCTTTGTGGGGTGTAGGTGGTCCCTGAAGGGTAATTGACACCCACGTATGTGATCTAGTTCGCCTTCCATGGGTTCGGACCACACCCGCACCTGTTCGGCCACCTCCTTTTGGCGTTCTGACACCTGGCATTGGGGTGCCATGTGTGGGTAGGTGAAGTGTTGTGAGCCAGCCGTGCTTGCGGTTGCTTCATGCTGTGTGGGCTGTTGCAGGGGCTGGGTTCTCCTCTGAGTAGCTTGTCTGCCCTGGTCCTGGTGGTGGGTTGCGTGGGTTGTCCATGGGCGTCGGTGTCGAAGGTGTGTTGGTCGTCTCCTGCATCACTGATGGGTTGTCTGGTCTGACCTGCTGGAGGTGTTGTTTGTCCCTCTGCAATGTGAAGGGGAGATGCATGTTGACATTGTGTTGACATTTATGTTGGCGCATTGTTCTTGCAGACATGCAGACTGTGTGACAATGTACATTGTGACTGTTTGGGCGGTGCTGGCAATTTGAGGGGGGACAGTGGACATTTGGACTACATGACTGATGTGAGGTTGTACCCGTACATATGCATCTCACAGTTCCCTGCTCTGTCAAATGTGATTGGCCTGTTTCTGCACATGGGCGGACCCAGTTGTGTCCCCTGTTCTGCAGTGTCAGTGTTGCACTTTGTGCCACATTGTCATGGGATGTGCTGTGATTGCCATGTGTGTGTGCTGCAGTGTGCCACGGGGATGGGGGACATGACCCTGGGTAATTGTGGGTGTGCAGTGTGCTACACATCGTTGTGCATGTGTTTCCATTGTGCCCATCTCCCCCCGTCCCCCCAGTCCCTGTTGGTTACTCACCCTTTTGTTGTTGTGTCAGGTCCTCTCGAGCTGTGTCCGTACTTCCACCTCCTTGCACCGTCTCCACACTGATGACTGGCCTCCATTTCCTCCAGCTCCTCCTGTGGCGCAGGACTCCCACCTCCTGTCGCCGTTGCTGCCTTCCTGTTGGCAGCGGCTTGGGGCCTGGTTTAGGTTTTCACGTCATGCCAGCGCCTCTTGGCCTCCTTCATTGGCCTCGACACTCCGGCTGCATTCAAGGTAGTCTGATTGTGGGTCAGTTGCTGGTAGTGTTCTGTCACATCCGTGACGCTGGTCTTGTTTTCCTACGGACTGCACCCCGTCTTCCTCTCCCTCTTCTCCTTGGCCTTCCCCGACCCGGTTGGTCCTTGCTGGTGGTCTGTGGGGCTTGTGGGGTTTGCGTTGGCCTCTGCGTCGGTCAGGGTGCATCCATGTTGCTACGCACTTTGGATTGTTTCTGGTGTGTTGTTTTTGTTGCTTTCATAGTGCATTTTCCCGCCAGACGCGTGGGATTTGCAGGCCTGCCGCTGGTTTTCGCTGCTTTTTGTATCACGATTGGCCTCATCGCAGCTTTTTTTGCGTTCGTGTTTTGCATTTCTGCGGCGTGGCGTTGATTTTTACGTGGCCATTTGACGCGTTATCTGGTGACTATCGCATGGTACCGCTGTGTTGTGAATACTTGGTTAACAAGGCGTAAATTTCCCGCGATAGACTGCGATGTTGGAGGTTGCGTTAAGTAACTTTTGCGATGGTTATCACACGTTCTTGAGAATATGCCCCAGAGTTATCTAGTAGCCCATCACACGTTCTTGAGAATATGCCCCAGAGTTATCTAGTAGCCCATCTCGATGTTTCAGTTCACTGCCTGCATGAAACACTTCCCAGTAGGTAGATATGAACCCCTTGGGAGCAGCTACATATATGAATTATTGTCCCTGCCCTTTACATATCATTGTCACCGAGCTGAATTCGAACTGTTAATGGGTCCCTTAGTGACCCATAACCAGGACTGTTCCTTGGGTATGCGACTTGTGTACAACCCTGCATTGTGGCCAGTGGCAGTTGGCGATCCCTGTGCAAATGCACAGCGTCTTCTGGAACTCAGTTTCATCGAAATCACCACAGGTTGTCCTTTCATGGTCTTGTCGACAACTGGATACGAGGAGCACGTTTGTATCTTGACTTGCTCAACTAGATGGCTGACATTTCTAATTTGTAGGGTTCGGATTTCTTACTGGAATCCTTGTCTGTTCACTTAACATCCTACATCCTGGGTCCCAGCGAGGTGCTGTAATTGGATACATTTTTTACTGAAAATCTTTTTTCCAATTCGGCCATAGTACTTGTAGAATACACTGTCTAAAAACTATTTTGAACGCTTTGGTTCTGCTTATCACCTGATTTCTGTTGTCATTTTGGTGCTACCATCCTGACCAAGGGGAGGGTGTCGTGTCCCGCGCAGGCCCATTGTCCTTTTCCCTACTACTAGAAAGGGGGACCCCTGGCAAATGAAAGGGCAGGTATAGCAGGGGAAATACGGACAACCAACAACAGAAGATTACCTGCCACAAGAATTCAAAAAGGCCCTAGAAAAGGATCCTACTATTAAATCAGCACGGCACCAAAGCAACAGAGACAAATGTCAAAATAGTCCAACCATAACGTGATTCAATCATAATGGTTTCTCATTTTTATTTTCATATTATCAAAAACATTTAATCACATTTTATCAAAATGAATATATAACAAAACAAAATTCACTACAATAACCATGTCCCACACGTCTCATTCAGATACCACAGTCATACTATCATATATTCCAAATCACATCATCATTCATCAAACATACAACATTTTCATCACATCAACAAGTACATCAAGATTGTAAAACTGCCACATGATAGTTGGATGACAAGTTCACAATAGTCATCAAAAGGGTAGGGGTAGAACCAATCCAGCTACCCGTAGTCGTTGTAACGCCAACGCGCGTTTCGGTGTCTAACCCCAGCCGGGGCTACACCTTCATCAGGGCAGGAATGAACAAGTGGTGTGGGACAGAACATCTAAAGTAATAAAGAAATATAAAAATACACACATTTTATGTACATAAATATATAAAAATCCAACATCAGTATTCTATTTTCTTGGATAAGGTGCTGTAATGACTGAATAATCAGCCCCGATGTGAGGGAGAATACTCAAGCTTATAAAAAACGCAATAAAATAACCTGAAATAGGGTGCATCACCAGATAAGAGAAAACAGAATAGAGATAAGAGATGGAAAAAAAAAAATTTATTACAAGAGAATAAAAGAAAAAGAAAAACGAAAACAGAAAAAGAAGAAAAAGAAAAAGAAAGAAAAAGGAAAAGAAAAAGAAACACACAGTGCCATTTATGCGGAAGTTGAAAGGGTGCATATCACATGCTCCACTCCAGCATGCGAATAAAGCATTCACTCACATCCGTCCACTAAATACCTGATAATAACAAGCAATGAAAACACTGATTTCTTCCAGATATAGTTTAAGTTCCACAATAGATGAATAAAACTCCAATGTAGATCTATAATAGCAATGAAGAAATACAATATCGACAAATTTTTTTTATAAATAAATAAAATCAATCCTGTAGAGACATCTATAACTTAGGTACGCAACACATAGATCTCATAAGGACAATAGGGGAACCTACCCAAAAAAAGGGTCCAAATCGGCCCTGATCAATCGTTTCCTTTAGTGGCAATCCACGAGATAATGAGGGTAATCGGGGCTGACGCTCCAAGGCATATAATCCGAAGACAACGTCCAAGGATTCAGACCTGATATCGTTCTCCAAAATAACAGTAATATCTATATAGAAAAAAGGGGGGAACATATCTGAGTAGCACACACGGAGATATTTAGCGACCAACGTGAGCTTACACTCATAACCAGGAGAAATACAACAACCCACGATCCTACATAGAATAAACTACATGCGAGCTGACGGGGAGCTACACTAAAACCACTTCGTAAACAAAGATGATCAAGGACAAGAGGCGTACACTCAGCCAGTATGATCAGCCCGTGTAGGAGACCCGGTAAATCTAACAGGGCACTCTGCATGTGGCTACTTCAAAAATAGGTAGAAGCCAGGGGCAACATCGCCTCATACTGTCAAACGATAGAGTGAAGTGGCCTCTACCACATCACAGAAAAAGTAAATAGTTTACAAACATATACTTCAAACCAGAACTCTATAGAGGACCATTAAGAACAAAGTAAAAAATCCCGACAACATTTTCTCCAGCTTACCTATATATCAGCGTAGCGTCTGATGGAGGATACTTCTTCCGGGCTCAAACGAAGCCGCTATCCGGGATTCAACACAACGGGACGAAGGAAGGCAATTTCAATGGTTCACGTGCCACAGCGAACCAATGCGAGACTCAGACCATAAAAAGAACCGTAATAGAAAGCGGACAGCGGGAAACATAGTCTTCCCACGTACCAACGGCTGCCATCATACCCCGATAAACCAACTCACTTAATTCAAGGGGGATAGTTCTTTAAGGGAAATACTAAGATGAAATACAGGCGTCCCTCTCATTCTACCCATTCTTTTAATAACTCAAGGACTATGGGAAAAATTACTAGAAAAAAATAAAAAGAAAAAAAGAAGAAAAAGAGAGATAAAAAATAAATAAAGCTACTTCTCTCAAAGTCAAGAGAGGAGATGTACCAAACACACAAGGGAACTACATTGAACAAACAAAAATAAGATACATAAATCCAGAATCGCCCCAGATGTCCAAACGGGGCAATCAACATATCCCAGAGGAACGAAGGAGATCAGACCACATGCTATATAATAGTATTCTCCCATGGACAATTTTCATTCAATTTATTTACAGCATTCAGGAGGTAAATCCAAAATACCTCTCTTTTTTTGCGGATCAAGGTGGTATCTTTTCCCGGACTGACAAAGATTTTTTCCAGGATTGACCACTTAAGATCATTTTCAGAATGATTTTTCTCAAGCCAATGGCAAACAAGGGGAGCCGAGAGTTTTTTTATTCGGACGTTGGATTTATGTTCCCAATCCTGATTCTGCACTCACGTCCAGTTTCTCCAACATACACAAGGTCACACGGACACATGATAATGTAGATAATGTTGGGGGTGCGGCAGTTCGTCATTCTCCGGAGCGTGACCACCCGCTCAGGGGTGTTGATAGTATCGCCCACCATGGCGTTGGGGCAAGCCTGACAACTGCCACAACGATGGTTGCCATAAATAGGTTCAAGACCGCAAATGGCTTTTTGGAATAGAGCAGATGGCTCCTGCATCTTCCCTTTTACTAGATGGTTTTTAAGATTTTTATTTCTTTTAAAAGCGAAGATGGGTTTGGGGAGTTTTTCTTCACCATTGCCAAGGTTAAGAAGATACCAACAAGAATTTATGGTCTGTCTCAATTTGTGATTAATGTTAGAGTGTCTGGTCACACAGACCAGTTTGTCCATAGATCCGGTTTCCCTAGATAAAAACATGGAATCACGATTGATATATCTCGCCCTTTTGAACGATTCTTTGATCAGTTTATGGGGATAACCCCGATGAGCAAGTTTTTCTTTGAGGACGTCCGCTTGCTTCAAGAAGTCCTTGATGTCAGAACAGTTTCTTCGTATGCGTAGAAACTGGCTAAAAGGGATACTATCCCTTTGACGACGAGGATGGTAACTACCATTCTGCAATAGAGTATTTCTTGCGTTTTTTATAAGCTTGAGTATTCTCCCTCACATCGGGGCTGATTATTCAGTCATTACAGCACCTTATCCAAGAAAATAGAATACTGATGTTGGATTTTTATATATTTATGTACATAAAATGTGTGTATTTTTATATTTCTTTATTACTTTAGATGTTCTGTCCCACACCACTTGTTCATTCCTGCCCTGATGAAGGTGTAGCCCCGGCTGGGGTTAGACACCGAAACGCGCGTTGGCGTTACAACGACTACGGGTAGCTGGATTGGTTCTACCCCTACCCTTTTGATGACTATTGTGAACTTGTCATCCAACTATCATGTGGCAGTTTTACAATCTTGATATACTTGTTGATGTGATGAAAATGTTGTATGTTTGATGAATGATGATGTGATTTGGAATATATGATAGTATGACTGTGGTATCTGAATGAGACGTGTGGGACATGGTTATTGTAGTGAATTTTGTTTTGTTATAGATTCATTTTGATAAAATGTGATTAAATGTTTTTGATAATTAGAAAATAAAAATGAGAAACCATTATGATTGAATCACGTTATGGTTGGACTATTTTGACATTTGTCTCTGTTGCTTTGGTGCCGTGCTGATTTAATAGTAGGATCCTTTTCTAGGGCCTTTTTGAATTCTTGTGGCAGGTAATCTTCTGTTGTTGGTTGTCCGCTTTTCCCTATGTTAGCCTGAGCACGTTGCAGACTGCCCTCTGCTTTGGGCACGTTACTATACAAATGAATTTTGCTTTGTGACATACTGTACTTTCACACAGACCCTGCCGTTGTTCTCATGTTCTGTTCTTTCCTGGGATTTAGTCTGCCACCGTAGACAAGGTCAAACAACAATGCCCCTTGTTATTTTGTTCTGGTCAGGCCTCAGCACCTAGACAAAACACACAAATGCAGCTGTTATTTTCAAACACATATTTTGTCATATAACTTTGTACAGAATAGGTAACAACACACTTGGAGAGGAGTCTTTCCATGGAAGAGATCGTGACAGCACCTTAGATGTAGAACTTTCATCTGTGCATGCTAAGGTACGGGGTCTGCAGCAAACACCCAGAGATCTTCTGATATATAATCACTTTGCGTCTGTTGAAGGGGAGGGAGTTAGGCTATCCTGTCCTGTATAATGACAGCTCCTTTTATGATTTATGGACAACTTACTATGCTGATCGTATTTGTGTTAGGCATTTTCTTACTCATTGTGGCACTTATACTGCATATTAGAGCACGATAGTTAAAATAAAAATTTTAAACTTTTCGTGTGTCTCTGTCAGATCTTATTGTGGACTAGTACGAGTGTGAGAGCAAAAGGGTGTGTCCTGCAACCGAGATCCCTGAGAGGCTTGGAAGTGTTGTGTTCAAGGGGTGTGTAATCACCTGTTCTCTGTGAGTGAGTAGTAGGGCAAGTGAGACACTATAGCTAGTCGGTCCCGGGCTCATGGGTACTTAGGTGGTAGGATGACTCAGTCCCTGCCTACTAAGGTTCTATGATCCCAAGCATAGTTCTGTGCCTCTGCAGAATCCCTGCAACAGCTTCAGTATGTGTGTAAGGATCATTGGCCAATCACAACACACTTCGCTTGGTGACGCTCTGGGTGGGATAGCACCGGATTCACGTGAGGCAGCACTGCCGGATAATCATCCTACTCTGGATAGGTATTAGTGTTTGTGATTGCAGTGATATGCCGCTGTGACGGGCCATGTGATACACGAGGCTGCTGGGCTGAGTTTCAGCTTGACTGAATGCAGCAAGCCCCCAGACTACGGTAGTGCCAATGTAATTAAGTGAGTTGTAAACACAGTCCTGTCAAACTCAATTTGTGAATAGACTGAGGCTAGTATCCAGGCTCAGTCTCGGGCAGCATAGTGTGCACTCTGCCAGCAGCATGAGGCTCGTACTGCTACAGCTGTTCTCGTCGATCAGGCTTGAGCCTCACTGTGCCGGTGTGATGTAGACTGTGGTGATTGCGACCCCCAGCATGTAATTATGTGTGTAGGCCTCAATGGTGCAGTTTACAGAACTAACACACACACAGTACTTGTGGATCTGTAGTCAGACCACGAGCGATCCTCCTATGTTTATTTATATCCGCGGTCCACAACCGGCCCCTTGGATGCATGTGGATACATGATATCGTAGTGGCCGGATGGCTCACTACATCCCTCCTAACCTTGAACACAAAAATAAAACTTTAAAATAAAATACGAAAATAAAACATGATCACAGCATTTCTCAAAACTCTTTCCACCAATGACATCGGGGTATTATTCTACAGCTTCTGAGCACACAAAGTCTCCCAGCCGCTGGTTGGGGCATGGATTGTCTTTGAAACAGTAAGGATGACCTCTACACATTGCCGGGATCCACCCAGGATGATGGATTCTCCGCAGAGCTCAAGTCATCACCTGTTGTTGCCCGAAGTTGAGCATTTTCACAGATGTTTTCTCTTGAATCACTGGCTTCAAGCTCCCACTCTCCCATGGTCTGCTCTCCCATGGCTATCGTTGGTTCGCAATCATCCTGTAGATCGGGCTCATTCACGGCTTTCTTAAACCACAATATATTTCTGAACATCACCAACGCTCCTTTCTTCACGGTGACCATGGTGCCCTTAACTCCAATCACTTCCCAGATCTCATTTTCGAAAGGAGTCCTCAATTTCCACCCAGGATGTCTGTCCTTAATTACTACTTTGTCTCCCACTCCAATGATTGATTCCTGCGCATGGAGATACTTGCTTGCCATCTCATTTTTTTTCCTGTGTTTTTTATAGCGCAAACTTGACCCGAAAGTGTCAGGTATCAGAGCGCTTTACATGAGCACCAGTTGCGTTACGCAAGGACACGTTCATTTTGTTAGGCACAGGGAGATTAAGTGATTTGCCCAGAGTCACAGGATACTCGAACCCAGTTCCCCAGATTTGAGATTGTCCGCCCTTGCTGTTGGGCCACATCCTCTCCTCAAATTGTTGTTTCCTCTTCTGCGGCCTCTTTATCAAAAGTCACCGGGCACCTCTCACAGGTCTTTTTATCATGAGTTCACTCGGAGCACATCCCGTGGTGGAATGAGGCATTTGGTGATAGGCTCTTAAATTGTTGTAAACACACTTTGGTCTACACCAATTCTAAGGGCTTTGTTTAAAGTCTGCATAAATCTACCTCCCCATTCGCTTGAGGCCACTGGGGAGTGATTTTTCTGTGCTTAATGTTGAGATGATGAAGGTAGTCCTTAAATTTATGCCCATTAAAAGGCCACCCATTATCGGTTTTCACCTCATCCGGCAATCCAAGCATGGCAAATATCCATTCTAGAGCGCATCTTACACAATCAAAGGACATGGACCGAATGAGTTTCACGACCGAGAATTTCGTGTGACTGTCTATCATTACAAGTGTTATCCTCCCATCTGGGAAACTGCCGAAGCCCATATTTACCTTGGACCAGGGCCGGTCACACAGTTCTTCCGTGATGATTAGATGCGTAGCTGCGTCCGCACCAGTGATCAAACAGGAATGGCACCCACGCCCTATCTCCTCCACTAGGCAATCCATTCAGAGAAACCATACTTTTGACCTTAGTCGTGCCTTGGTCTTTGCCAGTCCCTGATGACCTTGATGGGCCAACTCTGCAGTGCGTCTCCACAGTCTCTGAGGTATCACAGTGTGTTGACCCCTCAACAGGAGCTCTTCTTAGCTCTTGCTCAATTCGTCTCTGCAATGTCACATACTGGTCCTCACCTCTCATTCTTCATTGACCAGACTGCCCAGTCCTTTCAGGAAATCCTTCCACCTCTGCTCCTTGAGTGTCTCCCTCACTTTTCTGAGGCAGACATCCTCTTTGGTCGCTTCCACAATTTCATCAACTGACAACGCTCTGGGGCAGGCCGTCTCAGTAACGAGTAGTATGAAGTCTTCCACTCTCCCATCAGTTCCCTTGTGCACCCATGGTTCTTCAGCCAGGGGATGTCGGGAAAGGTAATCAGCTGGATTATTCACCCCAGGTCGATAAGCACCCTCAAAATTATACTGCTGTAACTTCACCACCCATCTCTCAATTCTGGGTGGACCATTCCGGGTGGTTCCGCTGAACAAAGGCACAATCGGTGATCACGCGAAACTGATGTCCACACAAATAGATGTGAAAATGTTGACATGGCCACCTGATGGCTAACGCCTCCCTTTCTATCTCGGCATACCGGGTCTCTACCGGAGAATGCACCCTACTGGCATATGCAATTGGTACCCAATCTCCGGACGCTTTCCTCTGTAACAGTACTACTCCCAGCCCTATCGGGCTAGCATCCACAATAAGCTCCATCAGTCCTCCAGGCTGGAAGTAGGCCACCGTGGCTCCTTGAAGTAATGCCTTCTTCACATCTTTAAAGGCCTGGGAAGCTGCACACGACCACTCCCACTGCATGTCCTTCTTGGTCAGCACCCTCAATGGCTCAGAGATAGTCGCCAGTTGGGGAATGAATCTCCCGCAGTAATTAACCACCCCCAGGAAACTGCGCATTCGCGTAGGGTTCTGTGGGATGGTAGCCGCTTTGATAACCTCAACCTTTGCGGGAAAAACTATGAGGCCATCCTTCGAGAATCGATAGCCAAAGAATTAAACCTCAGTGTAAAAGGAACACTTGCTCTTGTGGAGTGTCAGACCCTGTTCAACCAGTCTCTGCAAGGTATCCCTCAGCCAGATATGATGTTCCTCCAGTGTTTGAAAATATCAGCACATCCTCACTGACATTGATAACACCGCCCAATCCTAACAGGGCCTCCCTTATTGCATCCTGGAATACCTCTGGGGCAGAGGATATTCCAAAACTGAGGCTCTTAAATCTCCTCAGTCCCACATGGGTCGAAGAGGTGATAATATATCGACTAGCCTCATCCAACATGAGTTGATGGTACCCCGAGTTGAGGTTCACCTTCCAAAACCATCTCGCTGCATTGATGTCTGTCACTATCTCATCAATTGTTGGGGTAATATGCCTTTCCATTTTGATTGCCTTATTTGGTAAGCACATGTCCACACACAATCTTATCGCCACGGGCTGTTTTGGTTTGGGGGCTATCACTAACGGTGACACCCACAGGGTGGGGCCCGAAACCTTTTCCCTCACCCCTGCCTTTTCCAGATTGTCCAGCTCGGCTTCCACTAGGTGTCTGAGATGAAAAGGCACTCTTCGATGTCTTAGTGCCACTGACCTGACAGTGCTATCAATGTGCAATTTCACTTTGACATGTTTTGGACAGCCTATCCCTTCAAACAGCTGCGGAAATTCCTCCAAGATGTTCTCCGCATGTGACAAGTGTATCTGTTTGGCAAACAGTACTAATCCCAAATCCTCTGCGGTGTGTCATCCAAGCAGGGTTCCTGCACTCTCTTTGGTGACATGAAATCTTATCCACGATGCCAAGTCCCCATGACTCATATCCACCTCAATGACTCCTTGCAGGGGCATGGGTGTGGTACCCCCGTAGTTGTATATCTTTGCCTTGGTTTTCTTTAACAGAGGTGGTGGCTCCAGTAGTTGATACTTTTCTGCATCCAGAATGTTCACTGACGACCCTGTGTCAATGAGAGCTGTTATCGGTGTGCCTCGAATGCTCACCTTACACATCGGTGGAGGTCTTTTCTTTTGGCTGCTGCGCCCAGTGAATGACACCATGAACACCTCTACCTCGTCTTCGTCTTCCTCCTCAAGATTCTGCATTTGTTTGTGTACTGTTTCGCAGCCCCTTGCTCATCCTCATCCTCTTCAGCTACGAGATTAACTTTTCCAAACTTCTTGTATTTACCCACTCCACTAGCCTGTCGCACGGCACTCGGATATGCCTTCACAAAGTGATCCAGTTTTCCACAATTCAAACAGGTCCTTCCTTTTGCTGGACAACCTCGCAGGGGGTGACTGGAGAGTCTGCAGTTCCCACACACCTTTTCGGCCGTGGAAGCTTGAGCCCTTCCCTGTCATTGGCCGGCCCATTTTTGGATGGTGTTTACTCGATTCTCCTTGACCTTGATGGGTGTGGCTGATGTGGTTGCCACGGCGGTACAGGCCAGAACCGATTCCATCTCTCCAACCCGGGCATCCGCTAGTTCATGGGATTTGCCCATTATGAGGGTTTCATCTAGCGATATGCCAGGCTGACGAAGGATTTGTTTTCTTAAATTGGTAGACCGGCATCCTTAAATCAACTATGCTCTTATTTCTACGTGCTTACCGATGCCTGTACAGGTGCCAGCCAGTTTTCGCAGTCGCACAAAGAAAATATCCACTGACTCTCCTCTTGCTAACGAGCTTGCCTTAGTTTGAAATGTTTGTAATTCGGATTTAGTTGTTGATTGAAATACCTGATTAGCGCTGTTACTGCTGCATCATAATCATTTTCACCTGTATTCTTGTCAGCTTGGTGATTCCTCGGGAACGGTTCGATGCCAAAAAGGGGTCCACCTCTCGACAGTCCCAACCCTGAATGCTATAATAGCACAGGTGAGTGGGATGATCAAGGGGGGGAAGGAAAGGAAGGGGACAGCAGGGAGGGAGATCTGTAAAGCAAAACAGTATTGGTTAGTACAGGTTTACACTATGTGTCTATATGACTACCTAATGAGCCTTTCGTACCTGTAAAGTAAACACATTTCCTCGTTCCAAGGAGAGGAATGAATAAACGACCTTATTACTAGGTCAGCAAGGAATGGGGGGTTGCGCTAGGAAAGGGGTCACAAACAGAAGGGACTTCAATTGCCTTTGTTACACACGAAGCGTCTGGTCGCACTTTTAACATAGGTCACATATATGATACACATTCAGTATAGAACCATACACACCAGCGTACATGACAGGGCCCGCTTCACAGGGGAAGAGCAGAAGGCCGCCTCTTGAACCCCCTGTTTAGGATTACACAAACAACAATCACCAAAATACTCCTTTTGGTTTTACTGCCATAGTAGTTGTGTAACATGCCATAAAGAAAAATGCGCAATCCAGTAATATGTTGTAGCTTTGCAGTTTTCCTAATCACCTAATGTACCCAAACTGGTGCTCTTAGTTCTGCATCCTCCAATGATTAAAACATAGACCGTTATTGAAGTAGTTTTACACTCCAATCCTCACGGCCGGCAATACGGTAATTATATAGTCTCGATTTTATCTCCAAAAACAGGGCTTAATAGCAATGTCCGATGACAGCAAAGTCTGGACCTTATTGGTGCAAGTGCACCCTTACCGTTACCAAAAATGCAAGCAGGGACTGGCAGCGCGATGCGCTGCTCCGACGAGGAACAATCAGCCCTGATCCCGGCACCGGAGGCTTCTTTATGCTAACCTCCTTTTCCGGGTCGTGGACTTCCTTCCCATGAGGTAAACGCGGATACTTCCGCTTTGCCTCATGGGAATTGTAGTCCGTGTACCATGCCGACAGTGCGCCACTCGCGCCGGGAGCCGGAATGGATCTCCGGACCTCCTACGTCTGCCAACCATCCCTCCAACCAGGACCAGGCTCTGTTCAACCCAACAAGGAGGGTTCTTACGGCGGGAGGTGTGACTATGCTGTGTGTGACGGTAAGTGGGCTAAGCGTGTGTGTGACAGCACATCCCTCCTCCGATGGGCGCCTAGCCAGCCTGGGTTTGTCAGGATTTTTTCTATGTAATGCGGCCGTCAAACGTGAGGCGTGTACGTTTGCGGCAGGTTCCCAGGAGTTTTCCTCAGGACCATAATTCTTCCAAGCTATGAGATAGCACAAGGATCCTTTACTTCTTTTCGAGTCCAAAATAGATTTTACCTCATACTCTGGTTCTTTGTCTATCCAGATCGGTGTAGGCTGTTTTTTCACAGGTTTACAAGAAGGTTTCAACAGAGAAACATGGAATACCGGTTGTATCTTCATATTCGAAGGTAACGCCAACTTAACTGCTACAGGATTGATGCATCGCACTATTTTGTAGGGGCCTATGAACCTTGGATTGAAGATGCTGTATCTTTTAAAACGTATGTTTTTTGTTGACAGCCATACATAATCCCCTTTTTTATATACCGGACCAGGGCATCGGCGTTTATCCGCATACTTCTTGTATTGCTCCTTGGCCTCCAGTAAGCGTTGTCGAGCAACCATGAATGTTTGCTGTATCCTTTTGGTGCGTACCTTTAGTTCAGGAATCTTTTCTGTGTTTCCTGGTTGAACCAAGGGAATAAGCCTAGGGTGTAATCCATAGGTACAATAAAACTGAGCCATTTTGATAGAACTGTGATGGGCACTATTGTATGCTACCTCCGCAAGCCATAACAAGTCCACCCATGCATCGTTGGTGTTGTCTACATAACAACGGAGGTATTGTTTTAAGGTTTGGTTTATGCGCTCCGTTTGGCCATCCGTCTGAGGGTGAAAGGCAGTCGACGTGTTAGCAGAGATCTAGAGGGTTTTACACCATGTCTTCCAGAATTGGCTGGTGAATTGCGAACCCCTGTCAGACACAATGACTGTTGGCAAACCATGCAAACGTACTATATTCATGAGTAACAACTGAGCCAACTGTGCAGATGATGGAACCGATGGGCACGCTATGAAATGCCCCATCTTGGTGAGGCTGTCGACAACCACTAGTATGGCAGGGCATCCTTGGTCTTTAGGTAGGCCTACGATAAAATCCAGAGAGATATGATCCCAGGGCTTTTCCGGGGTAGGTAAGGGATGAAGCAACCCCAGAGGTTTTCCATGATCCGTTTTGGCTTGGTTGCATACCTCACAACTTTTAACCTGTTTCTGTATGTCTCTTCGAACGGTAGGCCACCAAAACCTACGTAATACCTTCTCCAACGTCTTATCCGTTCCGGTGTGACCTGCGCAGGGATTCTCGTGACACCACTGGAATACTTCCTTCTGCAACTTAGGGCAAGGAACTAACAGTTGTTGTCTTCTCATAGGCAATCCTTCCTTGAGTTGCCAGGCGGGATTGATCCTCAACTAATTCTTCCATTTGGTTTTTCTCCTAATGAGTTTTATCTGGCCAAAAAAGCGGTCTGTCTGAACAAGGCCGATCACTTTACTGGTAGGAATGATGGCCTGTGTCTCTGGTTCTATTGTGGTGTCCGGTCTTGAAAGGGCATCTGCTTTTTTGTTATCGACTCCAGGTCGATATGTTACCACAAAGTCAAATTCGGCAAAAAAGAGCATCCATCTTAGTTGCCATGGGGTGAGTAGACGAGCCGATTTCATGAACTGTAAGTTCCGATGGTCTGTGTAGATGGTATGTTTCGCTCCCATCAAGTAATGCCTCCATTCTGCAAAGGCGTTTTTAATGGCTAACAGCTCTTTTTCCGCGATGGTATAATGGGATTCGGCCTGATTCAGCTTACGGGACATATATGCAACCGGATGCAGCTGTCCTGTGTCCTTGTTTCTCTGGGATAACACTGCTCCTACCGCTGTATCAGAAGCGTCCGCTTCTACCACGTATGGGATGTCATTATCTGGATGTGCTAAGATAGGAGCAGATGTGAAGGCTTGTTTCAACACTAAGAAGGCATGCTGGGCCTCCTCCGTCCATTGGAACGAAACATTCTTTTTCAGAAGTTTTGTGATAGGCGTCACCACACGTGAAAACTGATTAATGAAGCGCCTATAAAAGTTCGCAAAGCCCAGGAAACTCTGTACGTCCTTTACAGTGTTGGGCGGGGGCCAATCCATAACTGTCTGTATTTTGCGAAGAGCCATTTCCTGTCCCTCAGCAGATAGCATAACTCCCAGAAATTCCACCTTCTTCACATGGAACTCGCATTTACTAAGCTTACAAAATAAGTGGTTCTTACGTAGCGTCTGCAATATTGCTCTTACATGCGAGGTGTGTTCTTCTTCTCTGTTGGAGTATATCAAGATGTCGTCAATATATACTATGGCCGTTATGTCCAGGTACTCTCGGAGTACGTCGTTTAAGAAGAACTGGAACGCCGCAGGGGCATTACATAGCCCAAATGGCATGACTCTATACTCGAATAGACCATATCGAGTATGGAAAGCCGTCTTCCATTCGTCCCCCTTACGCATCCTTACCAGATAATATGCGCCTTTAAGATCCAGTCTTGTGAATATCACGGCTTGCCGAACCTGGTTCAATAAAACCGGTATTAAAGGCAACGGATACCGTTTTTTTACAGTGACGTTATTCAGTGCTCGGAAATCCACACAAGCCCTTAATTCGCCATTTGCTTTAGGGATGAAGAAGAGTGGCGAAGCAGCCGGGGACTTGGACGGTCGTATAAACCCGTTCTTCTGATAGGTATCTAGGTATTCCCTTAGGTGTTCGTTTTCTGGCTCCTGTGAGCGCATAAATTCTTCCACAGGGTATCACTGCTCCAGGGATTAGGTCTATTTGGCAGTCGTACACTCGATGTGGGGGTAATACGTTCGCTTGTTCTTCGTTGAAGACATCTTCCAGATCGTTGTATTGGAAGGGCAAGTCGATGTCTTGCTCTTCGGCAGTGGCTATCATGTGGATCTTGGATAATGCTGTAGCTGGATTTTCCGGTGGTTTCTGGCAGTGTTCCAAGCAATAAGGGGACACAAATTCCAAAGATGCATCGCTCCAATTGATGGAGGGGTTGTGTCTCCGCAACCAAGGAAGTCCCAAGATTATACCATATTGAGGGGCTTGTATGATGTTAAAGATTAAAGGCTCCCAATGGTTGTTTCCACACGTGACTTCCATTTCCTTAGTGTTGTAACATATGGGCCCTGAAGCCAGATGTCGCCCGTCTACGGCCACCACTGTCTTGGGTTCGGGTTTTTTCAGCAGCACTAGCTGCAATGTTCTGGCCAATTCATCATCCATGAAGAGTCCAGTGGCTCCAGAATCTATCATGGCCTTAAGAGTGTGCCACCGGTTATCTATATGTAGTCGTAGTGTGACATAAAAATGAACGGAGGGGTCTCCTAACCCTTGATTGATGGAAGGAATAATATTCACGCCCAAGAACTTCCCTTCCTTTCTTCTTGAGCTCTGGAGTTTTCCGGTTTTCTTACTTCCATGGTGGCAGTGGTTTGTCCTTCTCTAGCCCGACCTTTAGGTTTGACTAAACAATCTTTCACGTAATGGCCTTTCCTTCCAAAATATAAGCAGAGGCCGTTCTTTCTGCGTTGTTCTCTTTCTTCGGTGGTGAGAGAAGCTCTTACGGTGCCTATCTCCATCGGCTCTGAGGTGTTACAGCCGCTCCCCATGATACTTCTGTTTTTCTCGAACCTAGGAGCTGGTCGGTCAACTTGTCTTCTGTCGTTTTTGCGTTTGGCTAGTCTATGGTCCAGTCTCAAGGTTAGATTGATGAGTTCCATACACGTAGTGGGTTGTGGATCTATAGGTGCCAGTACATCCTTTAATTCATCTTTTAGGCCCTGGTAGAACAAGGCTCCTTGTTTTGCTTTTGGCCAGTCGGTTTCGGCTATCAACCTTTGAAAGGTGTTGATGTATACCAGTAAATCTTTATTTCCTTGTTTTAGGTCAAGCAACTCACGGTCTGCGGTAAAAGCAGCAGCTCTTCGGTCAAACACCCTCTCGAATTCGGTAAGGAAGGCTGACCAATCATATTAATGGGTCGTCTCGACGTACCAACGGTAAAGCCCATTGCGCAGCGTCTCCCGCTTGGTAGGAAATTGTAAATGCTACCCTTGCCTGATTCGTAGTAAAGGCCTTAGGTTTACAACTAAAGTGCAACATTATTTGTGTGAGGAACACCTGGACCTTATTGGGATCTCCTGAGAATCTTTCTGGTGCTGCGAGCGGGATAGGTGTGGGCATCTCTACACTAAAAGGGACCAAGGGATTGGAGAAACCCCCCGTATATCTCCCTACACCTACGTCAAAAGGGTTTCGCTGCATTTGTTCTATCTTCTGTTTAAGGCTCTCAGTTTCTGCTCGAGAGGCGGCTAAATCATGTTGTGCCGCTGCCAGGACTCCTATGACATCCTCTAATGTGGCCATCTTTGTATTGATCCGCCTAGGAGGAATTAAATACGTGGGCTGATTATTCGGTCAGCTCGGTGATTCCTCGGGAACGGTTCGATGCCAAAAAGGGGTCCACCTCTCGACAGTTCCAACCCTGAATACTATAATAGCACAGGTGAGTGGGATGATCAAGCGGGGGAAGGAAAGGAAGGGGACAGCAGGGAGGGAGATCTGTAAAGCAAAACAGTATTGGTAAGTACAGGTTTACACTATGTGTCTATATGACTACCTAATGAGCCTTTCGTACCTGTAAAGTAAACAAATGTCCTCGTTCCAAGGAGAGGAATGAATAAACGACCTTATCACTAGGTCAGCAAGGAATGGGGGGTTGCGCTAGGAAAGGGATCAAAAACAGAAGGGACTTCAATTGGCTTTGTTACACACGAAGCGCCTGGTCGCACTTTTAACATAGGTCACATATATGATACACATTCAATATAGAACCATACACACCAGCATACATGACAGGGCCCGCTTCACAGGGGAAGAGCAGAAGGCCGCCTCTTGAACCCCCTGTTTAGGATTACACAAACAAAAATCACCAAAATACTCCTTTTGGTTTCACTGCCATAGTAGTTGTGTAACATGCCATAAAGAAAATGCGCAATCCAGTAATATGTTGTAGCTGTGCAGTTTTCCTAATCACCTAATGTACCCAAACTGGTGCTCTTAGTTCTGCATCCTCCAATGATTAAAACATAGACCGTTATCGAAGTTGTTTTACACTCCAATCCTCACGGCCGGCAATACGGTAATTATATAGTCTTGTTTTTATCTCCAAAAACAGGGCTTAATAGCAATGTCCGATGACAGCAAAGTCATGACCAGATTGGTGCAAGTGCACCCTTACCGTTACCAAAAATGCAAGCAGGGACTGGCAGCGCGACGGGCTGCTCCAACGAGGAATAATCAGCCCTGATCCCGGCACCGGAGGCTTCTTTATGCTAACCTCCGCTTCTGGACCGCCATACAACAACTCAACGAAGTCAATGACTGTATTGGATTCACTCACAATATCAGTGACATCGTTATCAACTTCTTAGATGTTTCCATCACCAAAACCCAAAACGAATTCGAAACCAATACCTACAGAAAAGATACTGACCGCAACAACCTGTTGCATTACAACAGCTTTCATCAATATTCATTAAAGAAACATTTGCCCTATTCCCAGCTACTCCGCGTAAAGCGCATCACGTCTAACCCAGTCAAATTATCCAATAACATTTCTGAAATGCTACAGAGATTCAGAGAAAGGGGATATCCTTCTGAAATTCTCGATCAGGCTATCACCAGATCTAATACCAAAACTCGCGAAGAACTTCTAACCCACAATCCACGGAGAAAAACAGATCGTATGGTTTTAGTGTTGAAGTTTTCTAAACAGAGCCTGCAACTGAAGCAGATCATCCTTAAACATTGGCCCATGCTACACTCAGAACCTGACTTCAAAGGACTCTTTTCTGAACCACCCCTGTTTGCCTACGAACGAAGTATAAAAATTAAAGAAATGCTAACAAGGCCAAGATTGACCAGTGTAACACCCTCATTCAAGGGTACCATTCCATGTTTGTACTGCAACAATTGTAACAATATCATCAAAGGTAATTATATGACCCATCCACGTAAAGGAACCAAAATCAAACTGAAAGTCAACGCTACCTGTGACACCAGAAACTTGGTCTACTTACTGAAATGCCCATACGGATTTGGATACGTAGGGAAAACCGAACGCAAAATTAAAATCCAATTGAACGAACACAAAAGCAACATCAGAACCTAGAATCAGAAATCCGCTGTACCTACACGTTTCATGGAGTCAAAACACAACATCACTCAACTCAGATTCCTGGTACTTGAAGTGGCAGAAACACGAGAAGACAGAAACAACCACAAATACCTTCTCCAAAGAGAAACTTTCTGGATCAAATTGCTGGACACTCTCACTCTGAATGAACTAAACGACTGGATCGAATACAGCTGTTTTTTGTGAATGCTTCATATCTGTCTACTCATACTTTAATCTACAGATTGCATGGAACTGTTTGACTTCCAGAGCACCTCTCTGACCTCCTGGTCTTCATTCATTCCACACTCCAACTCTCAATTTATATTGCACTGTTGGTCTCTACCAATATCACACTGCTATCTACACACGACTTTATTCTTACCTATATTCTATCCCCCTTATTCTCATCCCTACTTCAGTATGTATTTCTTTCATCCGGGTTATTTCTTTCATTTGGGACATTTATTTCTATTTGCTTATCTGTACAGAGGGACCATTCCAAGATGGCCCCAATTTTTCACTTCCTATCTTCCACATTTTTCATTTTTTTCCACCTTCTGTTTTTACACGACACTATCTTTGGTCTTTCCGTCCTAAGGCCGTAAAGGTTATTGTAAACTACGTATAAGCATAAAGTTACCGGGACTTTGAATGTCCTGCCTTCTTTCATTTCTGGCGACTTTTTCTATTTTTACATCCCCGCGTACCCGCTTCAGTCACTTTTCAGCCATCACTCACGGGATATACACCATCTGTTGGAACCGTGGTAAGATACTTGCTAGTTCATTGCCCTTGTACTTTCAGCACGCTAGTTTACTCGCAGCATAACATCACGGTTAACGTTGTAACCTCGCTTTGTAAGAACATCGATTACATCCTAACAACGTTCCACCCGCACAGAACGGCCGCAGTAACTGCATGTCTGTTCACTTTCTTAATTACAGTTGAACCGTCAACTTTCATCTAGTATGTTTACTCGAAGCATGGTATCACGCCACATGCGATACCTTGATATATTATAATTAAGATATGTTTCTGATCGCGTTCCACACGCACAGCATGGCCCCATTTTTTCCACCAGTTGAACCGTTATTTTTCATCATGCATGCTCACTCGTAGCATGGTATATGCAACTGATCACATTCCGCCCGAATAGCATGACAGTATCCTCGGCATGCTCGTTTACTTCCCTATCACGGCACAGCATTTATTCCTATCAGTTGAACCTTCACGCCCCACTATGTGAGTTATTCTTTATTTATTATTCCGTTCACGCTATCTCTGGTGCATCTATCGTTTTTACCGACGACCTGCTCACACAAGGCTTACAGTACGCTTTTCATTTTCTCACCATCTCACCGGGGTACTTAAGGCTTACTTTGCACTTCTGAGATTATCATGATGACAGTTCTCTTTACATTCGCCATCTCCATTTCATTGTTTTGTAGACATGAATTCCCCCTGGCGAAAGGTTTTACCCGAAATGCATTGGGTTTGATGAACCATTGGGTCTAAACCGTTATCTCTTCGGAAGGACCTATTGGAAATTCCTAATGACTGTGGAATAAAACTTCATTTCCATGTTGAACTGTTGCACATTTATTATTATATAGAAGTGGATTAACCTCCTTATTGGAGGCCAGCTGTGCCATCGGGGGACGTTACCCAGCAGGGCAACGCTTCTCCGCCATTGTACCGTCATGCTGATTGATCAGAAAGCGATACCCCAGTCGCACGCAAAACATAGAGTCAATTGTTGAACTTCATAACTACAGCAAGGGTGTGCACGTACCATCCATTGGTATCTTCCTCTCCTGATCTGCTACCTAGCACCCCATCTACCCACATTACAACATGTCATATGACGACATTTCCAACCTCACGGAGAACCGCGCGGATACCTTCGTGTTCTCAGAGAGCGAAGTACAAAGAATTTATGCCTTAATAAATGAAACGGAGACGGAAAGCTCGAGTACCGGCAGTACCCAGAGCAACATTACACAACTCCTATATGTCACCAAGAGAGAAATTAACCAACGTTTACATGCCAGCATTTTAATAAAATACCATTGAGTACAACGAATTCTCTGAGGACTAAGAATTCCTTTGAAACCTACTCTTTTCAAAAACAACTCTAGATTCATCGAGAAATGGTTTGCCATTCTAAATAGGTGTTCCCTTGATTTGATCTTATTGATTGTCGAGGAGTTATCTAAACTGTTTGAAGAACTTAACAGTGTGATTCACCAACTTAAACAAGAATTGTCCACTAAACTATCTGCGGAGGAATAGGTAAAAACCCTGGATGACATCAATTCTCAACTAGAGAAACACACCCAAGAAATCAAGGAAAGGAAGATACGCAAATTTAAAAGAGATACTATCAATTACAAACTAGGGGAAGTGTATAACTGGGCAGAAATGTACGCAAGAAAACACAAAAATCGACCGTCCTACAAAACTTCTGATACTGAAACCTCGTCTACAGATGGCGAGTCAAACACCAGTAATCGTCGAAGTGGCATATTGAGCATCGCACAATGCCCATTAAGATCACCGGCCCCCTCAACAAGTAATCAACTAACAACCGCCACCTCTTCCCAGGTCTCTTTTTTAGGATCAGGCCAACCCGTTCCAGATGAACTAGTCGCAGTACATGTCGAAACAGAAATAAGTTCAGACCCTCGACATCCAAATGGGTAACACGCAGTCAAAGGACCTAACGACTCAAGAACTGGTCATAAATATTTCCTCTCAATCGTTGAATCCAGTGGAAATTAAGACTCTGCAGAAAGGCACTTCGTATATTCCCACATACTATACTAATCCACTCGAAACAGAAATGAGCCTCTTTAAATTCATGCGCACGCTACGACTCAGACACTTCTTTAACAACGTGGTTGATAACCAACCCCATCAAGAAACAAGTACCGTGAAAGGATTAAAGCCCAAGAGCAGTTTCATGCCTCCAGTGAGTCACAAGATCCTAGATTCTTTTGAAACCTTAATTAAACAGGACACCACAAAGCTGTTCAAAGGTAAAAGATCCAAACATACTAACCTCACGATGAAGGAACGGGCATTTTGGAGAGAATCGCCAACAATCCTGCTACTACGTGCTGCAAAGCAGACAAGGGAGGAGCCCTTGTAATCATGGATTCAAGCTATTACCAACAGAATATTGTGGAGCACATCCACGATCCTTTGACTTACATGAAATTGGACAACAATCCCATAGACAAATTCAAAGCCATGCTCAAAAGGATCTTGGACACCCCGGTTTCCAAGGGGACAATTACGGAAGGTGACAAACGATTCTTACTGCTTGACAACCCGAGGAGTCCCAGCATCTATATGGTGCCTAAAATTCCTAAGAATCCCTTAACACCTCCATTTAGACCCATTGTCTCTACCCAGGGAACTATCCACGAACCTGTCGGAAAATACCTTGACAATTATCTCCAACCCCTTGTCCAACAAATGTCCACCTATATCAAGGACACAAATGACTAATGTTGAAGATCCATTCTATCAACACGACTGACGTACAGAATATACTGTTGTGTACCATCGACGTTAAGTCGCTATATACATCTATCCCCCATAACTTGGGTATGGACGCAGTTGAACACTTTCTAACTACCACTGAGTGGGATGAAGACCTGAAAATGTTCCTGCTTGAACTGCTTCACTATACACTATACCACAGCTATCTTATGTACAACCAAGAATACTTCCTTCAACTGAACGGAACTTCTATGGGCAATTGCACAGCACCTTGCTACGCCAATTTGTTCATGTACAAGTTCGAACTAGACCACATCCTTACAGTGGAACCCTGGAGTGACAATCTTGCTATGTACGTTCGGTACATAGATGACATTTTCCTGCTTTGGAAAGGTTTGCAATACGACCTTCTGACCGCCATACAACAACTCAACAAAGTCAATGACTGTATTGGATTCACTCACAATATCAGTGACACAGTTATCAACTTCTTATATGTTTCCATTACCAAAACCCAAAATGAATTTGAAACCAATACCTATAGAAAAAATACTGACTGCAACAACCTGTTGCATTACAACAGCTTTCATCAATATTCATTAAAGAAACATTTGCCCTATTCCCAGCTACTTCGCGTAAAGCGCCTCACGTCTAACCCAGTCAAATTATCCAATAACATTTCCGAAATGCTACAGAGATTCAGAGAAAGGGGATATCCGTCTGAAATTCTCGATCAGGCTATCACCAGATCTAATACCAAAACTCGCGAAGAACTTCTAACCCACTCTCCACAGAGAAAAACAGATGGTATGGTTTTAGTGTCGAAGTTTTCTAAACAGAGCCCGTAACTGAAGTAGATCATCCTTAAACATTGGCCCATGCTACTATCAGAAAATAGAGAGAGGGCATTACAGGTACATGTGGAGTATCCAAAACGGTTGACAACCCGTATATCGGAGGAACATATTGAGAAGCTAATACTAACTCAGCAGTCTATTCCTTTAGAAGAATTCTCAGTTAAAAATGGAAGTGCCTGGTTTGAAAGCACAATAAGTAAGTTGGTGGAGAGTTTAAGGATAAAATTTAAAGGAAGTAAGTCAGGGCCTGGGAACTATAGAGTAAACAAAATGGAGTGCCCATGGTTTGACGAGGAATGCCGCGTAGTCAAGGCTCAGATCAGGCAGAAGGAGAGAAGACTGAGGATAAGGTATAATGTGGAAATACTACATTCCCTCCAGTCTTTAAGGAGAAAATATAAATTATTAATTAGGAATAAAAAGAGAACTTATAAAGATAACTGCTGGGCAAATATGTTAGAGGTAATTGAAACTAAAGATGTCAAAGGGTTTTGGAAACTGGTCCAAGAAAGTGCGGGGAGAAAAATAGGGTCCCTAGTTTGTATGGTCCCTGAAGATGACTGGGTGGGTTACCTGGAAGAAATATATGGGAAATGGCCAATACAAGAAAATGCAAGTACATTAGCATGGACACGGGTGAGGGATGACATAAAAGAATATTTTACTTTCAGTCACGTAAAGGAAATTATAGCAAGTTTGAACCTTACTCGTGCGGCAGGCCCAGATAATCTGCCGGCAGTATTAATAAAAACTAGACCCGAGTGGTGGGCAGAGTTTTTCGCAAGGATGTTCCAGGTGATTTTGGAGACCGGGATCGTACCAGAAAATTGGAGGGGTGCAATTATAAGACAAATTCATAAAAAGGGCGATCTAAAAACACCAAAGAATTATAGGTTAATAAATCTCCTGGATATAGGGGAAAAGGTTTTTGCGAAAGCTGTTTTAGGTTCACTTAAAGACTGGGCTGAAGGAAATCAGATTATACCCCCGGAACAGGGGGGTTTTAAAGCGGGACATTCCACAATTGACCATTGCTTTGCTCTCTGGTCCATAGTGCGGAAATCGATTGAACAGAGGGGAAGCCTGTTCTGTTGTTTTGTGGACTTCCGCGCAGCTTTCGATCTGGTGGACCGGGAGCTGCTGTGGGAGGCTTTAATCAGATATGGCATCCCAAAGGATTTGTTAAGTTTGATACAAATTCTCCATACAAATAACTGGGCCCAGATAATTTTAGATACAGACAGAAGTTTATCTGGAAGGATTGAGATTGGTAATGGGTTGCGGCAGGGTTGTGTACTTGCCCCCTTGCTGTTCTCTCTGTTTTTAGCAGACTTGCCGTTAACATTAGGAAATGTAAATGGGGCAAGCCCGAAACAAGATGGAAAGCACATTGCATGCCTACTTTATGCGGATGATCTAGTGATTATGGATCAAACTGAAATTGGCCTGCAAAGGAAGTTAAACATGTTTAATGTTTATTGCCGAACGAAAAAACTTGTTGTTAATATGGACAAGACTAAGATCCTGAGCTTTGGTCGAAGGAAAGTCGGGATTACATGGTTCTTGGGGGCTGAGAAGCTAGAAAAGGTCACAAAATATAGGTATCTGGGAATGTGGTTTGAAAGAAGTCTGAAATGGCATACCCACCTAGATGCTCTAAAATTGAGAACATCAGCATCGGTCAGTGGACTGAAAAAATTTAATAAAGCGTATGGCGCGATGTCTGATAGACTGGTTCTAAAAGCTTATGCAGCCATGGTACCCCCGCAATTTTTGTATGGCGCAGAATTGCTATACTTAAGCGGCAAAGAGGGTTGGGATGTCGAGGAAGGTAAAACTCTAAAAAACCTATTCTCACTCCCTATGTCGGCAATGGTCCAGGCTGCAAGACTTGAATTGGGATTGACCTCATGGGGTATTTTAGCTGGTATGGCCCTACTTCGTTTTTGGCAACGTCTACGAACAGGCGAGAACTCTAAAATATCACATTGGTGTAAAAATGAAATTCAGAATAGTGAATTAAAGTGGGCAAGAGAGATTAGAGCTATTATGACAAATCTGTGTTGTCTGTTGAAGGTTAAACTGTGCCCCATTACTTATCTGATCAATGTTGACAAGAAGGGACTTAGGACGCAAGGGAAAGAAATTTCGCAGGTACAGGACCACAATTACCTCCTGAATAAAATCTCAGTACATTTTATGGTTACCACTTGGAAAAACGAACAATGCTTCCCCTATGTTGACAGGTTACCCGACTATCAATTACGAAGAGAGGTTTTAAGGGTAAGAATGGGGGTGAACCCTTGTTATGTAAATAATGGGGTGAAAATCTATATGATTGACAAGAAGGGAAGATGCATTTTACTTTGGGCACCCCATGTGATTTATTACATATATTAATGGACTGTCAGAAGTTTCTCGATATTCGAATATTGTTTTTAAGACCGATTTTTAAGAAATATGATATTAAAAATAGGGCCCAGGCTGTAATTTTAGTGACAGAAATGAGCCACTTAGATATAGCTGTTGCCATTGGTAAATTTATGCAAAGAGTTAAGGCACGTTTTAATTTGCATTAGTACAATAATACACCTTGGTGCAGCTGTTGGAGGGATTTTATAACGATGTGTGTTTTAAGATGTGTTTTATGTTTTTATGTTTTTAAGGATGAGTAATTTTAGTTGTTTTTAATATGTATATGTAATGTTTGAGGACCAATTGGTCCAAATAAACTTGAATTAACTAACTAACTAACAATCAGAACCTGACTTCAAAGGACTCTTTTCTGAACCACCCCTGTTTGCCTACGAGTGAAGTATAAACATTAAAGAAATGCTGACAAGGCCAAGATTGACCAGTGTAACACCCTCATACCAGGGTACCATTCCATGTTTGAACTGCAACAATTGTAACAATATCATCAAAGATAATTCAATGACCCATCCACGTAAAGGCACCAAAATCAAACTGAAAGACAACGCTACCTGTGACACCAGAAACGTGGCCTACTTACTGAAATGCCCATGCGGATTTGGATACGTAGGGAAAACCGAACGCAAAATTAAAATCCAATTGAACAAACACAAAAGCAACATCAGAACCTCGAATCAGAAATCCGCTGTAGCTACACATTTCTTGGAGTCAAAACACAACATCAGTCAACTCAGATTCCTGGTACTTGAAGTGGCAGAAACACGAGAAGGCAGAAACAACCACAAATACCTTCTCCAAAGAGAACCTTTCTGGATCAAATTGCTGGACACTCTCACTCCGAATGGACTGAACAACCGGATCGAATACAGCTTTTTTTTGTGAATGCTTCATATCTGTCTACTCATACTTTAATCTTCAGATTTTATGGTACTGTTTGACTTCCAGAGCACCTCTCTGACCTCCTGGTCTTCATTCATTCCACACTCCAACTCTCAATATGTATTGCACTGTTGGTCTCTACCAATATCACACTGCTATCTACACACAACTTTATTCTTACCTCTTTTCTATCCCCCTTATTCTCATCCCTACTTCAGTATGTATTTCTTTCATCCGGGCTATTTCTTTCATTTGGGACATTTCTTTCTATTTGCTTATCTGTACAGAGGGACCATTCCAAGATGGCCCCCATTTTTCACTTCCTATCTTCACATTTTTCATTTTTTCCACCTTCTGTTTTTACACTACACTATCTTTTGTCTTTCCGTCCTAAGGCCTTCAAGGTTATTGTCAACTACGTATAACTTAAAGTTACCGGGACTTTGAATGTCCCGCCTTCTTTCATTTCTGGCGACTTTTTCTATTTGTACATCCCCACGTACCCGCGTCAGTCACTCTTTGGCCATCACTCACGGGATATACACCATCTGTCGGAACCGCGGTAAGATACTTGCTAGTTCACGGCCCTTGCACTTTCAGTACGCTAGTTTACTCACAGCATAACATCACGGTTAACGCCCCACTATGTGAGTTATTCTTTATTTATCATTCCGTTCACGCTATCTCTGGTGCATCTATCGTTTTTACCGACGACCTGCTCACACAAGGCTTACAGTACGCTTTTCATTTTCTCACCATCTCACCGGGGTACTTAAGGCTTACTTTGCACTTCTGAGATTATCAAGATGACAGTACTCTTTACATTCGCCATCTCCATTTCATTGTTTTGTAGACATGAATTCCCCCTGACCAAGGGTTTTACCCGAAATGCATTGGGTTTGATGAACCATTGGATCTAAACCGTATCTCTTCCGAAGGACCTATTGGAAATTCCTAATGACTGTGGAATAAAACTTCATTTCCATGTTGAAATGTTGCACATTTATTATTATAAAGAAGTGGATTTACCTCCTAATTTGCCATCGGGGGAATGTAGAGTTAATTCTCATACTGCTTAGAGATTAGTATGTGAGCTGGAATGTCCAGACAGACTTGGATTGCTTAATTCCCAGTGTTCTGGGTATGCTGCATTACTGTGGTGGCAGCGTCATGTAAGGAGCTGCTTTGATGAGGATGTCGATATGAAATAAACTCATCTGGATTACACAGATGAAGTTGTGTAATTACTACATTTTTTGGCGACGAGTTGTGTCTGCGGAGGGGGCAGACTACGGATGTCCTCACCCCTGGTCTAAATGAGATACAATCAAAACGAACGATCTACATGCTGGTAAGATCGTTTTTAACTTGTTAAAAGCTGCGTGCCTGAGCGGATTTTAAAAGACATTGTCATATGGAAGGAGTTGTGTCGAATTTCGTTTCCTTTTATTAATGAAGTTGTCCTTGCGTGAAAGTCAGTGAAAGAAACCGTTGCGGCTTGTGGATGTTTAAACAAAGTCGTCGTGTGCCTGCGCGCGCATGAATAATGGAAGCGCGAGGCACAGCCTGAGGATTAAGTGTCATTAGGAGGCGATTCACACGCGCTTGGGAACAGACGCGCATGCAGTCAATTACAAGCGCGAGCGTCAGCTGCTGATAATTCACAGATGTCTGGAATCAACACGCTTGGAGACAATTAGCACTCAATTGCCGCTGTTGAAACGCGAGCCTCACTAGTCAAGAGTACTGTGAGTGATGCGAAGATTTGAAAGGCACGCCATTCATGAGCGTGTGAAAATATTAAAGGCACGTCACAAGTACAATACTGAAATACCGTGAGCTGCCAGATTTAAAGGCAAGCCACGAGTAAAATACTTGTTATTGTTCTTACAGAAGGATTATTGATGGACGTATACTACCAAGCACAAGTTCCACTGCTAATGTACACGGTCTGAGATATGATATGATACTTACTGCTCAACTTTCCCATTAGTGCTCTGCTCTCCTTCACGTCTGGCTGGAACGCTGTAAAAATAAAGATAGGACAAGTTTACTATAGACAGGGAAGAAACACTAACGTTGGATAATAAAGAAAGAAGAAAGAAAAAAAAAAAAGAAAAAAAGAGAAAAGGAGAATAGAGAAAGGAAGAACAGAAAATAGACTCACAGAAGAATTGGAATAATATTCCAATTAATTAATTATGTTAGTCTATTTTGTTAACTTATTGTTTTAATCCCTTGTTTTAGTTAGTTGTTTTAGTCTTTTTTTTTTTGCAGTGAATATGTCTGACCAAGCCATGGCTTCTCCGCCAACGTTTTTGGCTACTCCAGGGTCTCCACCCGTTCCCTGGGAACAATGGAAAAAGCTATTTTTCACTTACATATTGGCTATAGGTGGTGAGAGGTATGGGCCTGTTAGGCGCCAAGCTATATTACTACACCATCTGGGAGTTGAAGGAAGGAGACTATATGAAAACTTACCAGAGATTTCCTTAGGTATGGGAGATGGACAACCTAACAATGTGTATGAAATGCCCATTATGATGCTTGATATAAGGTTTATTACTAAAATTAATATTGTAATGGAACGACATAAATTTTTTACACGAGCACAGTTGTTGGAAGAAGCTTTACGTGGTTTATCCCTAACATGTAAATTTGAGAACTTGAGTGACTCTCTCATTAGGGATCAAGTTGTGAGATGCACAAATGATAAAAGGGTGAGAGAGAAGTTGCTAACAAAGGATCTCCATCTCGAGGGAACTATTCAAGTTGTCAAAGGCATGGAGCAAGCTTCTAAGTGGTTGAAGGAAATGGATACCTCGTCGAAAGTTGAAACTAAGATTGGGAAGGTTGGAAAAGAGAATACTCCTATTTGTGAAGTTCAAAGAACATCTTTAAAAGACATTACAAAGAACGACACTGAAGGGGTAAAGAAGAATGTGGTAGACGATGGTGGAAAGAAAGATATTCCTACAAGGGAAATAAAATGTTTTCGTTGTGGGGCTCCGGGGCATATTGCGACAAGCTTTAAATGTGCAGCAAGAGGAGTTGTATGCCGTAACTGTGGGAAGAAAGGACATTTTTCTAAAATGTGTAGAACAAGATATAAACCAAGTAGTGTTAAAGAGGTTGAGGAAGTATGCGAAAGTGTGACTGAAATATTCCTACCTATTTATGAAGAAGAATGCGCTGTTTCCAACGATGCCACAAATGCCAAGGAATTCAATGGTGCAAGGAAAGAAAGTGATGGGAAACTTGAGAAACCACATTGTATTGTAGGTTTAGATGAATTACATGTGTAAATGTTGGTTGACTCAGGGAGTATGTACACCTTGGTGTCAAAAGACACATTATCTAAAGAACTATATGATGATTGGTCCGAACCTGATATAAAGGCAGTAGGTTACGGTGGAAAGAAAATAGAAATTCTAGCTGTGAGATGGATGAACATCTCATTCAAGGGACAAATAGTGTGTGGACGTGTGTATTTAACTGATTTTGTCTCTAACCTTTTGGGATGGCGTCATCAAAAAGATTTGGGCATAATGTTAAATCCTAATGCAGAAGACCCTGTCATATTATCATTACCTCAATCGCATGGTGTAAACTCTGTGGATACATTTGATGAATGTGTAGTGAAGAAATTTCCTCGTGTTCTCAGTTATGATTTGGGTCTATTGAAAGGATTCTGTCATAAAATCATCCTTAAAAAAGGAGCAATCCCAGTGGTACATAAGGTACGCAATGTGCCTCTTCTGATGAAGGAACCTTTGCAAGGGGAATTAGACAAATTATTGAGTCAGGGAATAATCGAGCCCATCGAATCATCAGAATGGTTGGCTCAAATTGTCGTAGCTCCTAAGGAGGGTGGTAAGATCAGGTTATGCATAGATTTAAGAGACCTTAATCGAAATATTTGGGTTGACAGACAACCACTCCCTAATGTTTCTGAAATGTTGTCAGCCATGTCAGGAGGGAAAGTTTTTACGGTTGTCGATATGACAGCAGCGTATCACCAAATCAGTCTGCACAAGGATTCCAGGCATCTGACATCCTTCGTCACCCCATTAGGGGCATTCCGTTATTTGCGAATGCCGTTTGGGCTGGCATCTGCGTCAGCAGTTTTTCAAAGGGTGATGACGAAAATATTTGAAGGCTTAGAAGATGTCTGGTATTTTCAGGATGACATCATGATAGCTGGAAAAAATGAATCACACCATGACGAGTTGCTAGAAGAAGTGATGAGACGTTTGGAGCAATATGGGTTGACTGTTAAACGTGAGAAGTGTCAATTTAGAAAAAAAAGTGTTACGTATTTGGGACACGTGATATCATGTGATGGTATACAACCCAAGAAGCATTGTTCAAGGAATAAGTGATGCACCCTGCCCGGAAAGCAAAGATCAATTGAAGTCCTTTCTTGGGTTGGCTGAATATTGTTCAAAGTTCGTGAAGAACTTCACTGAGATAGTGGAGCCTTTAAGATTGTTGATGAAAAAGGATGTAGTATTTGTGTGGAATGATGCGTGTGAGGATGCGTTCCAGAAAATCAAAGAAAGTATTATTGGAGCTCCTTTCCTAGGCCACTTTGAAGTAACTGGGAAAACTTACCTGACCACAGATGCCAGTGGTGTGGGACTGGGAGCAGTGTTGGCTCAAGTTGTTGATGGACAGGAAATGATTATTGGATTTGCCTCCAGGAGATTGCAAGGTGCTGAGAGATCTTACTCAGTGATTGAAAGAGAAGCCCTTGCATGCTATTGGGGAATTAGACATTTTAAATATTTTCTTTGGGGTTTGCCTTTCAGTGTTAGAACGGACCATAAGCCACTAGTGCATTTGTTCAAGGGTGGCAGAGGGTTAGAATGTGGAGTTACTCCTAGGATTTCGCGATGGATTTTATCTGTTTTAGAGTATAATTTTGAGTTAGAATACTTAAAAGGACTAAAAAATGTTGTAGCAGATTGCCTGTCTCATTTACCTACCAAAAGTCAAATAGTTGAAATGATAAATCTAGAAACGGATGTGGGCGATGAGTTCACGGTCCATGAATGTGTGGCGTTAAAGAAAGAAGTATGGGATGCTGCCATGGAAGATGATTTGGTCTTAAGAAGAGTAAAGGAGAGTATTAGGGATGGTTGGCAACCTAGTGTGAGTTGTGATGAGCTGATAAAGGAGTATTGGAATGTTAGAGAAGAGTTGAGCATCCTGGACAACAAGGTGATGAGGAGTCGCCGCATGGTACCTCCTATGGGACTTTGGAGTCAAATTGTGGAACTAGCGCATGAGGGACATCCTGGGAGGAATATGACCAAGAGGAGGATAAGACAAACCTATTGGTGGCCTAGATTGCATAGTATGGTTGAGGATGTTGTTAAGCATTGCTATGCATGTGCTAACAGTGATAAAGTAAAAACGTTAAGAGAACCCCCACTTAAGTGTGTTGAGATACCAGCTAGGCATTGGGAAAGGCTAGCAATGGACTTTCTAGGTCCTATAAATAAGCTGGGAGGTGAGAATAAGTTTATCATTGTACTTGCTGATTACCATACTAAGTGGTTTGTGTATAAACCCATGGGTGTAGTTAATTCCAAAGCTGTGATAGAATTTTTAGAAGAAGTTTTTTTGGAAGAGGGGGTGCCAAAAACTATTGTATCAGACAATGGGGTACAGTTCGTTTCAAGACAAATTAAGGAGTTTATGGAAAAGTGGGGAATTGTTCATGAAAGAGTAGCTTTGTTTAGACCACAGGCCAACGGAATGGTTGAAAGAATCAACTGTTTAATCATGGACAACATACAATTGTCGTTGGCCAATGGATTATCCTGGAAAGAGGAGTTGAAGAAATTAGTGTGGGCGCACATAACTACTCCTCATGCTGTTACTGGTGTGTCCCCTTTTGTTTCTTTGAAGGGTAGAGAACCAGGGAGAAAAGAGAATCCTGTTTGGTTGGTTGCCAAAGATCGTTTGTGGGTAGACCATCAAGCTATTAAAGGTGGTGTCACAGTAAAGCAGAAGTGTGCAGAAGAATATTACAACACAAGGAAAGGTGTGAAAGAATCCAACATTGTGGTAGGTGATTGGGTTGTCACAAAAAAATGTGGTATGGTGATAAAGGGAGATAGTAAATTTTCCACTCCATTGAAGGTTGTTGAAGTGAGGCGTAATGTAGTTGTGTTAGAAAATGGTACTGTATGGAGTGTTGGAAATGTTTGCAAAGTGACCGGGCATTTGGGATAAATGTCATTTTGGTAACTGTCATTTTTCTGAACGCATTTTTTTTTGTGCACTTGCATTGTTGTTAATTGTTATGTAATTTATTGTTTTACTTCCTTTTGTTATTTTTCATAAGGGAAAAGATATGTAGAGTTAATTCTCATACTGCTAAGAGATTAGTATGTGAGCTGGAATGTCCAGACAGAACTTAGATTGCTTAAATCCCAGTGTTCTGGGTATGCTGCATTACTGTGGTGGCAGCGTCATGTAAGGAGCTGCTTTGCTGAGGATGTCGATATGAAATAAACTCATCTGGATTACACATACGAAGTTGTGTAATTACTACAGGGACGTTACCCAGCAGGGCAACGCTTCTCCGTCATTGTACCGTCACGCTGATTGATCAGACAGCGATACCCAGGTCGCACGCAAAACATAGAGTCAATTGTTGAAGTTCATAACTACAGCAATGGTGTGCACATACCTTCCATTGGCAGTTGACAGAACTAACATCAATCAATCAATCAACCAGGGAATTGTAAGCGCACTACTCACCCGTGAGGGTCTCAAAGTGCTGGGGGGGTGGGGTGGGGGGAGGGAGAGCAGCTCCGTTCAGTCGAACAGCCAGGTCTTGAGTGACTTCCTGAAGACGTTCAGGGAGAGGGCGTGTCTGATGTCGATCGGGAGCTCGTTCCAGGTCTTGGCAGTGATGTAGGAGAAGGCTCTTCCTCCTGTTCTGGCTCTGCGGATGCGCGGTGTGTCGGTGAGGGCGAGGTTGGTGGATCTGAGGTTTCTTTTGGGTACGTGGAAGGAGATTCTCTTGTTGAGGTATTGGGGTCCGGTGTTGTGGAGGCATTTGTAGGTGTGGGTGAGTATCTTGAAGGTGACTCTCTTCTCGACGGGGAGCCAGTGCAGGTTCCGTAGGTGTTTTGTAATGTGTTTGTGTCGGGGGATGCTGAGGACGAGTTGGGCTGCGGTGTTCTCTATTGTCTGAAGCTTGCAGAGTAGAGACTTATTGATCCCGGCGTAGAGGGCGTTACCGTAGTCCAGTCTGCTGGTTATGAGTGCGTGGGTGACGGTCTTCCTTGACTCGGGGGGATCCATTTGAAGGTCTTTCGCAGGGCTTTAAGGGGATTAAAAAACTGGGAGGTCTCTCAAAGGGGCGTGCCCGATGCAGTTAAGGGCGTGGCTTAAAAAGGGTAAGCTAAAAATATGTGCTTAGCATAGTGTGCCGCCTAACTGGCATTTTGCTGCTTCTGTGGTTGAATCCAGATATATAAAACAATAAGTAAGATTACCTACAACAAGCTAGGGCTATTGGCTTTGTCAATGGCGGTTAGTTGCATAAGATTGATACATAAGCTACAACTATGGCTTCATTGTATAGAATATTGAAAATACTTCCGATTAAAAAATTATGAGACTGGAACTAGAACGAGTCTCTTTGAAGTTACATCACAGGCAGCGAAGGGTGGTCCTGCTGCAGAGTTAAGATTTTTTTTCTCACCGAGGTTGAGAGCAAAAATGGAGAGCCCGATAGAGACCCGTTTCGGCACCTGCTTTTTAGAACTGCCGGAGGTGAGCACCGTCAAGACCCGGCCCACTTAAAGCCCTGGTCTTTCGGAGGATGCGGAGGGTGTTGAAGCAGCTGGAAGCAACGCCGTTGACCTGTCTATTCATGGAGAGGGAGGAGTCGAGTACGATGCCGAGGTTCCGGGCATGGTCCGTGGGGCTGCTGAGGGCGGTGGGCCACCAGGTGTGTCCCATGCTGACGGGGAGGTTCTGAGGATGAGGACTTCTGTCTTCTCCGAGTTGAGCTTCAGGCAGCTGTTGCTCATCCAGGATGCGACGTCTTGCACTCCTACCTGGAATTTGAGTCTGGTGCTGCTGGGGTTCTTGGTGAGGGAGAGGATGAGCTGGGTGTCGTCGGCGTAGGACACTATGCTGAGGCCGTGCTGTCTGACGATGGCGGCGAGGGGGGCCATGTAGATGTTGAAGAGGGTTGGACTGAGCGAAGATCCCTGGGGTACTCCGCAGTTGATTTCCGTGGGTTTGAAGAGGAAGGGCGGCAGTCTGATTCTTTGGGTTCTGCCGGTGAGGAATGCACACAGTACTTGTGGATCTGTAGTCAGACCACGAGTGATCCTCCTACGTTTATTTATATCCTCGGGTCCACGCCCGGCCCCTCGGATGCATGTGGATACATTATATCGTAGTGGCCAGATGGCTCACTACATAGACTGCCAGACTAAAATGCATTAGCCTAACCCCTGATGCGTGGTACTTTACAGGTCTGCCAATTTTTTTTTTAAATCTACCACTTTCTAATTTTAAAATGTTGGCCTGTATTGAAAAAAAAAAGGGTAATATCAAAATCCGGGCTAAGATAAACTACCAAACCGAGAAAAATGGGTAAATGTCCACGTTGGGCAGTTTGTTGACAGCTGCTAGCAATCGTTTTACTTTATAGTAAATGAACTCGCGGGCACACATTACCTTGAAGAGCCAAAAGGTGGACTGCCGTAAATACGAATAACACACGAAGGGTTGGCCAGGTCATTTGGCTGGAGATCTAGCTAATCACGAAAACGGTTTGTTTGTTTTTACCGTTACAGTTAAGCGAATCAACACATGAAAGGCAACTGTTTCGCAGCTAAAGTCTCAAATTACAGTTTCACTATTAAGAGTACCACCAAACAAAATAAAGAGTAACAGAACGTTTTATCCAAATACTATACAGGTTTCTGTTTACGTGTCTACAGAAAGCTCAATTAGTGTTTTACTTAAAAAATGAAAAAGGTTGGAATAAGTTAACATTTCGCAAAATCGTCTATATATTTTCCTCTGCGTTGTAATTATAAGATGGCTGCTTGACTAGCGATGGGGCGCAGACTGACTCGACAACGAGCACGTTCCCTCTTTTATGTTGGCGGCGCCCGTGACAGGACCGGCTGTCGCTCGCTTTTGGACCGCTGCTCGTTTCCGGAGCGTTGCATTGTGGGATGGATCTGCTGCGGCCGCGGAGTAGATCGCGGCCGAGTTATGGCGGCCAACTTCGAAGAGATCTTCAGGTCCTTCGTTGTCAGTAAATTCAAGGAGATACAGGAGGAGACAATGAGCAGGTATCCCGAGAGAGAGGGTGTTGGAGAGCAGCATGGGGTTGTTATCGAGGTGGTAGACAGTGGGGGTACGCAAATGGTGTTCGGAGCTGTGGGAGGAAGATGGAGCTCGGCTGGGAGTTAAGGTCCAGAGGAGAGGGGTGTGAGGGACCTTCGGGGGTGGGATATGGGTTGAGCCGATTACCAGTTTTAGTTATCTTGGACGGAGAGGCTCAGGGAACGGCGGCCGTTCGTGTGTTCTCATCCTCCGGAAATGCTGCATTTTAACTTTAGGCCCACTTAACGTATGAGGCTGAGCGTGCCCGCCCCTCTTATTCTGATAGGACGAGTCCCCGAGGAGTGGTACCCCCTTGGGTCTTTAAAAAACACAACAGCGAATGCATTTCCATGAAAACCAACCAAACGGAAATGCAAGCAAAACATAGTGCACATGTGCTGTTGACCATAATAATAGAACCATTCCTCTCATAGAGGGTGACGGCGCACGTCTAGCGTTGCATGGTTTCGTTAATACAATCTGCCACAATTAGTCACGTGTCCTCAAAGGAGAGTTCATACACATTTTCAGCATTTTATTGGAATTTTACTAACGTCCGTGGTTCATATGTACCAAAAAAGTTTAAGACACCGCGAGTCGTTACTCAAAACAGCTCCTTTTCTGCTGCACGCTACATCAGTCCTACCTGATAATATCCATATTGCTTATCAACAGAAATGTCAGTGTACTATGTCTTCTGGATAAAAGTTTTCCATCGTCTATGGCTGTGAAGAAATACGAAACTAGTGTGGAATAACGTGCCTTATAAATATTTTGAACAATAATGTAGGTTAAAAGGAATACCATAAGAATAACCCCGTTGTCTCTAGGCAGGTTAAATTTGTAAGCTTGGCGTCCAGAATCTGCCACAGTGGAGAAGTGTGGCTCAATGGTTAGAGCGGCAGAGTGGAGAAGTGTGGCTCAATGGTTAGAGCGGCAGACCCTGATGCAGAGATCTGGCCCGGGACCAGGGTTCAATTCCCGCCTCGGCGGGTCTTGGGCTCAATTTCCTCGGACCTGATAATTCTCGCCTCGGTGCCTATTCTAATCATGGGTCCCACTCTGCAACTCTGGGCAATAGCTTGCTTAATCTCCACAACGGCCCCAACAGCGCTGGGATGCCTGGCTTCACCCTGGGGGTGCCCAGGAGTGGACATTTCACAGGGAAAAGCCAGGAAGGGTTCCACAGCGGTATGCGTACAGCGCCTGGACACCCCTTTGGGGGTATGGGTGCGCTTTACAAGTACAAATTTCATTTCATTGTGTGCATTAATCTGTTAATTTAATTCCTCTGATGAAACTGTGTTTAGCTGCTGTACAATTGCACTGGAGAGGAAATCACTGGCATGTGCCTCTGTATAAATTTAATATACATGAGCTTACAATATGAATGTGTAACTCTGGTGGCAAGTGCTGTAATGAATTCCAATGTTAAAGTGAATGGATATTTTGATCAGCATTCTCTAGTTTTCCACATAAGTTTACCCAGTCCTCTTTCTGTCTGGCATAGAGACAGGCTGATACGTTGAAAGGCTCATGACATATACATACGTACATATGGGTCAGCCTCCTTCATTTTTGGTGTCTAGCTGTCATTTTGCTGCTGCCCACAGCAACATAATTATGCATGATCACAAGTGAACTTCAGTGTCAAGCTTGTAACTTAGTGCCTTAGTTTGCCAATGCTTTTTATTATTGCTATTCTTTATTGTTTTTATTTATTTACTTATATTTTGTACTTATGCTTGCGTGTTTAAGCTGTCTTCATGTTACAGTAATTCTAAGCCAGTAGTACCTTTTTTTGCGTCTGTAAGAACCATAATTTCTGTGATGTGCATTAAACTAAAAGGGTATCTATAGTTGTTGTAAGGACACTTGCCCATTAAAATCAGTAATACATGCCCATTAAGATGATGCGTGATAGTTATTTTTTAAATTTATTTATTTTTATTGCAAACCACTCTTATGATGCCGTATTTAGGAGACAGCGTGCTTTCTCTTACGTTTTGTGGTATGTTTGTGCAATAAAAATGTAAAATAAATGAACCACCGGGTAAGCTTGGCAAGGCCAGGCCTATTGGCTTTGCCAGGGCTTGTTTTATGTCTAGTATTTTTTTTTTTTGCCTTTTAATGATTGTTGGTTGCTACAGTTGAAGCTTATGATTGGTGCTAATTGTTGGGCATCTGGGAATATGGTTGGTATATTGAGACATGTTTTGTGATGAAGTAAGCTGATGCAGTTTTTAAGTTGAAGTTGTTGGTCACATGCTCATGAACATGACCTAATTTGAAGAGAACTCTGCAGCCAATCTCGTTTTGTACTTTTGGGAACGTTGTTGAACTCCTGTGGGTCAAACCTTTGTGACTCTGAAAATCTTTACTGTTAATGAAGAGCACAGATGCTGAAACACTTCACTTATTTTAGTCAGGTGTAAATAAATATTGTTTTTAACTGTACAAGTCATTAAGTGGATATGACTGTATGGCAGGAGTTCACCATGTTTTACAGTTGCTGTGAGATATATGGTGTTTACAGTGACCATGTTCGTTGTTTTTCTGTGTGCGTTAGCTTTAAAATGGATAATCTTGTTTTTTATTTTATGTGGGGGGCATTATTGGTAATAAGATGTTTGGCATTCATTTTAATTGCTAATTTCCAGTGACATTGATAATCATTGCAATATTGATAATCGTAATATTGATGCTTTTACTACTTACATTTATTTTGTCAACATACTGGAACACAATTATCACTGAAAAGGTAACACGACAGGATGACCTGGGTGGGGCACCTTGATGCCCTTAATATTACTTCCACACACTTAACTAGGAACATCCATCAATGAAATGTTGGACTACAAACAATGCATATTTTTTTGAATAGCTACACACTGGCACATATCCACTGAATAGTTCTTCCAATTTGTGGGAGTTAATAACATTCCAACATGTCCTTTGATGTGGTGATGTTTTCCCTGAGCAAACTGGAACTGTGAAAGAGGAGTCACCCGTTTCATAGTCTAAAATTAGTTGAAAGTTGCACACCTTGAGGGACTGCATGGGCGTTTAGATGGACTGCGGTACCGCATGAGTGCAGTCAGGGAGGTCTGCAGAAGCGGTCTTAGCTATCCGATAAAGGTGCGAAGAAGAAAAGTCTCACAAATATGTGCTGCAAACAGGAAAAGTGACTGAAAATAATGTAATTCAAGGGATGAGAACTTATGTAAAAAAATAAAGGTAGGAGGGTCAACTACTAAGAATGCATTAAAGACCACGTCAGATGAAATAATCAGTAACTTTGAAATCTAATTCATTTCCAAAAATGAGGTTCAACAAGTTACTGTCTATAATGGTAAAAGAAGTAATAAGAGCTTTAGTACCTGATATTTTGTAAAAGCAGTAAAGGCACTAATGGGAAAAACTATATCAGTGAATAAGGTATGAATGATAATTTTATGAAAAACAGAGCTTTTGAAGATACAAATAAGTTGCAAATATGTAACCAAGTGGTAACCGATTGTGACAATAAATGCTATATGAGGGAAATGGATAAGGTGGCTACCGGAGCTACTCCTAAATGAGGATGACTATTCAAGCAAAGATGCATGCATATAAAGATGATCACCTAGTTCCTTTTAACAAGAACTCAATACCGCAAAGTAGAAAAATCTTCCCTCATAAAGAAGAAATGGAATCAACAAGGTCTGTGTACTTGGAGGTAACAAATAGTGTAAATAGTGAGTTAAGCCAATAGGAAATTAGTGGTATAATTCTTAAAACAACTTTGAATGTAATACAGTTAGTGATAAATACATCTTAGAAATCAGTCCAGCAGAGGTTTCACAAAAGGATTTGATTGAGATGCCCTTCCCCTTTGCTGTCGGGGGAAACTGGAAACCTTTGGAGAAAAAGTAAGCTCCAGCCCGTGAAAAGAATGTAACAACCAAGCGACAAATACATAAAATATCTTTTTAAAAAAAAATAATTTGTTTGGCATTTTATTGTAATAATACAGATCCATATTTATGTCATTCACCTAAAGAAAAGGAGAAGTGTTTAGTCGCTTCTTGGCAGTTCCAAAGTGTACAATGGGAGACAAAGATATTACTTGTTGTTCCTCCAACGGACATATATTATTCTCTTAGGGTTTTGGTGCAACAAAAAGGAAACTATACATGTTAATACATTAGGTTCCATTCAAGTATAGACGTATTTGCTCTGGAATCACCGGTAAGACCTCCAAGGCACTTCGATGTACATAATCTTTCTGTACATTAAACCCCCTTAACTGTGTACTCCTGTTTCAGCCAACCGCACCAGTTGTTTGACTCCTAGGGTGCTTGGACCGCGTCTGCCAAACCAGACTTTTCCACAGGTTGATTGTTCAATGATAATCTTAAGGGTGTTTGTAGACACCTTGGGGCGTGGCCAACCGCTGAAGATGGCGGACGAATGAGAGGGGAGCTCCAATGCCGGTCCTAGCTAGGTCCGACCATAACCGCCCTCTGTGGCACATCCGTCCAGTTACTGCAGCGAAGGCCACTCTGGACATCGGGGGCATGTTATAGTCCCGTTCTGGCGCCACATCATTGCTGCGAGACTATACAATTCCCTGCTCCATCGGCCCTCACGGAAAATGGCGGACCACAATCCCCACAACGCTTACTGCTGGGTTGCATGATCTGGTGGTGACTGCAGCATCGGCCCGGACTACACCCTGAAGCTGATCCTGGCCATACGGGAACTGGTGAAAGCGGTCCCAGGCCGGGCAAACATTATCCCGGACTGCATGCTGTTGGTTGCTGCTGGGCCTGTTCGGACCCACCCGGACCTGAGACTGCACAGATAGTGGTCTAATGCGGTGCAGACTAACTTTTTAACAGTGTGGTGCCCGTAGATGTTGTGAAGGCTTGTCGACTGCCTTCACCTGCCTCCTGGGAAGCGGTCCATCACCGGCCTGCAGCTCCCGTAGATTCGTGGACGCTGGTTGGGCCAGTTGTTGACCCCTGGCCACACGGAGGAGAGGCCCGACTAGAGTTGTCCCTGAAGTGTACGACGGCTGCGGTACCGAGAGTTACTGCGGTGCCCGGAGCACTGCCGGGCCTGTGACCGTGTGAGTGGAGGAACCTGTGACGGAGGAGGGCTGGGCCAGACTGCGTGGAGCCGCGGACACGGTGGGGCCCAGAAGACGTGAAACAAGACCTTTGGGCGGCACAGCAGGTAAAGGGACAAGTCCCTCTGGCCTGTAGCAGGGCTCTAACATAACCACTTTGCGGTTTGTTCCCCAGTCCATCTGTATGCCCCTGCCCTGGTTGCAACCCCCTACACCCCCTATACGACGCGCTAGTCTGGTGGCCACGTGGGCAGGTCGCACTGCAGCAGAGAAGCGACTGGGTGATCTCGGTTTGCAAAGCCAGGCCTACCTAGCCAGTGCGGATACTAACAGCCCTACAAATATAGCAGTGTCTCACAGTGTGGACCAGTGAGGAGGCGAAAGGTGCAAGCTGCCAGAGAAGTACCTCCTACAGGCACCAACCTGTAGCCCCGGCTGGCCCTCGCGGCCACCCAGGTTCAGGGATCTGTGCTAACCGGCTTGATTGGAGGTGGGCCTACAAAACCCACGTGTGGACATGCAGGAATGGAGGTGACAGGCCTGAGACTCGGAGCAGCAAACAAGAACACACCTCTCACCAAAGTGTTTACTACGGCCCGCTCCCCACGGGGGTGCTACATACAGTGTCATGGGACGCACCAAAGGAAGGCAAGCTGACGCCAGGGATTCAAAAAGAACACAGCACACCGAAGCAGACACCTCCCAAGGGGGCACGGAAAAAGAACTGATTTTACCCCCCCCCCCCCAAATCTCATTGGGCCCTCTTCAGGACAAACTGGATGTCATTTTGAAGGAAATTAGGGAGTCTCACTTGGTGTTGGAACAGTAATTGGGGGTCCCTCTCTAAAGATGTTAATCTCCTTAGAGCGGACCACAAGAAGCTCACGGACAAAGTGAATACTAATACAACAACGCTGCAGGACCTAGTCCCTGGGCGGAAGGAACAGCCTGAAATAGTGGAACGGTTCCAACATCAGGTCTCTGTGTTGCAGGAGAGGATCGAAGACGCCTAAGGGTGCTCACGTCGAAATAATGTCTGAATAATTGGAATGCCGGAAAATAGCGAGGGCCCTGATGCAACCCAATTTATAGAGACTTGGCTACGTATGATGGTGGCCCCAGAAGGGCTCTCAGAGCTGTTCTGTGTAGAACGGACGCATAGGGTTCCCTCAAGGAGGGCACCGGGGGCACCCCCTTGCCCCATAGTAGCCTGAATACTTAATTACAAGGATCGTGATATGACTCTCTGAATTGCACGTAAAAAAGCAACAATCAAACAAGACAATGCACATGTCGCCTAGTTTCCAGACTACACCCTACACGTTCAGAACCAGCGTGCCTCTTACCATGGGATCAAGCAACACTTCCAATCCCTAAATTTGAAATACTCTCTACTGTACACCACCCGGCTGAAAATCATACACAAACAAAAGAGCACCTTCTTTGATACTTCAGCCGAGGCATGGGAATGGATAGAACATACATTCCCTGACCTCCCTGTAACTGAAAACCTTAAACGTCCCGCCATATGGAGACTGCAGACGAAGTTCCGGCATAGAAGACAGACGCCGGGAGGAGGTTCTCTTACCCACCCCTGAGCAGATATTGGAGGGCCAACGAGCAGCCATCTTATCTGCAGCTACACTTCGGGAGGCATGCCAACCTACAGATGAGGAATACTCATCAGGCGACACGGTTCACTCGGAAACGGACAACAGTCAGCCGCTTTTCCCCTCCATGACACCACAGATGGCGAATGACTTACTGGGCTGATTGGGTGTAGGTTGAATGCATTGGATCCCACTGTATTTTACTGTCTCTTCTCTGCCACGGTGTTGGTGGGGTAGCCGAGGTATGTGCTGGGGTACAACTCCCGGGCGTAAATAATTGCCCTTTGATTCCATATATACATTCAAGCAGGTATGTTGTTGACTGGGGCTGAACCGGTTGGGTGTAACTATTTTTGTATTACATTGAGGGTTGGGTTGGCTGGGCCCCGGGGCCGGGGACACAGTGTCTTCTAGGGTGGGTACACTAGGTCCTCCTAGGTGTCACCGTTGGCTGTTGTGCCTAAATGGTCCCATTTGCAGCTGCACGTTACACAGCAAATTGGTTAAGGTATGCGTTTATACATGTTTGGTTGAACTATGTTCTTCAGTTGGACCTTGTAGTGGGGAGTTCTTGGGGGTTTCTGATGGGTGCCAGATTACTATTGATACAATACAATAGGCCTGACTCTGGAGTATGCACAAATACTATAACACACCTAGGAGGTGCCCATGACGGCGACCCAACACTATGACTTCACCACTTGGAAAGTTCGAGGGATGGGGTCTATTCATAAACGTCATAGAATACATGCGCAATTGACTAGGCGAAAGGCACATATAGTATTCCTACAGGAAACCCACCTGTCTGCTTCAGAGGCTAGTAAACTCCAAAGTAAATGAATGGGACAATTATTCCACGCAACCTACTTGGCGTTCGCACGAGGAGCTGCAATTTGGATCAGGGCGGGGGTCCCTTTTATTGCTCAAGACGCACGTATGGATACTAATGGCAGGTGCACCCTAATCCAAGGCACTCTGGATGGTATACCAGTGGTGCTTGGAAGCCTCTATGCCCGAACATGGATCAAGACACCTTTTTTTACCCAGGTGGGACCGGTACTTACGGACTGGACTATATATCCCTGGATATTGGATGGGGACTTTAACGCAGTCTTGGACACTAATTTGGATCGTCACACCCCCCACTGCCAGGTGCAACTTTAATCCGTCAGGCCAGAGCTCTTCAGACTTGGTCCCAGGGGTGGTCACTGTGGGATGCACGGCGTAGTCGCAACATGTGCATGCGCAAATACTCATTATACTTCGACACGCGAATAGATCGTATAATCTGCAGTCCGCCATTACTTGCGCAAATCACACACACGACTTATATCGGTAAAACACTCTCCGATCACAATTAATTGGAAGTGATTTTCTCCTAGGGGCGAGTTTCCACCCTAATTCCCACATGGTGACTTGATCCTCGCCTCCTAGAAGACCGTGTTTTCCGTGACACTGTGTCCTCAACCATCAACACTTATTTCCTAAACAACACTGATACAGCCTCATCTACAATGATAGAATAGGAAGCATTCATAGTGGTTGTGCGTGGGACAGTGATTAGTTCTGTGGTGGGAGCATGCCAGACTGTAAGCCGGGACTTAAAGCAGCTGGAGGAGGGCTTGGTCACGCTTGAGCGCGAAGCAGCTCTGAGCACAGATAAAGCTAAAGAGCTCCAGGACTCCCGCATTGAATATGTGGAACTCCTTGAGCAGTTGCGTATCCTAGATTCCCGTGCGTACACCCAGAAAGTACACACCCAGGCAGACAGACCGAGGCACACAATTAGCACGGCTGATTAGAAATGCTACCCCCCGCCCTCCCTTTCCCCAAACCTATACATGAGTGTCACCCTGGCGCAAACCTGTGTAACTACTCAGAACGAAATCAATGTGGCCTTTTACGACAACTACAGAGCTCTTTACTTGTCCCCAAGCCAGGTGGACTCGCAGGCGATTGAAAGCTTCATAGACACTGTGTGCCTACCCCAAGCGACGGCAGATGACAAGGTGTCGCTTGCAGTGCCAATAAAAGTTGCTGAAATCTGTACTGCTATTAGGGCACTCCCCCGTAACAAGACCCTAGGTCTAGATGGCCTCCCGGTGGAGTTTTATGCTGCTTTCACTACACAGCTGGCTCCTCGACTATGGAGGCTATATCTGGAATCTTTACTATCCTGGTCACTGCCTCCCACTGCGGTGCGGGCACTATTGACCTCGCTGCCTAAACCTGATAGAGACCATATAGACATCTCTGCGTATAGGCCTCTATTACTGCTTAATACAGAATACAAAATACTTAGCAAAATACTTTCTTGTCGCCGCCTCCCCCTTTTACACAGATTAATACACCCAGATCAATGTGGTTTTGTTTCTGCCAGATGTACCACACTAAATACACGCAGGCTTTACCACATCATGGCTGCCTGTACGGAGATTTTCCAGAGAGCAGGGTGCCTATCGTTGGGCCTTCGATACACTTAGCTGGGAATACATGCTGGCCACCCTCATGAGGTTTGGGATCCCCTCTAAGTTTCTCCAGTGGGTTAAATTATTGTACACTTCCCCAACAGCCAGTACACTGGGGCCTATATCTCGCAGGCCTGTATTATACAAAGGTGCACGAGACTGGTATGCCGTCTTTCTCCCATGTTATTTGTGCTCGCGCTCGAACCCCTTGCATGCCGTTTACGTTCGGACTCAGTGGAATGAGGTATTTCTATTGACCATACGGTTCATGCACTGTCCCTATATGCTGACGATATAATAGTCTACTCCTAAAGATCTGTGGAAAAATCTAAATACAGTAGCCTGCACATTTGCTCATTTTTGAATCCCTTACGGGACTTGCCATAAATTTCGATAAATCGCATGCATTCCCCTTTAGAGATGATTTTCACCTACAAGCCATCCTATTCGGAGATTGGGAGATAACCGTTGCTCCCAATACTTTTCGATATCTGTGTATACAGGTATATAAAAACCCGCACGATTTGCTGGATGGGAAATCGCTTCTAGTTCCCAGGTCGCCTTTTGGACGACACTTCCCCTTTAGATAGCAGGGCGGCCGGCGATATCGAAGATGGTGATGCTTAAGCGGATTCTTTAGGTAGCAGGGCGGCCGGCGATATCGAAGATGGTGATGCTTAAGCGGATTCTTTAATTTTTTTTACCAATCTGCTAGTGGTGATCCCTAGATTAACATTTCGCACATTGAGTACACTGCTGATAGATCTAATATGGGGCGCAGGTAGTCGTGTTAGCTTGGCGTAATTACAGCTGTCGTAGGATGCGCAAAGGATGGGGGCGCATCACTTTAGTGCATATTGTCTGGCGGTGCAATTGCTCTCCTATTGGTTGGCGGTATGGAATCTGCAAGAGATAACTTATGCACCCCGGATGATTGATCAGGGGATACTTCAGACTGTTGTGTCCAGGGATGGCAGTCCCAACATCGGCCCCGGTACTATTCAAGATTGCAGTTAACTACTGGAAATTAGCCCTGAAATACACTGCACAGACCACTGCCTATGCTCCCAATATACCACTCCTCGGCCTTCCCACCCCCATGGGCACACTGACGCGACCTGGACTTTCCCCATGTGCACAAGCAGGCGTATCCGAGGTGGGAGCACTATTTAGGGATGGAACATTACTCAATCATACAGGTTTTATACATGAACAGGGGCTTACAGGGGCACTTTTAATTACACATGCAAGTCTGGTGCGATACATTTAGCGGTATTGTGCACCGGACAGGATTGAACCCGCCAAAAACGAACTGGTTCACTCACTATACTTGATGGGGAATGGTAGACACCTGATCCGTTGGTTTTACCAAGGTATCTGCACTCACCAACCTTCACCTCTCTTACCAGTGCGGGATAAGTGGGGGAGAGAGATATCACTAGAACACTCCAGGATAAGGAGAGGAAGACTGTATTAGAATACCCCAAGTGGGTATCCCGCAACTCGCGTCATAAATTCATACAATACATGTTAACACAGCGTGCTTACCTAACATCATAGGATACACTCCATTTTCCCCCAACACCACAACGGCATTTCTCAGGTGCCCCAAACAAGATGGCGATTTAATACATATGCTCTGGGCCATCTCTGCCCTGCTTAATTATTGGAGCCAGTTTACGGCAGCCCTGAAGGGGATAGTTGGGAGTACAACGTGGCACACGGCTGAAAGTTGCCTTCTTGGCCTCTACCCCTAGAAAAAGTATCACGGAGTCCAGGCTAGATTTGTGGACCTGGCACTCATTCTGGCCAAACGTAGCATCACCAGGAGGTGGAAATCAGCTGCTCCACCTAGGATTTTGACATGGAAAGAAGTAGAACACTGGGGTCTAGCAGAGAGTGGTGTTCTCCGCAGGGAAGAGCTTCGTGGCTTATGGAAAAGACCCATAGTGATGAGCTGGGACCTCTTACTGGAGTCTTTCAAGGCTTCGGACACCCTTTCCACCATGTGACACGTCACTATTATACCTTTATAGCTCTTGACTAAGATGGACGGTGATTTGGTCACTCTGGTACGCCTGCCAGTTTTGCCCCCCTCATTCTCATTGCCAGCATGTATGATGTTTTAAATCTGACCGGTCATAGTAATTTCTCCTCTGTATACCACCCCACCCCACGAAACGATAAGATGGGTACCTATGTTACCTCCCAATGTTTGGGGGACATCGCCCAAACAGATCTCTCAAGGAGTCAATGATTACTTGTTGCGCCCATCAGTGGAGGTGAGGGGGACGGGGGGGGGGGCTTCATTGTGCATTACTCACAGTTAATTGTTATCTTTTTAGGCTGGGTTGACGGGGCTCGCCCGCTCGCATTTGCGAGCTATATTTAATTAGGACAAGCTATTTTTAGGTCCTACTCGCCCTTTCTGGCGAGTAGGAAGACAAACTGACTTTTGACCTCTGTCTCTGAAAGCAAAGCAAATGTGACAAGATGGCAAGATATAAAGGCATCTTTATTGCTCACAAAGTGAATGAGCAATAAAAATGCCTTTAAATCTTTTTAACTTGTCACATTTGCTCACAGATGTCAAGTGCATTACAGTTAGATTGATTAGATTTTTTAAGTTGCTAGACCTGCAGGTCTAGTAACAGTTTTTGATTTTTTGATCCCTGGTTGAAATTAGATGCAACTATGAATGTACAAACCTATTGCCTATAAAAGTTTCCCAACTGTTGTACTAGAAGCTGACCTTTCCTAATGTGCTAGTTATGTATACGAATGTTGCCAAATATGCTCTTGTATTGTATATGTACTTTATTATGCAGTACTGTGCATCTTGTAACACCCAATAAAATTTGTACCAAAAAAGGGTGTTTGTAGAGACCTATACACTCAAACACAAAGAACAAGAAAAAACAATCCAACTATTCTGTCTCTGGGGACCATCCACCCGCCCTTCCGGGTGTCATGTAGGAAGGGGATATCGGGCCATGTGGTGGCCGGTAGGTGAGGGAGGGAACGGGAGGTAGGGGGAAAAGGGCTCGGCCAAGGTGGTAGTTTAGGAGGAAATGCTAATGCTGGTGGAGGGTTGGGGATAAGTGGCGAGGAGAAGTGCAGAAGGAGGTATGAAGTTAAAGGTAGGAGGAGGGTACCACCCCAGTGTCCAACAATTAAGCATCCACGTGTTGAAGCGTGTGTCCCTACAGACACAGTGCCTCACAACTTTCGTTGGATTCTGGTATCTTCTTCATCAGAGTTGACAAGGGGGTCAACTCCAGATCTTTAGGTTGGCATGCCCTGACCCTCCGCCCCATCCCCTGAAGCCTCCTCCGGGTGCTCCCAAGTCTCTAGCACCTCCAGCCACAACCCTGCAATTGAATGCCTATGTATACCACAGGCGTCTTCTCTAAGTAGGGCCCTCTCTTTGGCTGGCCCTCAAACTGTGACATTCTTCACCCAAGTCTCAATGGCCATGTCTGTCCCAGATTTCCTCATCATGGCTATACGTCTTTTTGCCAAGGCCAGAGCTAAAGCTAAGAATTTAGTGCCCACTTTCCATGCCTGTGGTCTGGGGAACAATCCCAGCTAACAGTTCTCTAAGGTGCAGGCAAGCATGCGATCCACTGTTGTATTGAGTGTACATAACACGCCCTCTCGGAATGGCCGCAAGTGAGTGTAGTTGCAGGTCATATGGCCATAGTCTGCGTCCAATAAGGTGCAACTGGGGCAGGGCCATGGCCCCCACAATAGATGATCTGTATTCTGTGAGGAGTCAAATATGTCATGTGGACATAGTTAAATTGGGTGTACTCAAGCCTCATGTTGCTATAGAGTCTCTTTGGGTATGTCAAGATCATGCCTCACTCGGAGTCTGTGACCTCCTGCCCCAGCAGTGTCCCCTCCGCCCCCCCCCTTGCTCCCGGATCGCCACTAAAAGCTTCCTGACCATGCCTGCCAATGACCTATAGAACTATTTTATGAGGTGGTACGCGGAACCCATGGTCACCAGTAGTTGTAGCACTGCATGCGTCTCAGGTTCGTCCCGGCTGTCCGACCACAGGTTCCCAAAGGATCTCACTAGTGCTTCAGATGTTAAAAATTGACCTGAGGTAAGTCATACTGGCTCATTAAATTTTCCAGCGCTATCAGCGTTCCTATCCGATAGCAGTCACCCGCCGTTACTAGACTGATGTCTGTCCAGGCTGCCAGTTGGGCATCTGGGAAAAAAGCAAGCGGATTGCCATGAGGGAGTCCCACCAGGGGCAATGCCGGGGCATAAAGTGGAGTTCCTGCCATCCTTTGTAAGTACTGTTTCCAGCATTTAAAGGCCACTGCCGATAATACACCCGGCTGGGGTACTTTATCCGCTGGGCAGGGTAGTTTTGCCAGCAATGCGCCCTGATGGGTGGCCAATACCACTGGGCCTAGTTCTTCTTTATCGGCTCCGTCAAGCCACTGCTTCTGGTTCCCCCAAGCCTCCATTCTGAGGGGAGCACCTGAGAACCTCCAATGAAATCCTGTGGTGGCAGTCGTCCCATATCGGTTCTCTCAGTAAGGTATCCAACTGCCTGAACCAAGAACCCGGTATCTTGACTGGGAGGTTAGTGAAGAAATATAATCTTGGAAACGTGACCATTTTGGACAGTGAGACAGACCTGAGACATAATGGGCAATTAAAAACATCCCCAAAAGGGGGACGCAGGATTTAAGGGATCTAAGAGCATTTCCCAGGCTTCCCTCCAGGAGAAGCTCCATGGTTTGGTAAACGCGAATACCCAGATATCAGATGGTCGATGGAGACCAGGTCAGGCCATATGGCATATTTCCCTGCTTGTGGGCACCGGCTATCAGGAGGAATAAATATGTCTTGGAATTATTGAACTGGAGGCCAGAGACCATTGCAAAATCACCCAGTATGTTCATTGCAGAAGTAGCTCCTGTTGGACCATCCTCCAGATAAAGCAGTAGATCGTGTGCAACAAGGAGATGTTCTCTACCCCCCACCGTCACCCTGGAGCCCGCTCCCACCCTCCAGAAAAGCTCTGCCAACGGCACAATGGCCAGGGCAAACAGGAGGGGAGATAACAGACACTCCTGTCTAGTGCCCCGATATACATTGTATTGTATGGAAACAATGTGGCCCATTTTGACCCGTGCGGTGGGGCCTGAGTGCAGTAGCATAACCCATTTAATCCAGGCCTCTCCCAGTCCCATCCTGCGCATGACCTCGAAAAGGAAGACCCAACTCACTGCGTCATAGGCCTTCTCAAGCTCCACTGACATAACAGTAGCGCGGGGCGGAGCAATACATCCAAGTGATAGAGAATATGGCATCTTTGGAGGTTGAGGGAGGTGCTCTGTTCTGGGATAAACCAGTTTTGGTCGCTTTGTATTAGTGTCTGCATATGCAGGAGTAGTCTGAGGGCCAAGATCTTACTTAGGATTTTGAAATCCATGTTTACCATGGATAAGGGGCTAAATGCAGACACACAGACGCTTGGGTCCTTGGATTTAGGAAGTGGAATCAGCATGGCGTCCCTGGTGGATGCAGGCAGGGAGCCCATTCGCAACGACTCTGCACACAAGGCCTCCAGCCGGGGAGCCAGGGTCCCAGCAAACGCAGCGTAGAACTCTGATGGCACATCAGGACCCAGGGTTTTCCCAGATGCCATATCCTTAATTGCAGATTTGATCTGAACTGAGACCAGGCCCCCTAGGGCTTCCCGGGCTCCATGGTCCAATACCTGCTGCGGGGTGCAGGCCAAGAAGACTTTCAGGGCCTCTGATGCGAGGATGCTCTGGACTTTTATAGAGATTTGTAGTATTCCCAAAATGACTTGTTAATCTCCGTGGGCGAGTAGAGCAGTGTGTCGTTGCTTGACAAGATCTGCGTGATAGGGGTCTGCCTTGTTTCTGGCCTGATGAGCCAGGCCAGTAATCTGCATGGTCTGCCCTCCTCGTCATGCGTCCTAGCAATGTAGTCTTTATAGTCATGGCAACGCAAACGTTCAAGGATAGCATTGTTCCCTAGCCTCCCGTAGACATGCCCTTGTCTGACCCCCAGTGCGTTATCTAGTTCATGTATCATACCATCCAATGTGCAGAGCTCTTCATTGAGCTCCCTCCTTACTCCTACTGATTGTCCCAGGCAGTGGCCATGAACCAATACTTTGAATGCCTCCCATTTAATGAGGCCAGATGATGTGGTACCTTGGTTGTGTGCAAAATAATCAGTAATAGCAGTACCTAGGGTTTCCCGAAAGCACGCGTCTTCCAGGGACAAGGGGGTTAAGCCGTCACGTGGGTGATGAGCGATCTTCTACGGGACAGAATTTCAGAAATAGAGGGCAATAGTCGGTTAGCATATGACGTCGCATGTTGGCTAAGATTGTTGGAGCATAAAAACATATCCAGCCTGGTATGCTGCCGATATATGTGGGAGAAGTAAGAGTAGTTCCTTGTCTGCCCATGCTGGACTTTCCAAATATCCGATGCCTCACAGTGTCCCATCCAGTCTCTAAAATGCATGTGCCTAAGCCCCGGGTGTGGGGGAGAGGAGCGGTCAAGTATAACGTCTGCCACATAATTAAAATTCCCTCCAAGAAGGAGGTCGTCGGTTACAAAAGGGCCAGTGAAGTTGATGACGTTTGGAGGAAGGCCACCTGGTCTTGATTTGGGGCATACACGCTCCCCAATGTGATATCTTTGCCTAAGAGTTTACCCTTAATCAGGACGTACATCAATTGTTGAGCAAGTGAGCTCAAAGGGTGTCCCCGCCCTAATCCATATAAGAGCTCCTCTGCTGAGTAAGAGGCGGCAAACAGTTTCCCCCTCCAGCGCAATCTGTCAATCTCTCCCACCGTAAGATGAGTTTCTTGTAATATAGCCACATATACACCCGCCCTTCAGATATTGGTGGATGTTGTGGCGTTTAGAGGCAGACCCCATCCCTCTGATGTTCCAGGATATAAAGGTTAACGTAGCTTTAGAGCCACGCCAAGAGCAAACATAGGAACTGCGAGACAGATACAAAACCACAAATGCCCTATCCCACGAACAGCCCAGCAACTGCTGGCCACCCAAACATGAAAAGCAAAACCTTTTGTTTTTAGAATGCAGCCTCCAGTACCCTGGCAGGGGCGAATTCGGGAGGGATGGGCCAAGCTACATGAGTGGTACCCATACTGTGCCTACCCAATCCTCAAAATACCCCTGGGTGCATAGGCTGGCCAGCATCTCAGTGCCAAGGACTGCCTAGTCGGGGCCCGCCGCCTGGTCCACATTCACGAGCAGGGGTCATTGTCACAGAATGAAGACAATAGCAATAACAGTAACCCCCCTCCTAGGTCACCTTTAGCTACATGGGCGGTCAGATCCAGGACCTAAGGATCAATGCAAGAACAATGGCAAACCCCACCCCCTCCGGTGCCCCCCTCTCAGATCAGGTCGTCAGCAGATTGTGGAGTCACTTTAGGCAGGTGCTCCCCAGTACTCCAGTAAGTGTCTGAGGCCGGCGATTTGCACTTCTGGGGCCGGGGGTGCCAGTGTCAGTCTACTGTGTCATGGTTATCTCAGTCTCCGAGCAGGGCCGCTGCCCGATCCTGCTCAGTTTGAGAGGTGAGCGGTTTCTTCAGGGATCTTCCACGAAGGGTCCCCCGTGTGCATTTTCTGGATCTTTGCTTAGTTGGTCCTGAGCCTTGGAGAGTGTCGATCCAGTTTTGTAGGCCTCCAGCCAGTTCCATGCTGCTTCCTGATCTTTGTAAAAGTGGGTTGTGCCATCCAGGATAATCCTAAATTTGGCAGGAAACATCAGGGAGTATTGCAATCCTTCATCTCGGAGGGCCGTTTTAAGCTCTGGAAACAAAGCTTTCTGTGCCTGTACCGATGCTGTAATGTTAGAGATATATATATATATATATCTATCTATCTATCTATCACAGGATTCGCCTCAGCAACAGCTACTCAGCTGCTCCAATTCCACTGTGGAAAGACGAAGAGCGGACCCAAAGTTCTTAGTGCAATTCAGTAAGTGTTTATTAAATGCCCAGCATATCCACCATAACGCGTTTCGACCCCCACTCGGGCCTTGATCACATGACGCGTTGCTTTGAAACTGATCAACATTTAAAGTGACAGTGCAGGAAGTGACATGGTCAGCTAAGGTGAATAATGCATTGAAACCGAAGTTACTCAGTTCCACTTAGCAAGTTCACTACGTGCAAATATGCATTAAAATAAATATCACGATAAATACATAAATGTATAAATATAATGATAAAAAATGCATACATACTAAAAATCATGGTGTTAAAATTCATAGCATTGGAATAAAAATGGCAATTTAAAATCTATTAAAACATACCAAAATTGGATTTGTAAAAGCTAAAAAATGCCAAGATTATCATTACCAAATTGCATCAGAAAATCAAACACCATCAAAATTATTGCACTATTGTATTAAAAACATTTATACAAGTTCAACTTCGTGAAAAGTAATATTAGTACAATCTCGGCGTGTCATGATGTTTCACTCCTTGCTACTGTACTTAGTCGAAATCGAGCCCAAGTGGGCTGAGACAAAGCTTTCTAACATTATAGTCACCTAGATCTTAATACTTAATCAGTATACGTGAATCACGCTGTTGATCACCAATTAGTGCAAAAAATAGTGCAAAATATGAATTTAAATAATTAAAATGATGTAAATATGCGAGGGGAGGTTCTGTTTCAAAAAATATTCTCATATTAAAAGTTAAATAACATGGAACTGATTTTAACCACTAAGTATATTACCTACTATCTCTGGAAATACTTCATAGACATGTATAAAAATCTTCACTGGCATTCAACCCTGATGGTGTCTTAGTGTCAAGCTCTAATATATATCTCGTTTCCAAGAGGCGCAACTTAGCCTCTCGGTTTCCTCCTCTTTTAAGGGGCAGGACTGTATCTATTATGAAATATTTTAGATGTACAGGGTTGCTCTCATGACATTCCTCAATGTCTGGCTACAGGGTAGGCTTGGTCTTTGTTGTTAATTGCCCTTATGTGCTGGAGTATCCGCTTATGGGCTGGCAGCTTAGTGCTGCCAATATATTTCAACCCACAGGGACACTCCAGCACATAAACTGCAAATTCTGTTTTACAAGTCAGTCTTTTGCTAATGAATGTAGGATCTGGCTTGAAAGGACTATTATAATGAGTCTTGTTGCATGCAAATTTGCATACTTTGCAGTTTGGACATTTTTTAAAACCTTTATACATTGTAAGCCAGTTAATAGGTGATTTAAGTTCCGGACTACTCCTAACCAAACTATTGCTCTTTGACCTGGATTTTCTAAAGGTCAGAACAGGCTTTGCAGGTAGATGTTTGCCAAGGATAGGGTCAATCTGCACCAGACTCCAGTTTCGATTTAAGATCTTTCTAAGAGCCTGGTGCTGCCTATTATAGGTAAGTATGATCCTGGGTTGCAGCTCTGACTTATCTGGGCTGGTTTCTACCTGACTAGGTTTGGATGCAAGGGCATCACATCTAGACAGAGTTTTGGTTTTATTGATCGCCCTGTCTATGATGTCGGAGGCATACCCTCTTGCTTGAAATCTCTGTCTGCTCAAATTCTGGGCTGCCTCACAATCTTTCTCAGTGCTGCAAATACGCTTGATGCGTAGCATCTCCCCGTAGGGGATGCTTTGTATCAGGTGGCGTGGATAATGACTACTGGCATGCAGCACTGTGTTGCCTGAGGTGGGTTTCCTGAATAATCTGGTAGCAATAGTATCCTGATCCAAGAATACCTCCACATCCAAAAAATACACTGAAGACTTACTAATAGTTGATGTAAAGTGGAGATTGAGACAATTGTTGTTAATTTGATCTATAAATTGCAATGCACTGGTGTATGTATGCATGTGTGTGTGTATGTATGTATATATATATATATATATATATATATATATTCACTGAAAAAACCATAGGTTTTAGGGACAGTTATAGTTAGTTGGACATTTCACTCGTACAAAACCATAGAACTTCCCCCGTTATAGTTAGTTCAGCTAACTATAACTCGTGCCCCCGCAATGCACTGCTGATGACGTCACATATTACATCACTCATGACATGGACAGTGACATCACTGATGACTTCTCAAATGACATCACTGATGACATCATCCAGTGACTGTGTGTTTCTGTAAAGTTTAAATATGTTTAATATATATAGGGAAATGCGTATTGAAGAATGAGTGGGTGTATAAGTGTCTGAATGGATGATTTAGTAGGTGCGTGACTGACTATAAGTGAGTGATTAAACGTATCTTACTGAATGCATGGGTTAGTGACTAAACTGTGTGAATGTCTGTATCCGTCTGTCTGTTGGTGTGTAAGCGGCTGCATGGGTTTGTGAATAGCTACATGAGTGTCTACATGGGTTATTGATTTGGTTGTCTGAGTATCTGTATGGGTACCTGAGTGTTTGTGTGGGTGGGGTGTGTGTGACTCTGTGCATAGATGTGTGAGTGGGTGATTCACTGGGTGCATGGTTTCAAGAGTGCATCTGTGATGGACTGTATGGGTGGATGAGTGTGTGTATGGGTGTGTTAGTGAGTGAATGTATATCTCAGAGGTACATGTGTGAGTAACTACATATGTGAAAGGCTGTATATATGTGTGTTGGAGTATATAAATGGCTATAAGTGAGAGTGTGTGATTGTGAGAGTGCCTGTATGGATGAGTGTGTACTTGTATCCGTGATTGTATAAGAGCGTAAGAATGTGCTAGTATTTGTATGAGTAAGTGAGCTGGTGTGTGTGTATAACTGTATAGGTGAGCAAATGGCAGTGTGATTAATTATTTGCATGACTGACTAGGTGTGTGACTACCTCTATGGATGAGTGGCGGTGTGTGAGTGTCTATATAGGTGTATGAGTGCATATGATAGTCCTGTACTGAGTGACCGTAAGTATGAGTGACTGTACGGGTGAGTGAGTGGATGTGTGTGTAGACCTAAGAATCAGTGAGTGGGTATGTAGTTATTGGTGTTGGAGTGTCTATGGTTTTGAGAATGGCAGTCTGTAATTTAGAGTGGGTGTATCAAAGGTTATATTAGGTTGTGAGAAGATGCATGAAATTACCACATGGATGATGTCATTTGAGATGTCATCAGTGATGTCATCAGTGATGTCACTGACCATGTCATGAGTGATGTAATATGTGACGTCATCAGCAGTGCATTGCGGGGTCGCGAGTTATAGTTAGCTGAACTAACTATAACGGGGGAATTTCTATGGTTTTGTACGAGTGAAATGTCCAACTAACTATAACTGTCCCTAAAACCTATGGTTTTTTCAGTGAATTTCAAAGGTTTTTTAAATGCTAATTTCTAACTATAACGTGCCTGAAACCTATGGTTTTTTCAGTGAATTTCAAAGGTTTTTTAAATGCTAATTTCTAACTATAACGTGTCTGAACCCTATGGTTTTTTCAGTGAATTTCAAAGGTTTTTAAATGCTAATTTCTAACTATGTCTACAGAGGTAGGACATGTGAAGAAAGAAGAAAAACGCACAGAAAGAAGCCAAAGAAATGCAGAAAGAAGCAACAGAAGTCCACAAAGACGAAGAAAAGAGCAGGAAGAAGCAAGACATGTGCAGAAAGAACCAACAGAGGAGCAGAAAGAGGCCTTGTTGCAAAATCATCCTGTGCCCACAACTTTTTCAGACTGGTACTGGTGGTAACTGACTCGGACTAACCAGGCCTAGAGCCAGTGCTATGCTAAAAGACACTTAGAATACAGTGAAAACACCTACATACACTAGGGAACACTATGCGTTGGGGTACCCCTGTGATTAGCATGACCTCCTCTGTAAGGCCCTAGTACCTAATAGGGCAGGGGGATTAAAACGTCCTATTAAAACGCGCCCCGGGGCGCGTTTGCACAGTGGTGAAGGGAGGGGGGGGGCCTGAGGTGACATGTGTGCAAACAAGCCCTGTGGCCGTTTTAAGTTGGGAGATTAAGTCCCCTTGAATCCTGAGGGTCCCTGGGGTCCAACTAGCCCACTAGGTCCCGCCGGCTCCCCGCGTTCTGCAGGAGCCGGCATTGCTTTTCCACATGGGGAGCTGCTAACATGCAGCTTCCCGTGTGGAAAAGCAATCTGCTTTAGATTTTGGAAGAGAGAGCAGGTTTCCTGCTCTCTCTTCCAAAATCCAAAGCAAGTTTGCTATGGCAGGACGGGAGCCGCGAGGCTCCCGTCCTGCCATAGCAAACAGCAGTGTCCCGGGTGTGGACACCCCGGGACACTGCAGGAGCCTGCCCTGGGGGTGGCGGTCCCCAGGGCCATCACAGGCTCCAGGAGGGGGCCGCGCGGCCCCCTCCCAACATTTTCAAAGCCCCGGGAGGTGGTGGTCCCCGGGGCTCTGGGGTCCGTAACGGACCCCCATATTTAAATATTTAGTGCCCCGGGAGGTGGCGGTCCTCGGGGTGTGTGGGGGCTCGAGCCCCCACACAGGTAATTTATTTTAAAAAACAAGCCCCGGGGGGTGGCGGTCCCCGGGGCTGCGGGGGGCTGTGTGCCCCCGCAAATATTTGACAAAAGCCCCGGGGGTGGCGGTCCCCAGGGCTGCGGGGGCCCCCCTGGGCCCCCGCAATTATGTAGAACATGCCCCCGGGACCTGGCCCACCCGGGGGCTAAATATTAACGAAGCGCGGGAGCCTGCGCTTCGTTTCTTTTTCTTCGCGGCGGGATTCGCGGATCCTACGCGAATTTCGCCGTTTTTTAAAACAAAAAATGCTTTTTTGGGCCCTGGGGGTCCTTGTGGGACCCCCTGAGCAGGCCTAGGGGGTCAGGGTGTTTCTACCCTGCCTTCTTTTTTTCTCGCGTTTTTTATTCTGATTTCTTGTGACTCGGTTCTACCGAGTCACAAGATGGCTGCCAACACTTCCTGGTTTGGAGAGTTGACAGCCAATTAGAATAAAGCTTGTGGTCGGGAGGGTCCGCGGATCCTCCGTGCCTCTAAATATCGAAACCTTTTATTTTTGATTTCTCAGCAACTACTGAACGGATTTACACCATTTTTAAAAAGGTCGCTTTCTGAGCCAAGCAGTACCTTTTTGCCAAATTTGGGGTAAATCCGTTCAGTAGTTTCGGCTGTAGCCTTGCATAAAGTTTCCTATGGAAAATAACATGGAGAAAACACGATTTGGGACCCCCCTTTTTTCTCGGCCCCCGCTTGACGAATCACCCCGAAACTTTCAAGACAGGAGCTGACCGGAGCGCCCCACTAGTTTTGAAAATTTCGCGATGATTCGTCATCCGGCGCCAAAGTTATTGGGAAAACAAAAAACGCTTTTCCTATGGAAACTAGGTCCTAACTATAACTATCTACTGGCGACCGCCAGTAGAGAGATATATATATTCCAACAAAAGAGCCCTTGCGCTCTGACAGGGCACACGACGCTCTCCCCCACCATCCGGTTGTAATGCCTTGCTGACGCGGCTCCCGTCCTGTCATAGCAAACTTGCTTTGAATTTTGGAAGAGAGAGCAGGAAACCTGATCTCTCTTCCAAAATTCAAAGCAAATTGCTTTTCCACACGGGGAGCTGCATCTTAGCAGCTCCCCATGTGGAAAAGCAATGCCGGCTCCCGAGGGTCGCGGGGAGCCGGTGGGACCGTGGGGGGATTGGGGACCCCCCCACGAGCCCCAACGGAGAGGGCCAGCCCCGGGGGATGGGGTCCCCGGGGCTACAAGTGGCCCGGGAGGGGGGCCACGCGGCCCCCTTCCCCAAAATTTATTTAAAAAAAATATAAAAAAATGGCCGGCCCCGGGGGATGGGGTCCCCGGGGCGATAAGTGGCCTGAGGATGGGGGCAACGCAGCCCCCCTCCAAAACAATAAAAAAATAAAAATAAAGGCCATACCCCGACGGATGGGGTCCCCGGAGCCGATTAAGGCCTCGGGAGGGGGGCCACGCGGCCCCCTTCCAAATTTAAAAAAAAAAAAAAAAAACGGGCAGGCCCTGGGGGATGGGGTCCCCAGGGCAAATAAATTACAAAAAGAAGGGGGGCCACACAGCCCCCCTTCTTAAAAATAAAAAAAAAAGACCGGCATCGCGCCGGAGGCCACGCCCCCTCCTTGCAGCACTCTGCAAACGCGCCCCCTGGCGCGTTTGCAGATGGGGAACGAATTCCCCTTGAATACTGGGGGTCCCTGGGGGCCAACTAGCCCACCAGGAACCTCCAGTATGCTCCAGGGGGCTGCGTTGCAGAGAGGTGGTCCGAGGCCACGCCCGTTTTTACACCTCTCTTCAACGCAGCTCTGTGGCGCTTAATGGAGGTAGCTGGTGGGCTAGTTGCACCCCAGGGACCCTCCGGATTCAAGGGGAGTTAATCCCCCGACTTAAAACGTGCCACGGGGCGCGTTTGCACAGTGGTGAAGGGAGGGGGCGGGCCTGAGGTGACGTGTGCAAACATGCCCTGTGGTGCGTTTTAAGTTGGGGAATTAATTCCCCTTGAATCCTGAGGGTCCCTGGGGTCCAACTAGCCCACCAGGTACCTCCAGTAAGCGCCACAGAGCTGCGTCGCAGAGAGGTGTAAAAAGGGGCGTGGCCTCGGACCACCTTTCTGCAACGCAGGCCTGTGGTGCTTACTGGAAGTACCTGGTGGGCTAGTTGGGCCCCAGGGACCCTCTGGATTCAAGGTGACCTAATCCCCCAACTTAAAACGCGCCACGGGGCGCGTTTGCACAGTGGTGAAAGGAGGGGGCGGGGCCTCGGGTGACATGTGCGCAAATACGCCCTGTGGTGCGTTTTAAGTTGGGGAATTAATTCCCCTTGAATCCTGAGGGACCCTAGGGGTCAACTAGCCCACCAGGTACCTTCAGTAAGCACAACAGAGTTGCTTTGCAGAGAGGTGAAAAAAGGTGCGTGGCCTCGGAACGCATCTCTGCAACTCAGCTCTGTGGTCCTAACTGTAGGTACCTGGGGGGCTAGTTGGGCCCCAGGGACCCTCAGGATTCAAGGGGACTTAATCCCGCAACTTAAAACGCGCCACGGGGCGAGTTTGCACACATGTCACCTCAGGCCCCTCCTCCCTTCACCACTGTGCAAACGCGCCCTGTAGCGCGTTTTAAGAGGTAGTTTTAATCCCCCTGCCCTATTATGTACTAGGGACTTACAGAGGAGGTCATGCTAATCACAGGGGTACCCCAATGCATAGTGTTCCCTAGTGTATGTAGGTGTTTTCACTGTATTCTAAGTGTCTTTTAGCATAGCACTGGCTCTGGTTAGTCCGTCAGTTACCACCAGTACACGTCTGAAAAAGTTATGGGCACAGGATGATTTTGCAACAAGGCCTCTTTCTGCTCCTCTGTTGGTACTTTCTGCACATCTTTTGCTTCTTCCTGCACTTTTCTTCGTCTTTGTGGACTTCTGTTGCTTCTTTCTGCATTTCTTTTGCTTCTTTCTGCATTTCTTTTGCTTCTTTCTGTGAGTTTTTTCTTCTTTCTTCACATGTCCTACCTCTGTAGGCATAGTTAGAAACTAGCATTTAAAAAACCTTTGAAATTCACTTAAACCATAGGTTTCAGGCACGTTATAGTTAGAAATTAGCATTTAAAAAATCTTTGAAATTCACTGAAAAAACCATAGGTTTCAGACACGTTATAGTTAGAAATTAGCATTTAAAAAACCTTTGAAATTCACTGAAAAAACCATAGGTTTTAGGGACAGTTATAGTTAGTTGGACATTTCACTCGTACAAAACCATAGAAATTCCCCCGTTATAGTTAGTTCAGCTAACTATAACTCGCGCCCCCGCAATGCACTGCTTATGACGTCACATATTACATCACTCATGACCTGGTCAGTGACATCACTGATGGCATCTCAAATGACATCTCAAATGACATCACTGATGACATCATCCATGTGATAATTTCATGCATCTTCTCACACCCTAATATAACTTTTGATGCACCCACTCTAAATTACAGACTGCCATTCTCAAAACCATACACACTCCAATACCAATAACTACATACCCACTCACTGATTCTTAGGTCTACACACACACACATCTACTCACTCACCCGTACAGTCACTCACTTAGTCACTCAGTACAGGACTATCATATGCACTTGGTTTTACCTATATAAACACTCACACACCACCACTCATCCATAGAGGTACTCACACACCTAGTCAGTCATGCAAAAAATTAATCACCCATTTACTCACCTATACAGTTATACACACACCAGCTCACTTACTCATACAAATACTAGCACATTCTTACGCTCTTATACAATAAATGATACAAGCACACACGCATCCATACAGCCACTCTCACAATCACACACTCACTTATAGCCTTTTAAATACTCTAACACACATATATACTGCCTTTTACATATGTAGTTACTCGCACATGTACCACTGAGATATACATTCACACACTCACCCACCCAAGCAGTCCATCACAGATGCACTCTTCAAATCATACACCCAGTGAATCACCCACTCACACATCTATGTACAGAGTCACACACATCCCACCCACACAAACACTCAGGCACTCATACAGATACTCGGAGAACCAATCAATAACCCATATAGACATTCGTGTAGCTATTCGCAAATCCATGCATCCACTTACACACCAACAGACAGACGGATACAGACATTCACACAGTTTAGTCACTAACCCATGCATTCAGTAAGATACGTTTAATCACTCACTTGTAGAGTCAGTCACGCACCTACTCAATCATCCATTCAGACACTTATACACCCACTCATTCTTCAATACGCCTTTGCCTATATATATTAAACATATTTAAACTTTACAGAAACAGTCACTGGATGATGTCATTTGAGATGTCATTTGAGATGTCATCAGTGATGTCATCAGTGATGTCACTGACCATGTCATGAGTGATGTAATATGTGACGTCATCAGCATGCATTGCGGGGGCGCGAGTTATAGTTAGCTGAACTAACTATAACGGGGGAATTTCTATGGTTTTGTACGAGTGAAATGTCCAACTAACTATAACTGTCCCTAAAACCTATGGTTTTTTCAGTGTGTATGTATATATATATATATATATATATATATATATACATATATACACACAATGCATGGAATATACAATGCAAGCAGATAATAATAAAATGTAACGCAAGCAGACCATAATATGGAATGAAACGCAAGCAGATTATGCTGGACGTCCTGCAAGAAATCGGATATATACACTAAATATATCAGATGTTACAACCACTGAAGACTTGTATGTGCTTACAGACATATCTCAAAAAATAGATGGACTAGGAGCTGGTTATGGTCCAGTACCTGTGCTCTTGATAGTAGTCACAATGCCAAATGGAGGGTAACTGTTCCAACGGTCGGGGTGCTGTAAGTCACCCTCTCACCGTAACAAAAGAGAGAGAAAAGGGAAAAATGAAGAGGGGAAAGAAAAGTCCTAGGTATCGGACCCACTAGTAAGAGGCAAGCACAATGTCTTGTCTCTTGTTGACCTCACACACCCCCGAAGGATGTCATGCTTCATCATCGGGCGTTTGCTCCTCGTCGGGCCGGCGCTGCAATGCCCTATGGGTCCCCCGAAGGGTCTCTTTGTCGGAGATCTTTTGTTAGAACCGCCGTCAGAAGAGTGCGGGTGTGTGGGGAGGAGTCCTATGTGAAGGGTGAGGTTATGCGTGCAAGTTAAAACTGGCTAAGGGTAACCGAATTGCTGCGATTTATTATGAAGGTACCCTTGTCAGAATAAAAGACCCCCAAAGGTCGTGAGTTACTCCTGCAGGCGTAATGTGCCCAAGTAACACCCGCACTCATCTGACAGCGGTTCTAACAAAAGATCTCGGCGTGTTTCCAGTCGTCGGGGAACGAGGCGGTCGCCAGGGAGCGGTTGATGGTGTGGCGGAGCATGGGTGCGATGGTGTCGGCGGCTCTGTTGAAGATGTGGTGGGGGCAGGGGTCCGTGGGGGCCCCTGAGTGGATTGACTTCGGTGGTGAGGGCTGTCCAGTCGTCAATCGCTGGTTTCCGGGTGTCAGGGGTGGTTGGTGAGGGTTCAGTGTGTTGGTTGTCTTCGTCGAAGTTGTCGTAGATGCTCTTGATTTTGTGGTGGAAAAAGGTGCTGAGTTTGTCGCAGAGGTCTTGTGAGGGAGGGATGTCGGTAGACTCGCTAGTGGGTTGGGCGAACTCCTTGATGATGCTGAAGAGTTCCTTGCTGTTGTGGGCGTGGGTGGAGATTCTGTCTTCAATCGCTTTTTTCCTCGTTTCTCTGATGAGTTGATGGTGGGGGTTGGTGGCGGCTCTGAAGTTGTTGTGGGCTTCTGTGGAATTGGTGTTCCTCCAGGCCTTTTCGAGGCGGCGGCATGTGCTTCTGGACTCTCGAAGTTCGGTTGTAAACCATCTGGCTTTCTTGGCGCGGGTATTGTTGTTTTTCTTGAGGGGGGCTATGGTGTTGGTGCTGTCCGAGATCCATCTATGCAGGGTTCGGGCTGCGGTGTTGGGGTCGTCGTTTTCCGCGATGGTTGGGGTGGAGTTGTTGAGTGAGGAGGTGAGCTGGTCGTCGGTGATTTTGGTCCAGTTTCTTCGTGGAAGCAGGTGCTGGTGTCTGTGGATGGTGGGTGTTCTGAAGGTGAAGTGGACGCAACGATGGTCGGTCCATGGGAGTTCGGTGGTGTGGCTGAAGGTGATGGAGTTTCCTGTAGTGAAGAGGGGGTCGAGGGTGTGTCCTGCTGAGTGCGTGGGCTCGGTCACGATCTGGCGCAGTCCAATGTTGTGGAGGTTGTCCAGGAGGGATGTGGTGTTTGGGTCCAGTTGTTTGTCGAGGTGGAAGTTGAGGTCTCCCAGCAGGGTGTAGTTGGTGGATGCGATGGCCTGCGGGGAGATAATGTCCGTGATGGAGTTGGCGAAGGGTCCGCGGGGTCCAGGGGTCGGTAGATGAGGGTTCCTCGGAGGGTGGCGGTGGGGCTGGCCAGTATCTTGAAGTGAAGGTGTTCCATCAGTTCTGTGGGCTCGTCAGGGAGTGTGCTCAGGCGGAGGCTGGATTTGTGGACGATGGCGATTCCTCCTCCTGGGCGGGTGGGGCGGTCCTTCCTGGAGATCTTGTATCCTTGGGGGATGGCGATGTCCGGTCCCGAGGTGGTGTTGGTCCAGGTTTCGGTGAAGAACTCTACGTCCGGGGTGGTGCTGTCGAGGAGGTCCCAGATTTCTGTGGCGTGTTTGTGGAGGGATCGGACGTTGAGGAGGATGCATTGCAGGGTCTTCGGTTCGGTTGTGTTCTTGTGGGCGGGTTGTGCTGGATCCGTGTTCTTGGCGGTGCTGCAGGTGTGCCGGCAGCGGTGACGGCTGAAGGGTCCGTGGGAGTCGGCTGGTGATGCTAGCTTGCAGTTGTTGTTGCGGCCTGGGTTGAGTGCGTGGAGTGCTGCTGGGTCGTAGCGTTGGCAGGGCGGAGGTCCAGGGTTCCTGGCGCTGGTCGCGTCGCGGACGGGCTTGCCTTTGACGCGCCTTCGGCGCGCCAGCCGCGCGCCCGCGGCCGCCATTAAGTAGGGTCGGGGAGGGCTGGACAGCTGGGAGGCGGGAGCGGGGAGGGGAGCTGGATTGGGCCGGTCGCGCTCGAGGGAGGGGCCGCGGGGGCAGCAGCGGCGGGGAAAGGTAAAGGGAGGAAATAAGGGATAAAGAAAAAAGGGAAAATAAGCAGAAATAAGGCACAAAAGAGCAGAGATGCAGAAAGGTGAAAGATAAAAGAGGGTAGAAAAACGAGTGAAAACTAGTGAAAGGGCAGAGCGAGAGGAAGGGAAAATGAGCAGAAATAAGGCACAAAAGAGCAGAGATAGTCGATGGGCTGTCATGGAGCAGCAGGCTCACTTGTCCGACCCCCCGTAAAATACATAATTAACAAACAAAAATAAAAATTCCTTCTCCCCTATGTGACCGACTCACTGTGGAAGATTGTTCTTTCTTTAGAAGAGGTAATATTTTCAATTCCCAATAAAACAAACTGTAGTGTAAATACGCAGCTGTCGGAGTCTATAGTTAATTGATTAATAGGTTCTTCAATGAGGGTGATTCAAAAAATATTGGAATCTATTGTGAAACTTTCAAGAAGTATACTAATTAACTCCGATCATAATTCTGAATTGGCAGCAGAAATATGCAGCCACTATCAGATCTATAGCTGCAACATCGTAAACACGGAAAAGAAGAAAGTGGTCTTGATGAAGCTCAGAACTTAGCAATAAATGACACTGGGAAAACTCCCCAGATGCAATATGTTGTAACTTTTTGTTATATCTTTTTATATAACTCGTAATTCACACAGGACGGTATTCTGGTACTGAAGCAGGAGCTGTATTGGCCGATCCAGGGTTTGTGGTAGTTGAAGAGCAAGGTCTTCAGTTTCTTGTGGAATTCCAAAGCCGAGTAGGAGGCTCTGATGTGTAGGGGCAGGTCGGTCCACCACTGAATGCTGGGGGATGCGAGAAGGGATGCAATAAGGGATAAAGAGGCATTGGAAAAGTAAATGGATATGGTAACGTGTGAACATATTAAGGCTGAATAATTAAAAATAGGGTATAGATACTACAAAAGTATTTTCTATCTTTAGTAAAACAAAAAAAATTGATTCAAAGGAAAGAGGAGGAAAATAAACAAAATGGGCAGAAGAGTTGCGCGTGTTGGATACACCTCTTATGTTAACACCCAACGTAGAGACGATGGTAAAAGTTGCAACTTAATTCACGAGCAAATGTTTTTTCCTTGGCACAAAGAATATTCAAGAAAACTCTAATTATCAGAATCTCTTTGGAACTTACTCCGGGAGATAAAACGAAAGGAGCAGACTTGGAGAGAGAGAATTTATGAATAATAGCACCTGAAATTTGTAAAGGTCGACAAACTAGAACATATGTCCTGCAATAACAATAGGGTGAATATGTAATGACATTAGTAAGTGTTAAGTTAATACTGTTTGAATCTGATTTTATGTACAACAGCACTAGAGCTGGAAAAAAATCACTCGAAGGAATTCAGATGATTAAAATTTATTTCAAACCCAATCAACAATACAGCGATTGTTCTAAAAAATGGAATAGAACAAATTGATGAGATATTAAGGAAATACCAGAGTTCACCAATGGTACTGCTGAGAATTATAATGCAAAAATCCCCATCCCTACTACAGATGATGAATTTCAAAAGGGCTGAGGATGCTTTGGATATCCCCCTTCCTCCCCAAAGCTTTAGAGAGTGTAAATCGGATGCAAGAGGAAACCAGCATTGGCAAAGCCAATAGGTCTCGGCAATGCCCGAGCTAACCGAAATGTCAATGTGAATGTCTTTTAGATCATTTCCCATAGTAGTCTATAGCATTTGTGAGGCGTGCTTCGATGTGGCAGGCAGCTGACAAAAGTGTGCACATCTATTACAGAATATAGCGGTCATTATTAAGCCCAAATGTAGAATACAACTCACTTATTTCATTTCCTGCCTGGACATCTCTGTCCAATAACTTAAATGACTTCTTCAGAGACTTGTCCCAGGTACCGTGCTGAGCAAATAGAAATGTGAATATCACAGAGAGGACCCCACACTTAGAATATGTCTGTTACCTTATTCCAGGTAAACGATAGAGAAAAACAATACAACCCGTTCTACTGCGCATGCTCACAATACAAGATACAACACTAAATGGTTTCGGCGTCAGCACCACAGGGGTAGGTTTATATTACAGTCTCACTGCGCATGTTGTAAACCTCCGATTTTCTACTCGCAGCACGCCTTATAGATAGATCTATAGTTCAGATGTGCTAAGTATTCTCTTTTCAGTATGTTTTCACAGTCGCTCCAAAGTGTCAGACACTGAGCGTAGTATGCAATGCGAATAAAAACAATAATAATATAGCAACCATGAAGGAATTTAATTCTTTATAGGGATTAGCCTGCAGTAAGCGCACAAAGAACAAGCAACACCAGTACATTAACATAAAAAGTGCATGCAGGTAGGCTCAACAAGAGAAGAAAATTCACTTTGTGCGTACGAGTTTGAATTAGCCAATCCCTTCTTATTAAGCGGCACTATAATATAATAATCTGCATGTGTTTCCACAAACAAGTGAATCGCATCCAAAAGCATCTGTTTCTGAAGTGTCACACTGTAGTAAACAGATCTTCACATATCACAAAGTGGGATGGCGGAATCTAAATATGAATCCCCTGCGTGGATAGCAGATCATGCGGTGACTATTAGACTGGATCTCCAAGAACAATGGTTTTCACAAGACACCAAGCGAGCTACACAAAGCGAATAAAAACAATAATAACGTGACCGCCGTCAAAGAATTTTATTTTTCAAAGGGATTGACCAGCAGTAAGTGCACAAAGAACAAGCAACACCAGGACATTACATAAAAAATCCTCTCATGACACTGAGCGAGGTTCGCAACACACATAAAAATAATAATGTGACAGCAGTCAAGGGATTTAATTCTTTAAAGGGATTAGTCAGCACTAAGTGCAAAAGAACAAGCAACATCGGAACATTAACATAACAAGACGCGCGGCCAAGAAACACGCTCTCTGGTGAGGGAGGGGGAGGAGGGGGGAGGGGGAGGAAAGGCAGATGGCGCCTTGCCAGCGATGGGAGGAATGGAAACGCGCTCTCTGGTGAGGGAGGAGGGGTGAGGGAGGGGGAGGAAAGGCAGATGGCGCCTCGCCAGCGGTGCGAGGAATGGATGGCAGCTGTGCGCGTGCACGCCATCGTGAACGCAAGCTGGTCGCCATCCGAAAGCCAGTGGGTTTGCACTTCCAAAACCCGCTTACTAAAACTCTCGGCCAGACCAGCGCAAGCGCTGGTGCAGGCCGAGACCTAAAAAGAGACCCAATTTGTAAAAGCTTTAATCTTGCCAAAATAAACGAAAGAACAGGCAGTGATCAGACGGCTAAAAGTACATATAATGGAAAGATAACATAATTGATTTTGCGGTAACTATATCTGAGAATTTCAAACTTATAAGAGATATGAATGTGGGCAAGCTATTGGATAGTCATCTTTTCTGCCTGACCTGTGACTAGCCTCCAAATAGCTGTAACTTGGGCATACCGCAACAGGGGTCTGCTGGTTAGATGCATAAAACCAGTCTCTTCCTCAAAGGCCCACCCTCAGACTCTACCTCCGGCTTTTACGTCTTCATATTCTTGCTGTCTGTCGTCATAGTGCTCTGAGGCTGCCTCCATTGGCTTGTTGTGCTTTGTAAAAACCCAAATAAATAAAATGTATTCAACTGAAATAACACCTATATGTGTACAGTTGCTTAATTTGTGTTTATTATAAGCCCTCTTTCTAAATAACGCTTCTTTTCTGGGTTTCCCCTGTTACTTCTCTGTGAGTTGTAAAGTTATAGTTCATTTAATGACAATTTGGAATCTCATTTTGTCTGTGCACTTGGATATGTAGCCGATAATTCATTACCACAGCAGCTGGTGCGACTATTGACAAACCCTGTGGGGATTTGGCCCTGTTTATGTTAATGGAGAAAGGGGTCTGAACAATGAACCACCAGACCCTTGAGCATACATTGAAAGCGTTGTTATCAACCTTGAACAGATGATTGAGCTTTCTCTTGGTGCATGTGATAATTTTTCATAAGCATTCTTGTATCTATTGGGCTAGCCTGCATACTGATGTCACTGAAGCTCAGCAGTTCTTTTTCATAAACTCCCTGGGAGTTTTGTGCATGATATGTGTGAATTTACCCATTATATTTACATATTGCTATGCTTTCGTTCAAGAGAGTATGATGTTCTTTTTTTCTCAACTAAATTTCTCTCCCGAATTATTATATTGCATTTCATGTGGTTGGCACTAGTAATGGGCAGTCTTTGAGTTTTGGTAAATATTTGGCTGTGGATATTTAGAGGTGCAGACATTTAATTTAACATCACTTTTTTGCCCACACTTGTGCTGATTAAGCTATTTATTTATTTGCATATAGTGGTTTAAAGGAGGACTGATGAAATCAGCAGTGTACTAAATTTGTAAATCTGTATCAAGAGGTTAAAATAGAACATTGCATGGCAAAGGTCTACCTTGGACAGCGAATGTTAGATTTCCTAAGACTTTCAGTGGATGACACCTTGATCTGGCTGTCATTAATGCAATGATTATTTTGGGCTTGCTTCCCTCCAGGCAGACCCTGCAATCTACAGACACATTACATTTTTGAGATTAAAAAAATATATATATTTGGGGGGGCTGAAAGGGGAATATCATTGGCATTGGTCTGTTTTGCAGCATTGTTTTGTTTTACTTGACCACTGAAATGCAAGAGTTCGCAAAACCTAGCTGCAAACTTACTCCATACAAGTGCTTCAAAGTTCTTGGTAAAGCTGTAGTGTTTGAAATTGTTGCCACACCAACTTTACCTGTAGTCACCTTTCTAGTTCCTCTGAGCTTTAGGGCCAGTGTGGGTACTTAGGGATGTGTTCTGCCTGCCACTTAGATTGCTTTTACCATTTTGTTGCATGTTTAAACTCCGAAGACCAAGAATGAACAAATAGGAAATTTTCATTTTGACTGTTGACATTGGGATAATCAGGAGACCTTAATATGTCAACAAAAGGCTAAATGTTCAGTGCCCATTTGTAAAGTAGAACTATAGACCAGAGTCCTTATCCGTAATGGATAACAGTGCACTTGGCTCTTCAAGTATAATTTCCCAGAACATCCTCTGTTGTCCCTGCATCCTTGCACGGGGTGTGGCCGAAACAGGCAATGCAGTCTAGTGTTACCGTGCTCCCCTGCGTTGACACCCCTCCTGGAAGCTGGTCACGGTTGGATTCCTCGCATGCAGCAGCATAGCATCTGCTCCTGGGAGTCACTCTTCACCTGAAGTTATTGTGCGCAAGAACAAAACTTACCTCACGGCCTCATTTGTTCCCCCCGACGGTCGCTGCGGTGAATCATCGGCGTCCTCTCGTTTTCTGCCCTTGTGTTGCTGTATTTACTGATTTCCAGAAGCGATCGCTGGCGTTATGCTTTATATTGTGCAAGAGTTTTGCCCAGAAGTCCTGTTCGTAGTTATTGTTAATGTTCCATTTCAACTTCTTTAGTTGAGTTCTTTGTTGCCGCATTGATGAGAGGAGCAGTATATTCCCTGGATCGTGACGCAGAGATCTTATGGAGCCATTTATCATTCTCTTAAGGGCTTTTATTTGCGCTTTTTCAGCCTTGGTTATCTTTTTCTCTTGTGCAGGCACCGGAAAACTCCTCATTTTTATGTCCGTAGCCTTTGAGTTGCTGAGGTTGATGGTGAAGCATTCCCAGGTTTGTATCTGGTTCTTTTCGAGCGGTTGTGCGAGTAAAAGATTAATTGCTGTGTCTGTTAAGGACTCTATGCTTTCTGCCGTATACTTGATCCTCTTGTAATTTATCGTATAGCTTGAGCCTAAATGTGGAGCAGGATGAATGCTAGACGGAGCAGTTGCCGCTAAAATAATCTCTTGTGGACGGAGATCGCTGTTCCCCTTGTCGCCCATTCTAAGGCCTGTTACATGTGAAAACAGCGCAAGACTAACAAACGTGTAATCTAAAATCAAGGTTGTTAGTTCAGTGTAGTAGCTTGCCACTGGAGGAGTATCGCCGGCTGTTCTTCCATTAAGGGCCCTAAGATTTAGATGTTCTAATTCTTCCAAAAGGAATCTGTTTTCCCTGTTAGGCCTCCCATACGTAAAGGTTCCTTGTGTTGGTATGTTGTAGTTTGAGGATTGGAGGCAAACTTCCTTTACTTTGGATGATCCCAATAGATATTGATTCAAGTCCCCCGATAATATAATGTTTGAAATTTCGGCGCTGCCTAGATAAGAAGTTATTTGATCGGATAACTTTGCTGAGTCACTTGCTGTCCGTTTTGGGTGGATGTATACGTTAAAAAGAGTTGCTTCGTTTTGTGCCCCTGCCAGGGAAAGAGTAAGTTTGACTGCTAAAGCTACATCTGTTTCTGGGCCGGTTACCACGGCTATTGATATGGATATTGTTGAGATGTAGGTTGCCAGCCCTCCTGAAGAATGGCCCGTTTTGCTACCTCTAACGGCTGGACGATCAAAGCAAAGAAACCAGTGTATTTGTAGTGGTTCCATGAGCCATGTTTCCTGTAGCATAATAATATCAAAGTTGTTAAGATATTGCAGGAATTCTGGGTCTTGAATTTTTGAGGCTAAGCCATTAACATTCCAAGAGCAGAGACGTATCGCGGGTTCTTTTTGTCTATTGTTGTCGGGGTCTAGATGGTTATAATGTCATTGATTCGCTGTGGCAAGGTTTATAGTTCTTATAATTGGATCAGCGTACCAGGAGTTGCATCCGCGTGACATTTCAGCCCTAGGAGATCCATGTTGTGCGCCTTGATTGAAAGCCCTTCGTGGCGCAGAGCAGCCAAGTGCCCCTCTTAATACAGAAGTTTAGGGCCTTGAACAATCCTTGGTACCTAACCTTGGGCTCGAGTTTGATAGCGGAGCTGGGTAGGCTGGAGGATGGTAGGGGGTGACTTGGATGCCCCAGTCTTTGAAGGTAAGGTGGTGATTTAATACTCTCTGGGCTATTGCATCTGTTTTCCATGATGCCCTTGTTATTTCTGGCTTGGCTGGATTATCTGGTGTAAGAAACTCTATTGCAAGTAAGTCTGTTGTGTTCAGGTCTGCTAGAGTGGGTATGGCCCAAAGTAGTTTTAGAACGTTGCCCCTGTTCATCAAATCGTGACGTCCTTTTGAAATATACTCTGGTTTGAGCAATGTGTATCTCAGGGCCGATGGCAAATCATTTGGGGGATAAGTGGTGATTTCGAGTGTCCCCGTCCATTTGGCTGCGGGGTTTTGTTGTGTTAGCTGATGAGGCTCGTTCTAATTCAATTGCACGACTGCTCGGCTGGAATTAAGATCTCTTTCCATATTTATTATTGAAGTTGAAGTTACGGGTTGGCTCTGTTGTTGCAAGGGGTGAGAAGCCTGAGGTGGTTGGTCCGGGGCTGTCCTCACTTGCTTCTCTTCCCTTGAGGTTGCCACTGTCTGGGTTGTACAGTTCATTCTCGATGTTGTTTGGTCATTTCCAGCTGGAAGGACAGTAAAGACTTGTCCAGTTTCCTGCGGGATGGGCTCCCGGTTACTATCCTTTGCTAGGGCCGTAATTTTTTGATGATCAACGAGCCCAGCGGGCCAGTTTGAGTTGGATCTGGTGGTTTGTAGCGGAGATTCGAGAGCTGAACTGGTGACTGCTTTGTCCCTTTCAGACCCAAGGGCCACCTCAACTTGCTTCAAAATCCTATCCCCTGTTCCTGCTGGAGGCCCTCCAAGGTTGTGGGAACAGGAGGGTGCTGCTGTGTCTTTATGGTTGTTAGTTTGAGCCGGATCATTATTTTGCATGTCCCCCTCATTTGGTGCGATGATTGAATTAGGGCATTGTTTGTTGAAAATTGAGTAGGTGGCTGCTTGGTTGAGAAGGAGTAATTTATGATTGCGACCTTTCCTTTTCAGCTGGCGGCGTTGTTTGGCGTTAGTTTTTGTCTCGGTTGGTGTGACTGAAGCTGTCTTAGATGGATCGCCGGTGATACCCACTCTTTGTTGTGTATCGGTTTTAGTGCCTTTACAGAACTGCTTTGAGTTACTGTCAGCTGTCGGGAGTGCAGTGGAGCAGTCAGTGGAGCGGCTAGCGCTGGCAAAGCAGGTTGATTTTGTTCTTCAGCTCATTGAGCACGGTGGAAAGCATAGTTGGAAGGGTTGCCAGCTTGTCCACAATCTGGCTACACCCGCAATGAAGGTATATCTCTGTTTGTGCCCTTCTTATTAGTGCATTGAGATCCCCCAGTTTTTCATCAATCCCTGCTGTAAACACTGCCAGAGTGTTTAGTAAAGAGAGCTGTATATCCATCTTGTCTGATTGGTATTGTAGCGCCTCCACTGACAGTTGCATGGTTTTTAGGAGGGAGGCCCAAGCGCTCCCCTCATGCGGGTTTGGGGACCCACTTCCTTCTTACCCCACGAGGGCTGATTGTCCGCTAAAGGCGGTAGCAGGTGCTTCATCTTCTCCGTGAAAGGTCCCGTCTGTTGGTCTGGGGAATATGCTGCCAGCATGTCCTCCCATTCTTGTGTTCCTAAATAGGATAAAACAGCCCTTCCTTCGTCCTGCTTTGGGGATTTTAGATTAGCTGGCGGGGGCGTCGTTATAGGGCTGACTCGGATAATGGGGCTGAGTTCGCACTTGGCTGTATTAACCATGTCGCCACTAGGTGAATTTAGACCCCGAGGTCCAATGGCGAATCCTTCGGCTGTCCGTAGGGAGTGCTGTTTAGTCAGCTTATCTTCTAGGCTAGATGAATCTAGCCAAGACTGCTTGCTCCTGCCAGTCTGGTGTTCTTTTTCCTTTGCCAATGAATGGCCTACTCCTGTTAGTCTGCAGTACTTGCGCAGTCTGAAGTGCTCCTGATGTAAATGGAGTTGATTCAGTTGTTGAGTTGGCTGCAGTTATTAAATGCTGAGCTTCTGCTTGCAGAGATTTATGAGGTCCTAGAGAACCTATTGGTATGACAGAATGTGATTGGATTCCTCCAGGGGATAGCGAGTCTCCTGTGAACAGCTTACTCTGCGCCTTATGCTGCGCCGTAGGGCTGACTGAGGGACTAGTTGAAGGGGATTCAGCTACTGAATTATTCTGAGTATTACTCTATTGTTTTGTTGTGTGGAACTTCATTGATGTATTCCACAGTCAATGATGTAGTTATAGGTGTAGATGAAGATGTAGATGAGGATGTTGTAGAAATCTCAGTGAATTGGGCCGAAGCTTGAGTATGGACTTGTGCTGTAATTTGCTGTTTCCGCTGGCTTTGGTGAGTTGGCTGTATTATCTCCGTTATCTGTGTTGCTGGTTGTGGTAGTGTTTCTGACCCTGGCTACCATCTCCCTTAGAACCTGCAAAGACAAAATGGTACAGTAAGATTTGCCAAAAACTGACTGCTCTTTTATGTTGGTAAGGTGCATGTTGCTACCTATTGTTGGGCATGCGTGCTCACTGTTCAGTGCTGCGACTTGTGAACCTTACGGCTGGCGATTTATTTTCTCTGTTAAAGAAGGAAAATACGGGGCGTGGCCAAGATGGCGACCTAGACAGACGCGGGACCTTGAGGCTCCTCGTCCCGAACCCCCTTCATCGAGCCAAATCGTGCAGCATAGTCCCCACTGGCCGCACGCAATCGACCAAGGAACATCGGGAGACACGGAGCCTCCCTTGGGAGCGAGACTGGTGGCCCCACATAGCTAGCAGACGCTAACTCTCCCCCGGGGCCTGACCTGCGAAATGGCGGCAGCCCGAAGCGGCCTCTGACGCGGCCCGGCTGGTCCCTCGACCTGCGGTGACACCAGCGCCTCTGCAGCAGCCTGCCGCTCTTCGCCCTGAATGCGGTAAAGGGGCTGCGGCGGCGAGAGGCGGCATACCGGCGAGCCCCCCCCCGCCCCCCCTCCTGAGGGGCACACCTCATACTCCGGAGGGCCGCGGGGTTCTCCCCAGCAGCAGCACAAAATCGAGGCCGAGGCTGTTCGTCCTAGGGGTGCGCGAGCGGACGTCGCTCCCCCCGGGAGAAAGGAGGGACTCCTCGGCGCCGGACCACGGGCGCGGCATCGGCGACGCCACAGAGGCCTCAAGTGCGGCGGCCTCCCCCCGGCGAGGTCCTTTGAAGGCGCAGGCACTCAGCCCCGGCCCCGTGGAAGGGGGCCGGGCCGAGCACTAGCGAACGCCTGCATAGCGGCACTGGCGGCCAGCGGAACACACCAGGGAGACGGGTGAGCACTAGCATGCCGCAGGGCACCCTCTTCTCCCCCCCCCCCCCCCGGACAGCGCAGCGCCAGGACAAAGAGGCGGACCGGGGCCAGCGCAGAGGGGGGGATGCCCAGCACAACACGGAGCCATAGCAGCGGGGGGCCCAGCGGTGCGGGAGACCCAGGGCCGCGCTGCCGGGTACTGGTGTAGAGTCCAGAAGAACGGCGGGCGAGTTCAGCGCCAACAGAAGTCTCGCCACGAACCCACCCTAAGAGGCATAACGCAGAGGCGCCTGTGGTGGCCCCCGGGCGCCAGTGGGGGAGGTGTCGGTGGGCCCCCGAAGATTCGCCCAGAAGCCGGAAGAGCCAGAGCCCCCCTGCGAAGCGTGAGTCAGCAGCCCGTGAGAGGGGGCCACACCAGGGCTGCCAAGCGCACGGACGGCGTACCGGCGGCGGACTAGACCGACGACAGCAAGACGCACCAGAGCGCAGCGGGAGCAGGGTCTCATCTGCTGAGGGGGACATCACAGGAGTCCAGAAGGGCGGGGGAGAGGCAACGACAAAAGTCGCGGACGCTGCCGATGTCCGGCCCAATAGTCACCTTCCAACAGCACCCACCTCAAGGGTCGACTCTGAAACCGCCGGACCCCAACCACTCGAGAAGGCCACAACCCGGCAGCTTGTGCGCGTGCCCACCGCGGAGCGACACCTACCTTTCGCCCACCAAGTTGGGGCGTGGGGAATCCCGGGATCTCTACGAGCCCTCCTCCTCAAAGAGCGAACGCACGCCCGTCGTAGATCGTGGCACGGAGCCGCCACGTGAACCCGGAGAGAGGCGAGCATACTAGCCGCAATAGACCAGGGCCCAAAATCCTTGTCCGCTCTAGGTGCCGACGATCAGTGGAAATAGCGACCCAGGCCAAGGCATCCAATCATGTCCACAACAAGAAAGAAAGGGGAGCGCACGCTGCCGGACATGCTACTCAAAGGCCCCAGCAAGGGAGACAGGGGGTCCCCCCTCCGCCCCGAAGCAGCAGGCGGACCACGGGGATGGGGAAATGCCGAGCACCCGAACCTTCCTAGAGACACTCTTCAACTCTCTGCGCGAGGACTTTCAGACGCTTAAACAAGAGGTGGCAGGGCAGGGCGAGGGCGAGAACACAACACACACGAACACGAGTGGCAGCGAAGAAATTGAACACCTCCAACAAGACCTCATCCGCCTTAAAGATCAGCAAGTGGACCTGCAAGCGCATGCAGAAGACCTAGAGAACAGATCGAGACGCAACAACATTCGGGTCCGAGGTGTCCCGTTGAAAGCAGAGGGAGCTGACGTCGCCCAATACCTGCAGAACCTCTTCAGGGAGATACTCGGCGAGGGCTCAGACTTCGCGATCCGTATCGATCGAGCGCACAGAGTGGGCCTGGCGCGACGCACGCCTGCTCCTTCCCCGGACATCCTGGCCTTCCTGCCCGACTTTCCACTGAAGGAGCGGATCCTACGGGAAGCAAGATTGAAACAACCTCTCCAACATCAGTGGCACTCTTCCAGGACCTGTCCGCGATCACCCTTCAAAAAAGGAAAGCCTTCAGGGAAGTCACTTCGTTCCTGAGAGACAAAGGGATACCCTACTCCTGGGGTCACCCCTTCCGCCTGATTTTCAAGTGGAATGGAGTGCTGCATCAAACAAGATCCCTCCAGGAGACCTGCGCCCTGCTGGGCCTCGCACAACGGGAGCCGGACGCCTCCCCGGATCGATCTCAAAAACCACCGAGAGGAGGATGGCAACGAGTGGGCCGACGACACCCGTCCACAGCGGAATTGAAGCCGGACCAAGTAACCATGTCACAGGAACGTGCTTCGGCCCTCGACGCAGTGACTAAAGACTCCTCGCCTCTTGACTGAATTGTTATACTGTTGGGGACACATTCGCACTGCCTAATAGCTGGCCCGGGGGTGGGGGGCAGGGGGCCGGGGTTGCTGGAGTTGCACGCTCATACAGGTAACTTCACCACAGGCCTGCAGTACGGGACAGCAGGCTTTGGACTATGATAACTTGTTGGGGTGGCTCAGTTGGGGTTAGGGTGGGGGGTGGAGGGACACTAGTTGGTAGAATGATACAAGCGTTTTGGAGGGGGTGGGGATCAGGGAGCAGTGGGGGGGGGGGAGGGAACCGGTGTGCCATACAGGAGGTGGGTCCTAGTGAGACGCCAGGTAGGGGCAGTCCCCCTCTGAAGACAGCATCCTCAGACATGCAGACAAAATGACGGGGGCCACTCTGAAAGTTATTACCCTAAACGTGCGGGGGCTCAACAACCCCATTAAAAGACGCGCCATTCTTTCGTACCTAGAGAACTCTGGCGCTTCAATCTGTCTCTTACAGGAAACACATTTACTGTCCAAAGACTGGCATCGGATGAGGTCCCGGGCCTTCCCTCAGCAGTTCTACTCCTCCACCACAGACAAGAAAGCCGGGGTAGCTATACTATTCGTACGGCACTTTCATGGCCAGGTGGGAGATGGAGTAGCAGAAATCAAGGGTAGGCTGCTGGCATATAACATACGGGTAGGTGGTATGTCCCTGATCGTGGGGTCCCTATATGTTCCCAACTCGGGCCAAGAACCTTTTCTCAAGGGCGCACTCTCCGAGATCCTAAGCCCTCAAAATAGACACACATTAGTGGGAGGCGACATCAATTTGGTCATGGATCAGGAAGCAGACAGATTAGGTCACCGCTCGGGCTCATCGGGAGCGATCTCCCCAGAGGGGAAGGACTGGATGACTCAAAGGGGTCTGTTGGATTTGTGGCGGGAGGCGCACCCCCAGAGCAAACAATACACATTCTACTCACACGTGCACCACACTTACGCCAGACTAGACCACTTTATAGGATCCTCTGAGCTCAACACTATGGTAGACGAGGTGGACATTACTCCGGCTGCCATATCAGATCACGACGCAGTGATGGTTTCCATAGCGGTCCCCCGGACTAAGACAATGGGGGGTAGGTGGCGACTGAGGGAGGCATTACTACAGAAGAAGGGGGTAACCCAACAGATGCACCAACGCTGATTATCTCGCACTTAATGATAAACCGGGCACACCTCTGACAGCGGTTTGGGGTGCACTGAAGGCAGTAGCACGAGGGGAGCTGATAGCTATCTCGGCGGCGGAAACCAAAGAGCGACAAGAAAAACGGGAATGCTTAACCGCTAAGGTGGTCGAGCTGGAAAGGGTGCACAGCCGCACGGGAGCCCCCAGGATCTGGAGGCAGTTGAAAGCTGCTAGGGCGCAACTGGCCGGCCTAGACCTCGATCGCGCCGAGTATGCAGCCCTGAGGCTGCGGCACACATATTACATAGGAGGCGACAAAACAGGACGTCTCCTCGCAAGTACGCTCCGAGCTAGAGCTCAGCGGTCTAAAATAACAACCCTTTACAGCGCCCAAGGCGAGAAACTGGGCAGTGACGACCAGATAGCTGAGGCCTTCAGAGAATTCTATGGCATCGCTTTACAGTGAAGATCGGTCTATTGACACCGATGGAGAAGCTTACCTAAGTAGAGCAGCGACGACACCCCTCAATGCCGCTGGTGCCGCTTCGCTAGATGCGCCTATCAAGATAGAGGAGGTGATCGGCGCGATCTCCCGCCTCAAACCCTTGAAGTCGCCTGGGCCGGATGGCTTCTCAGCCGGTTTTTATAAAACTTTCTGCCCTTTATTAGCCCCGCTCCTAACGAGACTTTTTAACTCATTTCAGGGGCCCGGGTCGATACCTTCTGATATGTTAGAGACCGACATTATCGTACTACCTAAGCCAGGTAAAGACACCACTCAATGCGCCGCGTACAGGCCTATCTCACTACTCAACATAGACCTTAAGCTCTTTACAGGGGTTCTCGCTGCTGGACTTGGTCCACGGCTACCTGGCATCATTGAGCCTGATCAATCGGGCTTCATCCCGGGCAGACAATGCAGTGATAATACTAAACGCCTCATGCATTTAATAGACAAAGCCCACTACCTGGGGTCGGACGCCATGCTACTGTCAATAGACGCTGAAAAGGCGTTTGACAGGGTGGACTGGGGTTTCCTAGATAAAACGTTGGCACATTTTGGAATCTGGGACCGCTTCAGGGCATGGGTTGCCAGTTGCTATGATCAACCCAAAGCAACAATACGAGTTAACGGCACCGGCTCACGGCCTTTTGACATTCGGCGAGGCACAAGGCAGGGTTGCCCGCTTTTGCCCCTCCTCTTTGCGCTTTACGTAGAACCTTTAGCGCAGAGGATCCGCGACAACCCCAACATAACCGGCATCTCCTTTGGAGGGGAACAACATACAATTAGCCTGTACGCGGACGATTTCCTAGCAGCGCTGGATAAGCCTAAGCAATCAGTGCCCGCCTTCCTTGAGGAACTGGAGACCTTTGGGAGGGTATCCGGCTTCAAAATGAATAGGGGGAAGTCAATGCTCCTTTCCCTGGGTCGCAATGCACACACACTCCAAGCTGCATCTTCTGACTACGGGAGCCTGCAACCCCATGCCACGATCCCATACTTGGGGATAGTCCTGACCCCATCCACCGACCAGACCGTAGCCCTGAACTACACGAAGCTCACTTCCCAAGTGCAGGGTGACTTGAAGAAATGGCAAAAACAACCCCGATCACTACTGGGTCGGGTCGCGGCGATAAAGATGTCTATCCTACCTAAAATCCTCTATATCTTTCAAACCATTCCGGTGGGTCCGCCTCAGGGAACTATACGTAGGCTGCAAGAGGCGGTGCAACAATTTGTATGGGCCGGGAAGAGACCACGGATGCGTAGAGATCTATCTCACCTACAACCCGACGAGGGAGGATTGGGTATTCCAAACTTACATCGCTACTACGAGGCGGCGCTATTAAGATATCTGGTGGAATGGAGCCGATCCGAATCGGAAAAACGGTGGCTCTTTCAAGACAGAGCGATGGCACGGACATCGCTTTGGAAGATTCCCTTCCTGAAGCGATCCGACAGGCCGGTCGGCCTTAAAAAATCTCCTATTACTCGCACGGTGATGAGGGTGTGGCATGCGGTGGCGGTCGGGGGGGGGGGGCTCACCACTTTCCCTTCGCCACTCACGCCTTTGTTTGATAATCCTGAATTTATACCGGGGCTAGAAGAGAGGGCCTTCAGGCAGTGGCGGGAATCGGACTGCAGGTCGGTGGGCCATTTATTCGATCTTGAGGGGTTCCTTCAGTTCTCTGAGCTATCACAGCACTATGACATCAAATCCCCGCAGCGATTCCAATACTTCCAAATTCGACATTGGTTATCACAACCGGAGACTTGCCCTCTAGTAGGTAGAAAACTTACGGCCTACGAAAAATGGCTACTTACCAAAGAATCAGACCGTAAGCTGATTAGGGAACTTTACAGGATGCTCTGTCCTCCGCCCTCCCCGAGTCCCTCGGCCGGTCAGAAGCGCTGGGAAAAAGAACTTGGGAGACGCCTCTCCGACAAGGAATGGCAAGCTATATACTACAGGACCAATCACACAGCCAGGAACACTGCCAGCAGGGAAACAGCGGTTAAAGTCGTCACATACTGGTATTTGACACCGGTCAGGTTAAACAAAGGCAATCCCGACCGCAGCCCCACGTGTTGGAGGGGATGTGATGGGGAGGGCACATTGACCCACCTGCTATGGAAGTGCAAGGAAGTGACAGGATATTGGACAGCAGTCCTCAACGACCTAGACAAACAATTCGACACAGAAATTCCATGATTCCCTGCCTATACACTCCTAGGGCTGCCCAACGCACTCACATTCCCATTGAAGTCAATCAGGGGGAGACAGATGGGACTGGCCATGGGAGCAGCTGTTCAACACATCATCTCACTGTGGGGAACACAAACTCGCCCTACACACACGGACTGGCTACATAGATTGTGGTACACGGTGGGCATGGAGCGTATACAAGCCACGCTCACGCAATCGACGGCAACCTTCCACGCGATCTGGCAACCCATTCTATCACTCTTAGCGATGGAATTCAATGAAATTACGTGCCCGAAGTACCTTCGCCTTTTACGGCTGACTGACATACCGACCCCAGAAGACACCCTGGAAAACTAGACATCGAGCAGCCCTCCCACACGATGGCCCAAGACGACAAGGCTATTTCACACCGGTTATTGGGGGGGGGTGTTGGGGGGGGAAGGACTTGTTCTTTTTAGGTCTCGGACTGCACCAGCGCTTGCGCTGGTCTGGCCGAGAGTTTTAGTAAGTGGGTTTTGGAAGTGCAAACACTGGCTTTCGGCTGGCGACCAGCTTGAGTTCACGATGGCGCGCACGCGCAGCTGGCATCTGGGTTTCCTATCTCTTCATCATTTCCTCGTCATGGCTCATTAACTCTCTGGACTCTGATGTTTCAATCGCAGCAGCAGCTCACATTACCAACTGAGGGCCCTGGACTGCAGTCACATGAAAAACAACAGCGATTAGCATTGAAATGCAAGCTTTTTTTTGTCTAGTTAGAAATATTGCTTCGGTGGGTTGATTTCACCTTATATCGCTATTTGTTTTATATTGGGAGTCACAGCCTAATTACCAGTATTTTTGTCTCTCACTGTTTTTAAAAAAATATTTATTCGCACAAAGCTATATTTAAGGTTACTTTTTCCGCGTCACTTCTTCACTCTATTTAAACTCCACACCCCCCACTCTTATTGTCTCTCTCCTTCTCTCTCTCCCCTCTCTAATTCTCTCTCTACTTAATTAACTCTCCCCTCTCTATCTTTTTTAGCCTTTCATTCTCTCACCCCTTTATCTGTTTCTCTTTCAAACTCCTTCATTCACTCTCTCTCCCCTTCTTTCTCTCTCTATCCCGCTCCACTCTTTATTCTATGTACACCCTTTCTCTCTCTTTCTCTCTCACCACCCTCTCTAATTGGGCATTATATCTTCACTCTATCTCTCACTCGGCAACACCACAGCATCACTCAGCGCAACCACAGCATCAATCGGAGCCAGCACAGCATCACAGAGCCAGCACAGCATCACTCAGCACCAACACAACATCTCCCAACGCCATCACAGCATCACTCAGTGCAACCACAGCATCACTCAGTGCAACCACAGCATCACTCAGCGTAACCACAGCATCACTCAGCGTAACCACAGCATCACTCAGCGTAACCACAGCATCACTCAGCGTAACCACAGCATCACTCAGCGTAACCACAGCATCGCTCAGCGTAACCACAGCATCGCTCAGCGTAACCACAGCATCGCTCAGCGCCACAACAGCATCGCTCAGCGCCACAACAGCATCGCTCAGCGCCACAACAGCATCGCTCAGCGCCACAACAGCATCGCTCAGCGCCACAACAGCATCGCTCAGCGCCACAACAGCATCGCTCAGCGCCACAACAGCATCGCTCAGCGCCACAACAGCATCGCTCAGCGCCACAGCAGCATCGCTCAGCGCCACAGCAGCATCGCTCAGCGCCACAGCAGCATCGCTCAGCGCCACAGCAGCATCGCTCAGCGCCACAGCAGCATCGCTCAGCGCCACAGCAGCATCGCTCAGCGCCACAGCAGCATCGCTCAGCGCCACAGCAGCATCGCTCAGCGCCACAGCAGCATCGCTCAGCGCCACAGCAGCATCGCTCAGCGCCACCGCAGCATCGCTCAGCGCCACCGCAGCATCGCTCAGCGCCACCGCAGCATCGCTCAGCGCCACCGCAGCATCGCTCAGCGCCACCGCAGCATCGCTCAGTGCCACCGCAGCATCGCTCAGTGCCACCGCAGCATCACTCAGCAACACCTGAGTATCATTCAGCATCACCTCAGCATCGTCTCCGCAACAGTCACCACCACCACTACCACCTCAGCATCATTCGGCACCACCTCAGCCTGCTCTCGGAATCTGGCATCTGTTGATTCTCCCCTAGCGTCTGGCCGCTGCTAGTGTTATAATACAGGTACTAGTTCCCAACCTTCACCCTCCGATTGTTTATGCCCCCTCAAAAAAAAGCTTTAACAAACAACCATTGCAATAGGCAGAAACAAGTTGCCAGCATTGCAAGAACAAAAGAAAACTGAGGAAATTTTTTATTGTAAATACTTTTTTAATATGGTCGTTCAGTTTTACATAATGCCTTCTTGGTCATATATAAAGTAACAAAAATGCTTCTGACACTTTTTTAGTATAACTTTTCAGCATGCCGCACAGCAGCCACACTTCTCTACAGCACAGCTTGAAGACATTGGCAAAGTCAATAGCTCTGGCTAAACACTTATAAGGCCCCAAAGGCGAGACCTATTGGCTATGCCAATGCTTGTTTCTCTTATGTTGTTCTCTCTTGGCTGTTTGGGAGTGGATAGACGGTTGCACAGCGGGAGCCCGGGCCCTCCCACACCCATGTTCACTTGTGCCCCGACGTACTTTTCTTGCGCTATGCCGTGGTGGTGGGGGTGGGTGGGGTTCGGGTTTATCTCTCAACGGACCTATATGGTTGTGCATGAAATTGTACTGTCTCTGCTTCTTGCCACAAAATCAATAAAACAAAGTTAAACATAAAGAAGGAAAATACTATTATTGTTTTGGTAATATTTTTGCGAACCATGGGACATTACTACTCTTATGGATGTATATTTGATTATTTTTTTCAACGTATAGTTGGGAATGATTTAATTCCACTGCACTTTCTGTGTCAGTTTTGAACCCTTTTTATGAGGAGCGCACTGCAAACGCAAGGTTCCAGCTGACCGATATTAGTGGGAAAGTGGAATGTATTAGGTAAGAGTGTATATGTACTGTCCCAAACTATATATGTATTCCATCTATACCTTAGTAGGACAAGTACTAAAACAAGTACTGTATGTTTATTAGATACACTGCGGGCACTGAACATTAAAGGTATCAGCAGTGAGGAGGACTGATGCAGTTGTCTTGAGGGATCCCAAGGATGCCATCTTTTGTTTTCTCCACTTCCCCTTTCCTCTGTGTAATGATCTCACCTGGAGTTAGTCTTGCTTTCCAGGTGTTCACAGAATTCTGGTGGCGTAGGGAATCGGCTTCTTGCATTCATGTGTCGCTCCCACAATATTGCACAGCCATATCATCCTTGGTTGTGACCGAACATTACAGTTTTAATAAGATTAAAACAAGATAAAGACTGCTTCAGTTAATTTAAGAAACACGGTATATTCCCAAATGAAGTCTGGATTTCAATTGGCATGAAGCCCTCACATCCCTAGATGGAGTCCAAAAGTTGGATTAGTAATGGTGTCAGACAATATAATTTTTTTCTAATACTTTTCCTCAAAACTGTTGGATAACAGTACTTGAGTCTTGTTCATGCGGTTTTTGCTCTATAAACTACAGTTTGTATTCTTCTCCTATTCACAATTAAATATGGCATAGTATTTTATGGCATACGGATCTGGTTTGTCAAAGTGCATCTGATAGACTGTGCAAGACATACATCAAAGATTTTATGTATGTAGCGGTATCCTTCGGTTCAGGGTTTTTTCAAACCTATTTAATTATCAGTGGTCTTTTTCAAAATGTCAGGCATCTCAGAAAGAGCCATGACCATATAAAGTCTTTCTTGTTGTGCAACTACATCCTTAGTTGTTTTTTTTAACCTTTTCCCTGCTGTTTGCATCTTTCAATACTTTCACAGCACGTGGAGAAAAGTAGCCCTATCAATGTAAGATATTACTGGACACTTAAGCATCCACAAGGGTCAATTCCGAGTGTTTAAAACACTGACTCACTCGGCACCTACTGTAATATTGTGTTGGATGAACCACAGAACTCGTTCTATTATACAAGATCTTCACATCATGGAATACGTACGCGGACTTGTTAACCAGTTGGTCTAGACTCTTGGAGAACATCTCTGTAGCAGTCCTTCATGGTATGTGGGAAATGGAAATAGATATGGCGTTGCACATCAAGGAGTTTGGCCTACCCTTCCACAGTGCCTACAAAACGGCAGGTTTAAATTCGTACAATTTAATATCCTTCAAATGGCTTACCCCTTCCCATCTAAAATCAATGAGTTTTTTTTCCAGGTGCTAATGTATGCTGCTCACGTTGTGGTTCCACAGAGGTGGACATGCTTCATATGCTATGGTCCTACCTGTCCTTCTAACACTACTGGGCAGCAAACGCATCTCGACTCGCACTGACCGAAGGATATACTACCTTAAACACATGGGAGGCATGTGTGCTGCGGACATCTCAAGAAGAACAAGCTAACAACTAAGGGCCATATCTACAAAACAGTATCAGGCTGTTTGCAAACGCAAAAGGCATTTTGTAATGTAAAAAAGTTAAATGGCAGTTCCGTAACTTGTTACCGAATCGCCATTTAGCTTTTCGTATCGTTATTTGGAAGGGGCGTGCTTAGGGCGACTCTTACAAATACCAGTTCGCAGTGGTATGTATTAATGTTTTGCAACTGAATTCCGGTTGCAAAACCATATTTTATGGACTCCTCAAAGGAGTTGGTAACCCACTCGAGAACTGGAGGGACCCCTTCCCCTTTGAGAATTTAAACAGAAATATTTTTTAAGAGCTGGCACTGGTCCCATTGACCACTGCCTACTCTTATAGGTCTCGCCTTTGGGACCTATAGGCTTTGCCAGTGGTTTTGGCGATGCTCTTCACCTTTGGCCAAATACTGTGTAGCATGGTCCATCCAGTGTTTTGGACAATTTTATCAAGGGGCAGTAGATTAGTGACATTTCATTCCAGTTGTTTTGCAGCAGTTTCAAGGGATTTTTTTTATTAAAGCTTCTTGTTGCTCAAGAGTGTCATTTCTGATATTTATCTCTGTATGCAGTTTATTGATTGATTTTATTCACAAGTGTCCCTGTAACGGTCACCCATTTGGTCCATGAATGTCACTCGTAATTACACTGAAACCATGGAAATGTCACACATCTGCAATTTGAAAACTTGGCAGCTATTGGCAAGGCGTTAGCTCAGTTACAGTATACGTTGGAAAAAAAATAGACAGTAATGTGGTGCTGGTATCAAAGTGGGAAGCCTAAAATAAACTTGGAGATTGATGAATATCTTGTGCGGCCACCCTTTGCGCAATGTTCAGCATCCACACAAAGTAGGTGTGATCAGACCCTCACAAGAACATGCTGCAGATCTCCATTCAGGTAACAGACAGCAGCTAAAGAAGAGTCACTGGTTTGGGCTTGTGGGTAGGCCAAATGGGTCACATAACCAGCCTCATGGTCCATTCAAGGTCAAGAAAGAGTGGGGAAAAAACACCAGTTCAGTGACAGGTGGATGAGGTTATGGGAAGGTTAGGGCTAATGACCTCAAACAGTCTGTTTGTTCATCAGTCCTAGATGGCCATCTATGCCACCATCATCACTGTTAAAGACCATTTCTCCAAACTTATGCCATCAGATCCTGTAAATTACAAATACAAGAACACCCACACTGCACGAGTTGCAAACACAATTGGGCAGGTTTTAGTGTGGGGCTGCTATCAAGATGAACAGGCTAAAGAAATAACCCCAGAAGTTGCACAATAATTGGAGGTCCACTACTTGTGGAATGTTACATGCATAATACGAGCCTCCGATCCTAACCTAGAATTTGAGTTTTGACATGGGGTTAATTCGTATTATTCTGAATTTGGGGTTCCCATAACATCAGTCAATTTGTAACAGAGTTTTACAAAATGTGTTCTTTTGTGCAAACTGGCTTGCATTTGAGGCTAGAAATATGGAGCTAATCACAAATGTCCTAATGTTTTGCATTCTCACTTGTAAGAGTGGGCCTGCTGCCTGCTATAGGAAAGGTCCCAAAACGCAGCACAGAAACATCAGGATTTTTCTTTTGAAATTAAATCTTTCTGGGGATGTGAGTGGCTCTGGTATTTAGGCCCAGGAGACCATCATCCAGGTAAATCTACCAGGGCATGCAGGGTGGTATGGCTTCCATTGATGCTACTACTTTTTGTTTTCACCCAGAATTACCTGCTGTTGTCAAACAATCTGAAATTGATTTTTTTTTCTTCTCACATTTCGGAAAGGGGTACGTTTTGGAATCTGCAGGGTTCGACAAAAGTCCTACCACTCAGAATTCCAGGACTTCTCTCAATAAAAATAGTATCCCATTTCTATTGGTAGGCCTTTTCTAATGGACAGGAGCGCATGGAGTCTGTGACTCACATTATTGTGATCTTCACATGGACACAGTTTAGTTTCTTGACACCGGTCCTGAGTGTGTGGCTATGTGAGTGGCTGTTTGGGCGAGTAACTGGTTGTATGAGTAGCTATATGGTTGGGTGGTTGGTTGGTTGGGTGGGTGGTTGGTTGGTTGGTTGGTTGGGTGGGTGGGTGGGTGAGTGAATGGGTTGTGTGGGTGGGTGTGTGAGTGGGTGGGTGTGAGTGGCTCTATGGAGTACTATTACGGGTCTGTGAATGGGTATGCAAGTGGTTGTGTGGGTGGGCATATGAGTGGTTGTGTGGGTGTGAGTGGGCATATGAGTGGGTGTGTGAGTGGGCATATGAGTGGTTGGGTGGGTGTGTGAGGGGGCATATGAGTGGGTGTGAGTGGGCATATGCGTGGTTGTGTGGGTGTGTGAGTGGGCATATGAGTGGTTGTGTGTGTGTGAGTGGGCATATGAGTGGGTGTGTGAGTGGGCATATGAGTGGTGTGGGTGTGTGAGTGGGCATATGAGTGGTGTGGGTGTGTGAGGGGGAATATGAGTGGTTCTGTGGATATGAGTGGTTCTGTGGATGTGAGTGGCTCTGTGGATGATGTAATCAGTGATGTCACTGACCATGTCATGAGTGATGTAATATGTGAGGTCATAAGCAGTGCATTGTGGGGGTGTAAATTATAGTTGCCTCCGGTAACTATAATTGCTGAATTTCACTGGTTTTGTACAAGTGAAATCTGAGCCCAACTATAACGTCCCTGTAACCTTTGGTTATTTAAGTGAATTTCCGTGTTTTAAAAAAAAAAAACTAGTTGCCGCCTTGAGTAGTGGAGAAAAGGGGCGTGGCCTCTGAAGACCTCTCAGCAATCCCGCTATTTGGGACTTACCGGAGGTAACAAGAGGGCTATTTGGCCCCCAAGGACCCCTCTGGAGCCTAGAGAACGTCATCCCCCAACCAGCAGTGTGCCGGGAGGTGAGTTTGCAGTGTGGTGGTGAAAGGGGGAGGGGCCTCTGACGACTTGCCAGTCTTTTTTATTTTTTTTATTTATTAGGGTGGCGGGCTGTGTGCCCCCCTTCCCTGGGCCAATTTTGGCCCCAGGGACCCTATCCCCTGGGGCTAGGCCTATTTTGAATGGGGAAGAGGTGCTGCGTGGCCACCTCCCCAGGCCGATTTTGGCCCCGGGGACCCCATACCCCAGGTCTTGCTTTTTTATTTAATTTAATTTATTAATTAAGGGAAGGGGGCCCATTTCGGCCCCAGGAACCCCATCCCCCGGGACCCGGCCTTGCTTCTGTGCGCCCTGGTCCAACCCAGGGCACCCAGTTTTGTCTGGGTCCGCGGAGGGAACCTCAAGGCCCCTGCCTCCTGCGGGAGCTGGCATTGTTTTACACATAGGGAGCTGCTAAACATGCAGCTTCCTCTGTGTAAAAGCAATTGTGCTCCGCTTCTAGCAATCAAGATCATTTTTTATGCTCTTGCTTGCTAGAATTGGAGCACAGTTTGCTATGGCTTGGCGGGAGTGGTAAAGCTTCTGCCAAGCCATAGGAAACGGCTATGTTCCAAGGGTGGGCACCCGGGACATAGCAGGAGCCGGCTCTGGGGGATGGCGGTCCGCAGGGCCATCTTAAGGCTGCAGGAGAGTGGCCCTGCAACTTATTTGCAATTAATGCTTCGGGGAGGTGGTAGCCCCTGGGGCTATTGCGGTGGTCTGCGCAGCCCCCCTCCTGCATTATGTTAAGCCACTGGGAGGTGGCGGTCCCAGAGGCTGGGGGGAGGGACCCAAAAGGCTCCTCCATTTATAACTAAATAAGCACAGGGGAGGTGGTGATTCCCGGGGCAGCGGGGGAGGCCATATGGCCCTCCCCCGCATTTAATTGTAAACACGCCCCAAAGAGGTGGTGGTCCCCGGGGCATCAATAAGCCCCGGGCAGGTGGGGCCATGCGCCCCCCATTATTATTAAAATGCCCCTCCAGGACCTGGCCCACCCGGGGGCCGATTAGTAATGAAGCGCGGGATTTTCAGCGGGATCTGCGGATCCAACTGAAAATTGAAGAAAAAAAAAATACAAATGGCTCCTCCCCTGAGGCACTCTCACCCCCTAAGCAGTCAAGGTATTTCTGCTCTGCCCCCTTTTTTTTTTAAATACATTTTTTCTGGGACTCTGTTAAAGCCGAGTCCCGAGATGGCTGCCAGCACTTCCTGGTTTGAAGTGTTGGCAGA